>VDFB02381180.1:0-481571 GCA_007258455.2 Sequoia sempervirens | reverse complement strand
AGAGCATTCTTGGTTATTGTTAAGTACTTAGTGTATGTGAGTTCTTCCTTGTAATGCTATATATGATCAATGAGATATATATATACATGAAAAGTATATATACGTATACATGTGAATGTCAATGATAACCCACACACATGAGTATATGTAGGTAGACATACCTACGCATGCTCATGGATGGATTACTCATGGGAAAGGGGATATTGAATGGACAATAAGACATGTATCTATATATGTATATATACACCACATGCATATATACATGTCGATAAGATAACAATTTTACATATGTGATTTATTATATAATTGAATGTATATATATGAGATATATGCATATATACATATATATACACATGTCGATATACGCATATGTGTTGACAAAAAGGAATTGTCCATATGAGTATGTCAATATATATATATATGTACATATATATGAATATAGGTATATATACACATACTATATTGTATATGAAATGATGACTTGATCTCATTCATTTGAATATTGAATGGATTATTTAGAGAAAATTATTTTTCAAAGAATAATGCTATTTAGCAATATATATATATATATATATATATATATATATATATATATATATATATATATATAAATGAATATATGACATAGCCGATATAATGTAGATGTAGCGCTTCATATTATAGTGCAATGTTAAATGATTAACCACATATATTATCATTGATATAATGTGTTGAGAACACATAGCTTGTATTTAATGAATAAATCATAATGTTTAATGTGTTGCACATTATTGACCTATGGTAAGATAAAATGCTACAAGTTGTTAAGTGAACAAAGTAGAGCTTTAAAAGTGAAGTTGATTAATTTGATAAGTGTCGAATGCATTCACTAGACCAATTCAATTGAGTGGAAATGTGCAGACATTAGAAATATTGACCATTTCTACCATGAAATAGCAAGACAGGAAATAGGAAACATGGCAAAATGGTGGTGCCAAGATATGAACTTAGTAACCCAAATAGAAGTCTTTCACCTCCAAGTTGATTTCCAATTATAAAACATGTGCAAATATGAATTGGTCAACAAGTTGTTGGCATGAAAAGAGTCGATTTGTTGTGCTAAATTGTTGAGTATTAAGTTAGAACTCTTCCACATTTTGATTACCAAGCTGAGTTGAGTAAGTTGAACTGAGAAGTGTCAAGTTACCTACCTTGTTTCTAGCCTATAGATGTTGGTTTTTATGTATAAATAGAGGCATTCTTACCTCATTCTCAGATGCACATTATCACATATTCTCTCCAATCTGCTATTTATTATTTGTGAAGTTCTTATTTCGTTGTGAGTTATTTATGAAGAAATTAAAAAAGAAATAGTTGCAAAGTTGATTGGATTAAAGCATATTATAGGCACGAGACTCTATTATTCTTATTTGTGTTTGTTTTTATGAAAGATTGAAAGTCTTGATTGTTTTGCTTGGGAATTGCGTTAGATTTCCTGAATAGAGAAATGGACTATTTGCTTATTTGGAAAGGAAAAGAATCATGATTGTTATGATTTCCTTATGAGTGTTTTACATACTCCATAGTAAGGAGTGATTGTTTGTTATTATATACTAGGATTGATGAAACAAAATTAGCTTATGAAGTTCATTTATGCAAAGTTATTTTGTAGTCATAGAAAGCTCTAATGTTATACTTGGGATTAGAATATCCAATGAAGGCCCGGATAACTTATTCTTGTGCTTACTTGGTAGAAATATCATTGTGTTTTGGGAAATGGGAACAAGTTATTTATGAGGTTAAAGATTACCTATGGAAGGAAATTACCTAGATTCATAGAATATAATGGCCTAAAGTCAAATCAAGCTAGGGTAGTGTATGTGAATATGATGACTGTCACTCAAAGTATTGAGTGAGAATACGTTGGCCAAAGTAGTGGAATTGCCTTTGGCTGCACACTGTCAATTCATCGTGTTCCTTTTATGCATGCTAGTTCAGGATTGTAGTGGTTACAAGTTCTAGTTATGTAAGGCACAACACTAAGTTCATAAAGGTTGTAGTTATGAGGTTACTTCACCAATCTCTTTGTCGAAGGGTAGGGCCATCTTGCCATATGTAGCAAATATGCACAGGAACGCATTTGAGTCTGTGGTTGGCGGGAAAGTGCTTGAGTGATGCTTCCTCTCAATAGTTGATGACCAAGATTTGAAAGGAGATCCTTGGACCTTCTATATCTATTGCTTTGAAGCTTAGTTAACCTATGTATATATTTTGTATACGATCTTGAAAAATTGTAATAAAGTGAAATATTATATTGGAAATGAAATCAATGCTTGAAATTTGTTATGTCATTTATGCTCATTTTTTTGCTTTTGGAAAATAATTTTTTTATAGCAATGGGAATCAAACATAGTTCTTTACTTGAAAGTGAAAACTTAGGAAATTTACTTGCATGAACAATTGACATGGTACAGTTCTTTGAATCAACTTGGTTGTGAACACCTGAAAGTTGCACCATCAACATCAACATGAATATCACCTTTGTGTATCAAAGGGTCGAGATCTACCTTAGTGATGTTAAAATCACTCTCATTAGCTTCATCCATATTTTTATATGAGATAGGCTAAGCTACTTCAACACACATAATCCCAGATGAAGAATCAACTATCAACCTTGATGTAACTTTGGTCTTCTTTGGCTTGAAAGATCTCTTAATCAAATTAGCAATTGTATCAAATTATAGGATAACTTTAACTAAGCAACAATTATTTCCTTTACCAAGCTTTGTTGTAGCCATGAAGGAGAAAGACCTTGTGAAGAGCTCAGGATATTCATAGGCAATGGGTCAAATGATGTAGGTGGATTAGAAATAAACATGAAAGAAGGTTCTCTCAAGAAGTTCATTGGATAGTTGGACAAAGATGGAGGCCTCTATTATGGGAGGAGAACACGAGGTACACCATGATGAGGAGATATGATAAGAACAAAAGGATAAATAGATGAGATTTTCTCATCACCACTAGGATAACCTTGAGAATCCTTAGACTCTCTTTTTTCAGTTTCTTCTTGTATGGGGTTCAGTGAATTTTCTTTTAGCTTTAATCTCCCTCTCTTTAATTTTGAATCATCTCTAGATATACTTCTGAAATCCTTCTTTTTAGAACTTGGATCTTCATCGTCACCACTCCCTTGCATATTTTTTTGAGAACTAGTGATCATAATAGAAGCTTGAGAAAGAGAAGAGGAAGAACCTTCATGTTTGTCATTTTTCCTCCTTAATGGATCATCCTTGCTTGAAGTTCTTATGGTTGTGGCTTCGATGACTTTCTTTAGGTTACCCAATCTTTTGATCTCCTAAGAATATGAATGGTTCTTTCACCAAGGTTTCTAACTCCTTCATTCGCCCAAACAATAGGCAAAAACTTGGTTGTATTTGAATATTTTCAAAATATATGGGATCAAACAAGTCAATTTTTTCATCTTCAATTCTTTCTACATCCTAACCAAGCCTAAACTCTTTAATCTATTCCAAAGTGAACCTCATCCAATCTCTCTTTTGCACTTCACAATCATCTTCGCAATCTTCCCAAAAGTCTTTGATTTTAGGGAAGTGATAAAAACCTAGACCAAAATCTAAATTATCTTTGATATAGTCCTTACTATTAAAGGAAATCCTCATGGTGTAAAAGTACATGTTTAACTTTGTCAATGATCGCTCAATATTTTGAGCATTAGTGGAAGACTTACACCTATAGTGACCAAGGCAATAGGAAATGAGATCCCTATTTTCCTCTTTTCTTTACCTCTTTTGTTGACCACTCCAATTTTCCTGTAAATCTCAATCAAGAATGAGCTTATCATCCACATACCTGGGCATCTTGTATGGATATCCATACCCGAATGTAAGTGAATTTCAGAAACTAGATAAAATAGATACCATAATTCTTGATAAGGATAGTTGTTTCTAAAGATATCTTGAGTCTTGTGGTCCATTGAAACTTGTTCTTACTGTTATTTGGTAGGAAAAGTGATCCTAGACCTAACTAGGATTAGCTACTTTTCACTTACTCAACATTTGAAATTCAAATCAGAAAGGGTATGAGATTGACTTGCAACCTAAAAGGTGAGTCAATCAATCTTGGATCTGAAATTTTTTTAGGGTTAGAAATTGATTTTTGATGTGATGCAATTATGTGATTATTTAAACTATGAAAAATCAACATTCTATTATGAATTATGAAAAACTAAGTCCAGATAGTCAAAATTCAATTTCAGAAATGAGGAGAGCAAACATAGAGGTACTTGTGGTTTGATTTTGAGCCAGATTTGGGTGGTCTAGGGCATAAGGATGCCCTATACTAGGGGCTTGAAACCAAAATATGCTTTCACAGGCATGATGTCCCTAGTCTATAGTCTTTGTCTTCCAAATTTGGTTGTCTGATCTTCATCTATTATTGAGATAATGCATATTTCGTGACTTGTCAACTTGTAGGGTTTTGATGCACAAATGAGCAAATTATCTTCAATATTCCTCTAATCCTCTTTAGATTTGTAACCTACAAATATAAAGAGGGGAAGGGTTGTTCCATATAAGGGCTTGCCTCAGTCAAACCCTATGTTGGTATTTCTACCTCCACAATAGAAAAGTTGATGATAAAAGAGGGTGTATCCTTTTGAGGGATAGAGGCTAAATGATAAGAAGTTATGCATTAGTAACTTACTGCAACTCACCACTCATATCTGATCTCCTTGATGGACTAAAGTCACACTCATCGCCCTCAAGGATTCCTTGTTGCTTGACTTGATTTGAATTGAAGACCTACACGTGTTAGTGCTCACAAAACAAATGATCACAAAACATGAACAAACATACATGAAAATATGATGAAGGGTTGACATGATGCTTGACTGAAAATAATGTAGCAATAATGCTAATAAATCTACTCTTGATTTCCCTTGACTGATTTTAGGGTCTTTAATTTGCTCAATAATTTCTCCTCTTTTCTCCTATTAATTAAAATGGTGAAAATACTATGTGTATTTATATGCAATTAATCTAATTTCTTGAAAAACAAATACCGATGGCTGAAAATTGAAATTGGAAATTAAAATAATAAATTACCGGCATCAATATATTCAAATTTGGGGCCAACTTAAGAGGTTTAGGGCATAGGGCGCTCTAGACCAAATCCCTCCTTTTTTGGGATCCAAAGTGTTGGAGGCAAAATATTAAATGCATACTTTGATCTTTCATATTTGAATTTTTGATAAATGTTAAAATGTGCCATGGAATGCATAATTTAAGAAGTTAGGTGCATAATTAGGCCCAAGCACATAGGGAGGAGCAAAACCTAGTGTGAAATTGTCAAGGGTGACAATCTATGATGCTACAACTGTCAACATAGTGAATGCATCATTCACTCTCCTAAAGTGTTTCTAACTTTGATCCAAATGGAGTTATGGATAAAAATTATAAATCTGAGTCATGTTATCATATGTACCTTTGGTGTCGATACTTGACCATGTTTTCATATTGGTAATTGTATAAAAGAGATAAGATGTCATGTAGAAATGTTGATTCTCTTCAAAATGGGTCAACTAATTATGTAGATTATCATTGATAATGGGCCTCCCCAATCAATAAATTGGTTTCTTGCACATATGATAATTATGAAAAGATACATTCATTTTTTAAATTCACTAGAACCCTCATTCCCCATCAACCTGTGAAGAAAAACAATCATACTGGAGACTTCTTTGATGAAGAGTTAACTATGTAGAACCTTTGGCAGCTGAAATTTCCCTCATTCCATTACTTGTAATTGATTTCTTGCCATGTTGTTGAGATATTTCTTTTTCTTCTTAGTGAATTTTGTTTGTGCAATTCCCTTGTCTATACTAGTAAATTGATCTCAGATAGACAATCTGAGAATAATTCCAATTGAAGCGTTGTCCAACTTAGCCACTAGCTTATCATCAATGATTTTGACCTCCCTAATTTCAAGATTATAACCTTTCATATACTCCAAAACTAAATTTGGATATTGAACTGATATCGAAAAGCCAATAGTGTGAGCCAATCCACTCTTAAATATCTTCTTAGATAATGGTAATCTTTTCCCCTCTTCCATAATCTTCCATAAATCATATAGGTTGATATGTCCCAACTTTATGTTCTGATCTTAAGAAACATACTCTCTAACATTGAGATGAATTCATATCCCTGATATTTGTACTTCATGATTGCAGATAGTATAATGAATATATCTCTAAACTTTATGGATCGCTTGTTTATGCTGCCACATTTTTCATGTAGTATATACCACGTGGCTCTAGGAAAATTCACCGATGGAAAATTCACCGTCAACAATTCACCATGGGAAAATCCACCGCCACCAGCAGCAATTCACAGCCACAGAAAATTAACCGCTAAAAATTCATGCAATTAATTTTCCGCACTGAGAATTGTCATGGCGGTGAATTTTCCTGTAATGAATTGTTGACAGTGAATTTTCTATCGATGAATTGCTGGCAGTGAATTTGTTGTATGCCATACCACGTAATAGGGAGGATGCTGGTGGTTTCAACTTTACCACATATTCTTATCCTTTGAAGCAACAAATGAGTATCAAAGTACCAGATCACAAAATTCTAGACGAGTAGATAGTAGCATCTTGGCACGCTTAAAAGAACACTGTTGGAACAACAATATAAGGCAGGGATTGTCCCGAACACAATTCACTAAGAATCTTACTGTTTCAAGAATATATCATTGCAATGGCACAATAAACATAACATGCCACGGCCTCGACCAATTAGACAAATAAATCCAAACTGTAATATATGTGCTAAACAGGTTGTAAAAGAGCATCAAGGACAAAGGCTAAAATCCTAGGCATAGTGTGAATCTTTTCCGCCATAACTAACCAACCAAACTACAACATTTAGATTAAGACATGTAACATTCGGGTTTGTGTTCTAGCGACCATTGCATTCGGTGGGGGGACATCTCTTTGAAAATTCAATCAAAAAGTTATCGCACCTCTTTAAGTGAAATTTGGGTTGTAAATATTCCAACCCACTTTTTTCTTCTTGTTTTAAGTTGTGAACTTTCATAATTTTAAAAAAAAAATTCTAATTTTCTTTCATTTAGTTTTATTTTTTCAATAATAATTATATATCTCATTAAAATAAGTAATTATTAAAATGTGATTATTGAACAATTTCAAACTTTCCACCATCTTTAATAATTATTTCACGATTAATCATTAGTTAGACAACATTTCATGGATCAAGAGATATTAATTTTGTTTACAAAAATGTGGAAAATCATTGATAAAATATTCTAAAAATCCAAATGATTTGTGAGCTCATTGACAAAGAATTTGTGATAACTTCATTTTGGTTCCATATCTTTGATTTAAAACTTTCCACATTATCAAGAACCATGATATAATGAAACTTCTGCAACTTCACATGCGAAAAATGGAAGTTTTAATATATCTCACAATTTGTGAAGCATTATGACTCAAAAAATGGCCACATTGGGAGAAATACCACCAAAAACATTCTCATTAAAGGGATTTCTACTAGCTCATACAAATTTTCAAATTTAATTATTTTTGTAAATTTCATCAATTTTTGTAGTTGCTCTCGGGCTTGAATTGGACCAATGAACTCCTTCTTTGAACTTAGCATGATAAATTGATTTTATACAAATGAACTTGATTCACTTGAAAACAACACAACATTAACTATTGCGACAAAGGGTTTAAGATTACAATTTTGATCAAATACATGACTTTTACATCAAAAACACCTAAGGAATTTATATTTAGGAATAACTCATTTAGTCATTTCAGTACAAATGGTTTTTAATTGGACATAATAAAAAAACAAAGACAACAATATACAAATTTGTTTATATCTAACTGGATTAACTACCTCGATGTTGTAATGAGGTGTTCACATAGGATAAAGTATAATTCCCCTCCTAGTTAAGGAAGGGGAGCATCATTAGGAGAGGGTATCCGATCAAGTAGAGTTAGTAATCCATACCATATGCTAAGAATTTGTCACACACACACACACACACACACACACACACACACACACCATTGGTTTGATTGTTAATTTTCATCATGTGTATAGTTTTCTTCTTAAAAATACAAACTAGTCGTGTTGCTTATTTATAGATGTATTGGTTTAGATTTAAACGAGTGAAAAGGTTGTCATTGTTTTCAACTCATATGAAAAATAGATTTGACCATATAATAGTCCTCTTTTTGAAGTCATTGTGTCGAATTGAGATTGAAGTATCTCTCAAATTATTCAAATGTTTATAATTATTTCCTTGTTATGCCTACTAAGCATGTTTTGGTTCTGAAGTTAGAAATTTTACAAAACCAATAGAGATTTTTACTTTATTTAGGAAATGGAATGTGATTTGAATATATATATATATATATATATATATATATATATATATATATAATAATAATAATGAAACAAAAATTGAACTACATATTTGAGATTTAGGGCATGAGAAATTAGAGGGAGATAAATGTGGAGTAGTGAGGAGTTAAAACCATAGAGTGGCTCAAAACTATTGACACTCTCCCTCTAATCTATCCTTGAAAATCTCACAACACTCCAACAAGCTAGAGAGGAGGAAAAGGAGAGTAAATTGCATGTGGAGTAATGATAGAGAAGGAGGAAATGAAGGGGGCATGGAACTATTAACAAAATGAGAATACAAAGGAAGAGAATATACAATTATTTTTATTTCATTTTGACAAGTGAAAGGGTGAGCTATGGAGAAGAGGAGTGAAGAAAATAAATAAAACAAAGGAAAAAATACTAGGTATTATAAAAAAGCTTTGTTGTTCCTTTGAGAAATTTTTGAGAATACATGCATAATAATTCTTGTGTGTTTAAAAATATATTCATGAGTTAATGAGGAAAAAACCCTAATTCCCTTCATAGATATTTTTTCTCAATATAAAATTTTGTTTTAATTCTTGTCTACCAAAGGTTCTTGGAATCGAACTAGGCAATTATCTCTCAAGTTTTCCTATAAAGCATCTTTTATCTATATCATTTTTAAAGAGAAACTTTGTATACATATACCTATATATGTATATTAAGTGTATACATATATAAGTATATGTATACACATATTTTTATTTATTCCATCCTTTGATGACTTTCAAGCCGTAGTAATACTTTATTAGTTGTAATATATAGCTACATATTGATGCATTTGTTAGGAATAATTTGTCTCAACCTTTGATTCCTAGCAAATTAGTAATCTAATTATTGATGTTGAAATTATGTAAATTACTACCTATTTATATATAAAAATAACATCTAATGATGTCACTATGTGACAGTTGACTAGTCATAGGTGTCAATCTCATATGGAAACTGACATGGATGGTGTGTGGTCTCCACATGGAAATAGGCATCCCACTTTGTGTTAGTTAACTAATGTCATTTATGACAGTTAGTTGTTGTCAGGTTGTTAGTTATTATGGCAAGTTACTATGATAGTGGAAGATTCAAATTTGGAAATTACCAAGGAAAGTGGTGCATGTAGGTGCATTACATGAAATATTTGAGTTTGCATGCATGTTAAGTGCATGCCTTGTACATGTTGTTTGCTTTATGTAGATTCATTTTTATATATACAATTGCTAAGGAAGGTGTTGCATGTTCTATCTTTAGTGTTACATGCATGCAGTCATACAAAAGGTGACATATGTCAATGCTAAACTCTTATTTATTTAGGTGTTTGGTTTTGGAGTTGTATCGTTGTTCATTGCAGGCAACAAGGTGTTGTTGAATTTTATCCAAAAATCAACACTCATGTTCTCCTGATATAAACTTTCTTTGCAACTGTATGTAACTAGATTGTTTACTATAATACATTGAGCAAGCTTTTGGAGTTTGGGGTTTTTCTCTCAAAAGGGTTTTCCCTACATACATCTTGTGTTGTGTGTTGTATGTATTTGTGGTGATATTTATTTTATTTCATAATATGTATAATCTTCACAATAGTTGTTTAAGGTGGTTAAAGTTAAAAAAATTACACATTCTCTCCTCTTTAGGTTGGTGTAGGAAGCATTTTTGTGTATCTTGCTTCCTTTTAGTTGGTACCATAGCCTGGCTAGTTTTGGTCCCATTGTTGAGTATAGGGTTTTTATACTAATTTATTTGAGTGGGAGCTTGTTGCAGAGAATTCTTGACCTTGTTGCAAGAATGAGATGGCTAGCACATATGGAAGAATAAAGATTGAAAATTTTAATAGAGGCAACTTTGATTTGTGGAAGCTCAATATGGAAGATTTGTTGGTACACATATATTTATGGCGAGTTATATCTAGAAAGATTCCATTAGGCACGAAAAAGAAGATTGAGATCTAATGGATCAGGAGGCCAATGATTTGATTAGACTCCATTTGGCTAACTCTGTACTTTTAAATACCCATTAAAATAATATTGCAAAAATCCTTTGGTATAAACTTGCTTAGATTAATAAGTCTAAATCCATGGTAAATAATTTGTTTTTGTGAAACAAAATGTATTCTTTGAGGATGAAAGGAGGATTTGTCACAAACCATCTTAATGCCTTTAACATGTTTGTTTCCCAATTAAACTTTGTTAATATAAAAATGGAGGAGGAGGATCGTTGCATGAATTTTATGTATTCATTGTCAGACTTGTGGGATCACCTTGTCATGGCCATTGGGATTACCACTACCACCTTCAAGATGGATGAAGTGGTTACATCGTTTCTTTCTAATGGGATGCGGATAAAATATTTTGAAATGGCTAATGAGGCCCTTGTTATTCACAGTAGATTAAAAGACAAAGGAAAATAAGAACACAAATGTTCAATAGAAGTATAAATCCAAATCTCATGGAAGATCCAAGTTTTCTAAAATTTCCAAAGCGAGGTGTTGGATTTACAATAAATCTAGTCATTTTCATAAAGAGTGCAAGTAGGAGAAAAAAAAAAGTTCTCTAATTATGATTTTAATTGTAATGTTATAAATTACATCCTAAATTCATCCCAAATTATCCTTTAGCACCTACATGTCTAGATCCTCAATTGTTAAGTTTGATTTTCACCCAAATAGGTGCACACTATGCAGACATCCATGTGTCGTGTTACCATCCCACATAAATATGTGACTGTGTTAGCCATTGGGATGTTACGCTTACCATGTTCAATAGTGTAACACCTCTACTGACCTTCACTTTTGTCGGGAATTAGTTAGGCATGCTATTTTTAACCAAAAACCTTCCTTCTTGGCATCCCATCTTGACCTTTTGAACTTCATACACAACTCTCTGGCATTTGACAATGCTCTCTATAGCTCTCTCTCTCTCATGCATAGCTTTCTAAAACTCCATCGTTCTCCCATTTTTATGATCATAGTAACATCTTGTTTAAAGCTTCATTGTTATCATTTGAAGAGGTCACTTTCATCTTGAGGATTCTTGTCACTTCTTCATCACATCAACAAGCCACTTTGCTTTTGTGCTTGGGGGTGATCTCTTTGAGATTTTTTATTGAGCATATTATCTTTATTTTGTTAGTATATCATTCTTTCCATTTTTTTATGTCTATTCCTATCATCTTGTCTAAGGTTTTCCATGGGGGTGGGAACACCAAAATTGGGGGTTGACTTTAAGGTAAACTCCTATATGGCCACCCAACCCCTGTCTTTGGTCTTATGCATGTGTAGGTACAGGTGATGGAGTTTTTTGAAGGGAATATTTGATCTTGCTGGATCTCTTTGGTGATACTTTGAAATCCCATTTATTATTTAAATTATTTAAGTTCATTTAACATCTCCATTCTAGTTATTCCCTACTTGTTGTGTAGTTGTACTTCATATCCTTTAATATCTAGAATACTATACAAAATGTTTTGTGTTTCTTTGTGGTAGCTTTTATAATATGCTCATACAAGAAGCTAACACAACACATTATTGTTCGATAGTTGCACGTTCATCTAAGACAAAGAGCTTGTTAACCTACTAAGGAAACATGTATGCTTTGTACTTTCAATTTTTGAAGTCTAAAGAGTTTAGATGATTTATTTTCTCTATTAAAACACACATTTAGTAGTTACCTGAAGGCTTACCTAAGTGGAGGGTTGAAACTTGAATCCTCAAAGGATTTGATTATTCTTCATAGCGGTTCATTTTTCATACCCTATATTGACAAATCCTCTCAAGATGATGTAGATGTTTTTGTCATTTCCTTGAAAATACATGCATCATAGGTTGATTAACTCTAGTGCTTCTTTCCACATGGCATCACATTAGGGTTGGTTATTGGAGTATGCAGAATATGATGGTGGGAAGGTGTACCTGGGTGATGAATCTTGTATGAAGATTTTTGGTCATGGAAGAGCCAAGATTTAATTCTAGGATAAAGAGTGAAGGGAATTGATGGTTTCTTTCATATCCCTAGTTTGAAACAAAACCTACTTTTTATAAGTAAATTGGATGATGTGGGTGTAGGTTGTCTTCTTGAATGGAGGATGCAAGATGATGAGAATAGCTATGCTACTTGCTAAATTTGTTCGGATAGGCACTTTGTTTCAATTGGATGCATACACTATTCAATGCAGTAGTTATTTTAACAAATTAAAGATAAGAGCTTCAAATTCTTCATCCTTGCCATTGGAACCAACAAAGAAGAAGAGTGTTGCATCTAATTTCAATGGTCGTGCTTTTTGGGTACCTATGAGTGATCATGCTTTGGAGATGAAGCTTTTTGCTGAGAAGACAATGCTTTGGCACCAAATACTTGGCTATATTGGTTAAAAATATCTTATAACTTTAAAAAATAAATTTTGTGTAGAGGGGCTTATTGATTGTAATCTTGAGTTCAATTTTTATAAGCATTATGTTTATGGAAAATAAAATCGTGTTCAATTTTGTTCCAGTTCTCACAAGTCTTCTAAGGTATTAGATTTTATTCACTATGATGTATTTGGTCCCATGAATGTTCCTTTGGTTTCTAAGTGTTAGTGTGAATATGGTGTTTTACCTAACTAGTTCACCTCGTAACTTGTAGGTCCTATCTGCATGTTAAGTTTACTTAGGTCCTAGGAATCATTATAGAAGTCTTAATTGGCATTAGATCTTATCTTATCTTATGTCACTTACTTCTTGTGTCCTCGGTAATTTAATAGTTTTTGTCTCATGGTATAGATCTTAAGACACTTGTCATGATCTTGTCTAATCCTATGTATCACCTTAACTATATAACCAAGGCATTCTCATTTGTAAATAAATCAATTGCATTGCATTATATTGCATTCCTTGATCATAATTGATCTAATATATTTGCATCCATTATTTGAAAATTTATGCTCTTGCTTTTCTCTCTTGTAGAAGGTTATCTTTGGTTTTGTAGGTGATCTTGGGAGCTTGAGTCCTTGAGTGAATCTAACACAACCAATGTATTTTAAATATTTTATAGATGATTACAATAGAATGGAATGGGTTTATTTCCTCGTAAGTAAATCTAAAGTCTTTAGTCAGTTTAAGGAGTTTAAATTCTTTGCAAAAAAGTGTTTGAGGATTGATAATTCCAATGAATTTTTTTCGTAAATTTCAATAGGTTTTATAAAGAAAATGGGATTGAGATGCATAAGACAACTCCATACACCCCTCAACAAAATGGATTTTTGGGGAGGATGAACAATACATTGATGGAGAGGGGTAATTTGAGTATATTGAGTGGAGTTGGCCTTGAATTTTTTTTTTTTATGAAGTTGTTGCCACTGCCTTCTAAATTTGGTTAACATAACTCCTACATTAGTGCTTATCAAGAAGACATCTATGGAGGTGTGGTGGAGAAAAAATCCCTCATCAAGACATATTCAAGTGATTGGTTGTGAGACATACACTCATGTGTTGAGGGTGTTCAGTAAAAAAAACCCTCATTGAGACATCTTCATGTGTTTGGTTGCGAGACATATGCTCATGTGCTCAAGGGAGAAGAGGTCTAAGTTAGAGAAAAAGGAAATTAAGTTATCTTCATCAGTTATGGTGTTGGTGTGTAAGGGTAAAAGCTTTGGGATCTATGTTCAGCCAAGAATTTTCTCTATAGTACAAGTGTTATCTTCGAAGAGATAAGTTCTTCTTCCACTATTCTACAACCTATAAAGAAACAAAAGAAAGAAGATGTGGTTCAACTTAATCTTGACCCTAAGAAATTTGAACTTGAAGCTTGTGATGGACCTAGCAACAAGGCGAGCTCTAACATCTCTAAAAGTTCAAAAGAAGAACCTTAATCTTAGTATTTGAGGAGGTCCACACATATTAGGTAGCAACCTAAAAGGTTTGGTTATCCATTGTTGGATTCTAATTGTATTATTTATTAGATTCTTAACACTAGTGAGCTAAAGATTGTAAAGAAGGCTATGGGTATGAGTGATGTGTATTCTTGGATAAAATCCATGGAAGAAGAGATGGCTACATTAAAGAAAAATGACATATGGGATCTAGTACCTTTTCCTAAAATTGGATAAAAATTTATGTTGGTTGAAAATGGGTGTTTAAGAAGAAGTTTGGTCTTAATGGCAGTGTTGAAAAGCATAAAGCAATGTTGGTCACAAAGGGTTACTTGTAAGTGGAGAAAGTTGATTATGTTGAGATATAACTCTCATTACAAAGTTGACATCCATTAGGTTCCTATTATCGCTTGCCATAGCTTATGACTTAGAAGTTAAGAAAATGGATGTGAAGAAAACTTTCCTTCATGGTGACTTGGAGGAAGAAATCCATGTCACAACCAGAGCATTATGTTGTAAAAGGTAAAGATCATTTGGTTTACAAGTTGAAGAAATTTTTGTATGGTTTGAAACACTCTCCCAAGATGTGGTACCAAAAGTTTGATACCTTTGTCTCAAGTTTGGGATTTATGATATCCAAATCAGATCATTGTGTCTACTATAAGATTGATAATGATCACATTTTTATTATTGATTTATATTTTGATGATATGATGTTCTTCAGGAATGGTAAGAGTTTGGTTTCAAATTTGAAGTCTTAGTTGTTAGCATAGTCTAAAATGAAATATTTGGGTGCAACTAGATATAATCTAGGAATGAAGAATAGAAGAGATAGGTCTACCATAAATCTTCGGTTAGGTTAGAGTAAGTATGCAAGCTCAATGTTGAAGAGATTCAACATGGTAGCTTGTAGATAGTTGGTAGTTCCTTTGCTATAGGGAACAAATCTATCTATGGAGGATTTTCCAAAATCTCCTACTGAGATGGAGGACATGACCATAGTACCTTATGTAATTTTTATTGGTAGTTTGATGCATTCCATGATCTGCATAAGAATAGACATTGCCCAAGTAGTGGGAGTCCTAAGTTGGTTTGTGGCTAACATTGGGATGTAGTTAAGAGGGTGTTCAAATACTTGTGGGGTACTTCTAAGTTTTCCCTGTGTTTTCATGGTTATCCTATAGGACCTTGAAATTCAATTTGTGTTCATGGGTTTATGGATTCTACTTGTGCAGGTGATATTGATAGAAAATATCCACTAATGGATATATTTTTATGATGCTTGGAGGTGTTATTAGATGGATGAGCAAGTGGCAAGTTATAGTTGCTTTGGACCATGACATGGAAATAGTATATGATAGCTACTCGTTCTTGCAAGGAATCCATTTGGCTTAAGTGTTTGTGTTCGTATGTCGAGCTTCATATAGGGATGATCATTATATGTTGTGACAATTAGAGTGCCATATGTTAGCTGTGAAGAATTCAACCTTTCATACAAAGACAATGCACATTGATGTCCAATACCATTTTGTTTGTGACATGCTAGAGGATGGCAAGGTGAAGTTGGATAAATTTGGCACTTTGGAAAATATTGCAGATGCATTGACAAAGCTTGTGAGCACATAGAAGTTCATATGGTTTTCAAAGACTATGAGCCTCACAACCCCTAACAGTTAAAATTTTATTGTTTTTATTGGCTCTTCAAAGGTGTTCAACAAGTGGGACAATGTTAGGAATAGTATGTCTCAACCTTTGATTTTCTAGCATTAATTATTTAATTATTAATGTTGAAATTATGTAAATTATTGCATATTTATTTATTATGTAAAGTGCATTTGATGATGTCACTATGTGAGAGTTGGCTAGTCCTAAGTGTCTGTCTTATATAGAAAGTGACATGGATGGCATGTTCTCCCCACATGGAAATAGGCATCTCACTTTGTGTTAGTTAATTGATGTCATTTATGATAGTTAACTATTGTCATGCTGTCAGTTATCATGGCAAGTTACCATGACAATGGAAGAGAAAATTTTGGAAATCTCCAAAACAGGTGGAGTTGTGTGGGTGCATTACATGCAATATTTGAGTTTGCATGTATGCATGTGCCTTGCATGTTAATTGGACACCTTGCATGTGTTGTTTTCTTTGGGTAGGTTCAATTTTGCATATGCAATTACCAAGGAAGGTGTTGCATGAATGCAATCATGCAAAAGGTGACATGTGTTAATACTAGGCGTACCATTTTAGAAGTAGCTATTTATGCACTATAAACTCTTATTTATTCAGGTGTTTGGTTTTGGAGTTGTACCATTATTCAGTGTAGGTAATGAGGTTCTACCAAATTTTATCCAAAAATCAACACTTGTGCTCTCCATATATGATCTTTCTTTGCAAGTGTATGTAACCAAATTTTTTACTATAATACATTGAGCAAGCTTTTGAAGTGTGGGGTTTTCTATCGAAAGGGTTTTCCCCTATGTACATCTTGTGTTGTGTGTTGCATTTATTTGTGGTGATGTTTTTTCTATTTCTTGATATGTGTATATTCTTCATAGTAGTTGTTTAAGGTGGTTAAAGTTAAAATTTGAAAATTATCTCATCTTTAGATTTGTGTAGGAAGTATTTATGTCTACCTTGCTTCATTTAAGCCTTGTTAGCAACAATTTTTGGTTGCATTGGGAATGCTAGGCCAAAATATATATTTGATCATATAAAACGTGATATTGTTGTGCAACATAATGAGTATTGGTTCAATACAAATATTCCAATTAAAAACATTATGTTTCTACGTATAAAAAGAGAAATGGGTTAATACAAATCTTCCCATAAAAAGAATTAAAGTTATTATGTATATAATGTGTATTGTGTTAATACCAATTTGGCCACATAAAATTTGTTGTTGTTAAGCATACAATGAATATAGGGTTGATACTAATGAGGCCCAATAGTGAGTTTTTATCTACATGTAAATATGCATATGCCAATGGTTGACTTGAATCATTAAGTGACCAAATGCAATATATCTAAAATAGTAGTTAAGTATGGATCTATACCCACTTTATAAGTTGAATAGCTATAACATGATGACTAAGATTTAAATTATTTGTTCTTGTTAAGTATACTTTGTCGTTATCACATTTGCAAACATAAAAGAAAAAACATTAGAGATCTATTTTATAATAACCATCAACAGTGTGTATATTTCAAAAGATAAATGGAGAAATTAGTCATTGTACAATATTGTTGAAGAAATAATTTGAATAATTATTTTCGCATATAAAAACTGAGTGGAAAAATACAGGTTAGAAAATAGAAAACAAAATTCAATTGTTGTTTGTAAATTTTAAGGTGATTAAGCAATAGTAACCTAACTTAGAATGGATTTCATACTCATAAGAATTTCTAAGGAAATATCTAAAGAATGCTTAGAAAATTTATAAGTCAATATGCCTAATTTTTAAAATAAAATAGGGAAAAAACTATTAACATGATGATATGGGCATTTATATAAGTTAATCGAAGATATTATTGGGCTTATATTATCATTCCATGAAGATAAATCAAGCATTATTAGATGTAGGTTATGCCAATTATTAATTCAATTTGAATGATTACAATTATAAATTTTATATAAATACATATATGTGCATACTAAATAAACTTCAGGTACACAAATATATATATGTAGGTATAATTATAATTCATATATTTATCTTGTAAGAACTTGAAGAAGTACAAAACAATAGTTAGACATGTGTTGTTTCTCAATTGAGTTTGCAAAAAAAAAATTATTCGAGTACAAATGTGTTTGGTCTTAAAAAGATAAGATAATGTCTTAATCCCAAGTTAAGAATTTTCTTTTGATTTTAGTTTCATTGGACCTCTCAATTTGTTGAGTTTTTGTGTGAATTTGATAAGTATTGTCTTGATTGTGTTGAGTTAAATTGAGTTAGGAGCGGTGGAAAAATAACCCACAATTCCTTTTAAGGATGTTTTCATGCTATGAAATACTTTGGCCAAAGTGACGTATAAGTTGTGTGCATTGTCAATCTACATTACTTGATAGGTTGCATGATAAATATTTGTTATTTGTAGCTAAAGGGTATCTAAGGTTGTGCGATAGGTTTGAAGCAATAGATCATTATCTCACACTCAATTCTTGTTGTATGGTACAATCACATATCTCTTTATCTACTACCCTCACAAAGGGTATGGGCACTTCTAGTAGGAAGGTGTGTGGGGAGCACTAGTATGTGGTTGGAGGTAAAGCACCCGGGTGATGCTCTCCCTCTACGTAGAAGCTCAGTATACCACATGCCTGTTACTTGGAGACACATTTTTTATTAAGACAACAATCTTTTATTTTACATTGATTATTGCATATTTGTACTTGTATAAAAATGGAAAATTGGATAAGTTATTTTATAAGAATGAAATTGTGTGATTATGTTTACTTTTGACATAAATATAGTCGATATGATAATTAGAAAAAACATATTCTATTCTTGATGAGAAAGTGAAATGAATCTTGAAATGTATTGTTAATATTAAGATGAAAATTTTATCTGTGTTTAATTTTTTATAATGACATTGTTTAATATAATTTAACTATTTCTTTTTGAATGATCTATTATCGTTGTATTTGTGATATTTTTTTATAGTTTATGATTGAAGTTTTATGATATGAATATATAGAGTTTTTTTATATGTGGTATTATAGCAAAGTTCAAAAACTAGGGCCTATGAGTCTACTTCATAGGGAGTAAACTCTAGACGATTTATGTTTGTCAAACTAACCTTAGTGATTCTATTTCCCTTTATGTAGAGATGGGGATTCTAGGTCAAATAAGCAAGGTGGAAGGAACTTCAAATATTCTAAATCAAAGGGGAAAACCATATAACCAACCTGTTCCTCACATAAAAAGTATGGCTCTTCAATACATAAACTATGACAACAAACTTGAGTTGAATAAGGTTAAAAAAGGAGAAGAGTTTGAGACTTGCTACCCCTAGCATATACAAACAAAAGAAACCCTTGGTGATTTGATATTATGATATATGCATTTTAGTTGTGGTTATGACACATTGATTGTGAGTAAGAAGGCTATAGGGGAGTACCTACATGTACAACATATCTTGTGTAGTGTAGTATTAGATTTAGATGGAGAAGAAGAACCTAAGGACATTCCTTTATCTTAATAGTATCACTCAAACCTTTGTAAATATGAAAGCCTCCATATTAACTATGGAAAATTTATGTCCACTATTATATGAATAAAAATTTGTTTCTTTCTGCCCATTAAGGGGCCTGGTTGGGTTGATCCAACGCGGACTATGGCTGAAGAAGTAAAATGGGAGAAACCAGAAGTAGGGTGGTGGAAAGTGAATTTCAATGGAGCAACAAAAGAACATTCAAGCCCGTCAGGGGCTAGATGTATAGTCAGGGATTGGAATGGCAATGTCATAGCCTTTGGAGCAATGAGGCTGAGAGATAAAATGAATAATGTGGTGGAAACAACAACTAGCTTAATGGAAATCAAATTAGCAAGGTTGGTAGGAGTTTCCAAGGTTCATATGGAAGGCGATTCGCTCCTAACAATTCAAGAAATAATCAAAGGTAATATCAATGCATGGCATTTGCAATTGGTGGTAAGAAGGATAGAGGAGGAATTAGCACGTATTGAAGCATTTAAGGTGAGCCATGTACAAAAAATGGGAAATATGGAGGTTGACATTCTTTCAAAATGGGCACTATCTTTGATGGAAATAGACGTTGCAAGTTTTGAAGATTCAAGAGCAATAAATGGGGAAGATCTGGAGAAGGGATTACATGAGTACGATGGCAGACTTTTGTAAGGCACAAGGTGTAGAGGAAAATAAAAGCAGGGAGGATACTGAGAATTGGAGGAGATGGCGGCACCGAAGTACAATTGAAATTAATGGTTCAGGTTGGCAAAGTGAGGTGAGTTATAATCTCACCTCTATCAAAGTTTTTTAAGGGAGGCAGTTGTTGTGTTGGGTGGTCACATTAAGTGGTGATGTGAAGAGGAGGCATTGGAGAGGTGATAGGATGATGGAGGCAAGTTTCTTATTGTCTTCGCACAAGAAACTAGACCCATTCATAGGGAAAGCCTCCATGAAGAGACTATGTAGGCTCTTCAAGTTTAAGGATAAAGAAGCGGCTCAAGCTGTAAAGCTTATGCTCGATGATGGGTTTGAAAAGCTAACGCACCAGTACTGAACGAATTCAAATATATAGTCATTGGTAATGGCGGGGGGGTTGGATGTAGGGGAGCCAGTGAATGAAGTAAGGCAGGTAATGAAAGCTCTAGTGCCAAAGGATTTCTTGGGAGACATGGAAACAATCCTGCAACGAGTGATTCCAGGCATTGGGTTGTTCAAGGAGGAGGGTCGAGATGGTGGTGGCCTAAAAATGGTGGATTTAAATCATATGTTTATAAGATGGCCAGAGGGACGTACGAAGGATTGTTGGAGGGAGGATGCAGAATGAGGATGGAAGGCATTAAAAATATGTGCAGAGTTGGAGATAACTTTGGTGGACCGTAAGGAGTTTGTGAGAGAGGAACTACATGAAAGTAGAGGCTTACGTCCACGGAAGAGAGCCAAGCCACTAAACGAAATTGTGCTGCTGGAGTTGGGAGAAATCTCTGAAAAAACTGTGTAATTTTTCTTTCAAAAATTTGGATTTTTTGTTTAAAAAGGGTGGATGGTTAGGGTAGTTGGTGTTAGGAGAAATTGTGCTTAGAATAGCTATATAATTTTTTGGGTGCTGGTATAGGTGTAAGGGTGTAGGTAATCATAGTTTTTTGGCTGATGGGGGATGAATGAAGCTCTATCACTGGTTAATCAGATACTCGGTGCATGGGTTTTTTGGTTTGTTGGAATTATTGCCTCAATCTCACAGGTTGAAACCTCTGAGAAAGCATGGTTGTTGTGACATTCCTATTGTCTGGCTGACTGGCAGCATTAATAACCTTGTGTTTTGCTCATGTCGCTAAGACAGAGTTGATGTCTTGCCAAATGAAGTCTATCATTGTGACCTAGATGTATTTGTTGTGACCTTTTGTCGAGTGGAGACCTCTGGCCGACAAAATGTTCTTATCGGGTGTCGGGGAGAGTCTTGGATGTTTGTATAACTCATATCGATGAGGAATGTCTCACCGACAGACAGATGGAGTCATCAGGGTAACACGGAGGCATCGCTATGAAGTCTTGGCGACAGGTGTTTTGTCTCACGGACGGTGTGGGATGTGTTCGACATGACTCTTGGAAAAAGGTGGGCTTGGGGTAACCTGGAGACTTTGGCATGAAGTCTTGGCAACAGGTGGTGGTCTCGCCGATGGTTGTGTGACCTCGGTATGACATGTTCACTCGGTGTAAGGTCTTGGTGAAAGATAAAAGTCTTGTCGACTGGTGATTGGGGCGCTCGGTATGACTTAGGACCTTAGTATGAAGTCCTCGAAAAATCGGTGAGTCTTGCCAACTAGTGGATGCTTCAGAACAACATGAAGACTCGATGAGAGGTCTTGGAAATAGCAGAATGTCTAGCCGACAGAAGACTTGGGGGTAACTTGAAGGCATCGGTATGATGTCTTGGCGAAGAGTGATTGTCTTGTCAATGGGAATCCTGATGTCGGTATAACGTCTCAGCGAAAGCGATAAGTCTTGCCGAATGCTCGATGTTCGGTATGACTTGAAGGCTCGGTATGATGTCTTGGCGAAAGACGTTAGTCTTGCCAACTACACTTCAAAATGACCTTTGAACATCGGTGTGAAGTCTCATCGAATGGCGATTGTCTCACCAATGAGAATGTTGAGGTCGATGTGACTTGAAGACTTCGGTGTAATGTCTGGGTGAAGAGCAATAGTCTTGCCGACTGATGAACCCTTAGGAATACCTTTGTGATCTTTGGTGTGAGGTCTTGGCGACATGACGAAGTCTTAGCGATAGCTCTCTGGACTTGGTGTAACCTCTTGCCGATAGGGATAACTCTTGGTGATATCGATTGCTAGCTGTGTTGGCATCAGGGAGACACAGTTTGTGTCTCACAACATGCCAACACAAGTTGAACGCCCTTGACCGTTTGAAGACTGTCCGACGTGGTACGATTTGGACCAATTAGAGAAAGCAGGATGTGAACCGTTTGCTGAACCATTTCTGTGTGGAAGTTGGAAAACTAAAACACGAGGAAGTGGAAACATCTAATGATGCTGAGCTGGATGATTTGTAAGTTCTAATCTGACAGTTGGAAAAGAACGATTTCATAGAGCCTGCAAAGAATGAATGTATATATGTATGCATTGGATGTTCTAAAGTAGTGTGCTGGTAAGAGTACAGAAAGAGTCGAGAGCTAGAGGGATAGAGAGAGATAGAGAGGACCGAGTGGCTGGTCGAAAGGCTGAGGCCATGAGGTCGAAGTAGAGGAAGAGAGAGGTAGTGTTATGCTGGAATCTCTCCTAATCTCTCAAGGATAGTTTGCTACTAGTTTTATCTAGAATGAACAAGATGTAATCTCTGAAAAGGTTAAGAGCCTGAAACTGTATTGTAACTTTTTGTTGCTGAATAATACAATGGCTCAAACTTTGGAGAGTGGGGTTTTTCACCCGAAAGGGTTTTCCCCACGTAAAATCTTTGTGTTCTGTTTTATGTAGTATCTTTCATCTATGTTGTTGCTTGCTATTGAATTTATATGTGTTTTTCTCAGAAGGATCAATGTGGGAAATAAGCTGTGTCTGTTTTCACTTTAGGACATAGTTGTATGTGTCTTTGTGGCAACCTAATCGAAATGAAAGTTACCGAAGGCACTACTGTTTGGAGTTTTCACTAGATGTGCTCCCTTTATTTCATTACATGAAGCTCTATCACTGGTTAATTAGATACTCGGTGCATGGGTTTTTTGGTTTTACTGCTATAAGTGTAAACTTTGTTTTAGACAATTCAATAAAATAAAAACATATTATCGACCAAAAATAATTTATTTTTTTGTTTCTTTCTTATATCTAGCATGTATGTTGTTCTTATGTGAGATTTGAAAGATTCAAAGTCCTATAATTAGGAACCATGGTTTTCTATATTGAGATCAAACTATAATTTATGTTCCCTTCCCATGTTTTGTATCAAGTTGCATTATAACAATTGTTTGGAGAAATTTGTTTTTTTGGAGATAGTTTTTGTAAGATTACAACCAAAGCTAAATATTTTAGATCAATATGACAAGCTAAGAAATTGTTCCAAAATTTGTATACAAATTTAAGCAAATACTTTTAATGCTTTCAATTTTTTTCCAAGAATGTTATTAAATACATTGATGTGGATCAAATCAAGTTGTGAGTGACTCTACAACTAAACTGGATGAAATTATTGTAGCTCTATATAAGACTAGGGAAAGGTTAGGTGTTTTGGAACAAGAAGCCAGACGGATTTAAAATTAAGAACAAGGTGAGGAACAAAACTAAGGTCATAGTGAAAATTAGGGAAACAATGAGTCCTTGGAAAATCAAGTGACTCGAGAAGAGGCGATGAGGCAAGCAATTGTGAGGAAATGATTGATAATGAGCTAGCTCAATATGTGAAAAAATATCAACCCACCCAAGTTTGATGGGACTATTTTAGGAGATGGAACAACGACATGGATTATTGATATGGAGAAATATTTTGAAATTTGAAACTACTTTAACATAACAAGGCAATTTTAGGAGCTTATCAACTTTATGGAGAAGCCTTCACTTGGTGGATGAATAAGAAGATGGAGATGGGGCTAGATTCCATGAAGTTGATATGGGAATAGTTTGTAGTTATTTTTAGGTAAAGGCTATTACCATAACTTTATAATTTGACCAAAAGATGACTAACTTTCAAAATCTATGACAAGGATATATATCAATGACTAAATATTGGGAAAAAAACACAAGACTCTTGATATGTACCCTAGTATCAGCAGGATGAATGGTTCCATATATATGACAGTTCATTATGGGATTGAAACCTCAAATTGGGGGTGAAGTAGATGTCCATGGTATATCAACATTGAACCAAGTGTTTGAAAAGGCTATCAAAGAAGATCAAAAGCTTAAATCCATATCAACCTTCAGAGATAAGTTTCGTAAGAAGTTTGGTTGGTCAAAATTTACACCCTCTTTCAGAAAGAAAAATTGAAACTAGAATTCTAAATTTAAATTCAATGGAAAATGATCCAAGAAAAATCAAAATGACTTTCAATATGAGAAAGGGGAAATAACTCACAGTATTGAAAAACCTCCTAAATGATTTCCTTTTGGTAGTGGATGGGATCATTAATAGGTATGATCTATTGTTAATAGTCTTATATTTATATTTAAATTCCATATGGTATACTAGTTACTTGGTGTTGATATAGATTATTGAAAAGTCTACAAGAGAGTTTAGCAACACACTTTAGTGATTTGTAAACCTTAATTTTTTTTATGAAAATGTTACAATCAAAGTACTATTGGTACAACTTTAATGATGATATAGATTCCTAACATGTATGTCACCCTAAAATGCTATGACCATCTATATACAAGTTGGTATGACATGGAAAAATTAATGCAAGGAAAACAATATATTTCAAGGAGTGAAACAAACTTCCATAGTATATTCAACAAATTTCCCAAAAGCAACAACTAGATTCCATATGGTATGAAAGCAAGACTTGTATGATCAACTCTATGATCTTAAATAACAAAAAATACTCTAGTAAATTGATCAAGATTTACAATGAAAGAGAAATAGATATTAACAACCTTCAATAAAATTGATAGTAAACTACAACACACCTAAAATTTGGAAATCTTCACACAAATTTAAAATCGACTAAAACTTGGAATAATTTTGTAACTCTTCAACACAAATGTGATCTTAGTGCAAGATCATCGTAAAAATTTAGAGAAATTTCATACTCAAATTTGAATACCTAAAGGGTTTTTATCCTTGGGCAAGAAGATGAATGAACATTCAATCTTGGAGAAAAGGGATTTTGATTTCATAAAATGAATGCTTTCTTCCATGCCCAACCTCTCTCCCTTTATAACCCTCTTTTTAATTTAAAATATTTCTTGCTTTATTTTGAAAGTGATTAGAAAACACCCTTTTAATATTATATTATACTGGCCACCTTTTCTAGATATTGGACCCCATTTTAATAATAAGACAAAAGTTGCCTTTTAAAATATAACATAAAGTTTTGATTATATCGGAGAAACAGGTTTTGAAGGGACCCAAAACCCATTACATCATATTAGATCAAAATGCTGCTAAAAGAGATAAACATTAAAGCATAAGCAGTAGCCAAAAGTAAACCATCAACCAAAAAATAGTGATCCAACAGTAAAGAAACATAAATAGAAATAGAAAAAACCACACAGACAAAAACTATTTCATATTTTTCAAGGTGTTGGCCACCTCAATCTCCCGATTGCAGTGCAAGTTAACCATGTCCATTAATTCTTAGTTTTCTTCTTCAAACGTCTTCCTAAGGTTCCCCCTAGTTCTATTGCATGGGCCT
The DNA here is from genome assembly GCA_007258455.2 of Sequoia sempervirens. Classification (NCBI taxonomy): domain Eukaryota; kingdom Viridiplantae; phylum Streptophyta; class Pinopsida; order Cupressales; family Cupressaceae; genus Sequoia; species Sequoia sempervirens. The sequence goes on along the minus strand of VDFB02381180.1, from coordinate 455,725 downwards.
TTGGCCTCTTCTTTGGCGTTCTTCTTCACCTTGCCCTTGGAAGACTAGTCCTTCTCAATCATGTCCACAAAGTACAAGTAATCCTCCTTGAGCTGACTAATCTTTCCAAATAGAACCTTTAGGGACTCCACACTATTCTCAACTGAGCTATGACTAACCTGTAATAATTTCTTGATATCTTCATTTGTTTCCTTAATCCTTCCCTCCATTTCACCTAGGCTATTCTCACTCTGGGTTTTGAAGTTAGAAAATGAGCATTCTAAATCTACCAGCCTTTCAATCAAAATGTTTGAAGAGGAGCCCTTCGACTAGTTCAACATGTTCTCCTTCAAACCCCTAATCTTAATATTACCTTGTTAAATTCTTGCAACACCCATTTGGAAAGTTTAAAGGTGCATGTGGCACCCAACCAAGCCAATGCAATATGGAAGTATTGTCATCATTCAGATAAGAAAAATCTATAGAAAGATGATTAACCTTTAGCGGCTCACGCTTACCAAGGTTTGAATTCACACGCTCCTCCTCATGCACAATCCTCTCAACCGACACCTCCTCACTACCCAGATTCCCAACACCCTCCCCATAAGGAGAAGACTATCGAACAAAGGAATCATTAATATCAACAACATTGTTCGCTACATCCTTTACCTGGTCTGAAGAAGCCTTCTTACCCTTCCTACCACCTTTTGAAACCTGCTTCAACTTTGTGATCTATTTGGAAGCCCTTCGTGACATCTCCTTAACCTCCTTAACCCTAACGTTAATAGACTAGTCCTCATCCTCGTGACTAGATGCAACAGATCCTTGTCCATGAAGCTCAACATTCTCCTTAAATAGACATTGATGAGAACCATCAAAGTTAATATTTTTGTCGTCTTAATCAGAAAGGGACCCACGTGAACCCGACTTCTGCATGACAAGATTCTTGGAGGGACCCTTCTTTAAAATTCCCTTCTTCCTTTTTTAGAGGGGGTTGCCACAGGTGACGAGGAACCCCCTAAAGAGTTCTCCACCTCCTCATACTATTCAACTTCACCATCAACACTAGTCTCCAAGCCAGTCAAAAAAGACTCCTCACTTATGGCCTTCTCCTTGCCTTTAACAGACTTGGCAGAAGTATGAGCTCTCACATGCTCCATGATGAGCAATATGAGGCCTTCGTGAAGAGCAGGGGCCCTACAATTCTTCAAGTGTGCATAAACTAAAACTTCCAGAGATGATGGGAGAAAAAACAAGAAAGAAACATGTAACCCATGTCTAAAATGATTAAGTAGGGTAAAATGGTTCCCAAGAATAGTAGTATACTGGCCATCAAGAGTAACATACCGCATAATAACTATTGCCACATCAGCTGAAATATGCTTCAAGGAAGCCCATTCATAACCCTATGAGGGCATCTTTATCAGTTTTGCTCATTCATTACCTTTGAAAAATTGGTCCATAGCATCATCGTTGCTCTTCCTTTACTTAAAAAATTTGTGGCCATCTGTCGACAACCCATCAATAAAGGCAATAAAGTCTTCATTGATCACAAACTCCATACCTTTCACTTTCAAGCATCTATTGTGCCAATAGTGAACAAAATTTGCAGAGGCTTTGGGGTCATGGCCATGGAGCCTCTCCAAATAGGGCGTAAAATGCCCATGTCTCAAGATTCTCCAAATTTTGTGCTCATTCTTCCATCTCTAGTGGGATAGAGGTTCAATCTTGCTTCTATCTCCACCCATTTTCACTATCACCATTAACTGATACCCCAGTCGAATCACACTTTTCCAGATTAAAATTAGGCAATACATAACCCATAAAGCATGTGGTAATAAGGAGGGAGATAATAGCTTGATCACGCCAAATCACAAGCTCTACATTAGCTATCATTTCGCAATAAAAGCTTGGCCACCTCAGGAAGGAGAGAGTACTCCTCCGACACCTTAAAATTATGAAGCCCGATAGCCTCATTTGTAAAAAAATCTGCAAGGGAATTACCTTCTCTATAGATATGCATGACATGGATTTCATCAAAGGATCTTAACATCATGATAGAATCCACAATAAGTTGTTCGACAATCTAACTCGACTTCTGATTGCCAAGTAAGCAATTGACAATATTGAGAGAGTCTCCCTCAACCCATAACTTAGAATAACCCCTATCCAATGTAGACTTGATGTTGATGAAAGCAGCTTTAGCCTCAGTGTGATGATTGGTATGGTTTCCCAATGGGAGTGCTACGATGCCCAATAGCCTATCAGATTCATTCCTTAACACCCCCCCCCAACAACCTATAGGCCCGAGATTACCCTTGGTTGCCCCATAAAAGTTAATTTTTACCCACCTTGGGGTGGGGGATTCCACTTAGTGTTCAATCTGGCATTGATGTTGGACTTAATAAGACTAGAAGGCAGAGAAGTTATCTTCCAATTAGTAGTCACCAAGAGATCATAGCCAACTAGACAATAAGACGAAGCACACTGGGAAGAGTCTTGAAACTGAAGGGAAATTTTTTCCATGACAACCCTCCAAATCTTGATAAAAACACTGTCCACCTTAAGTTTGGAGTCTCGAAAAATTTATTTATTTCTTTCTTTCTAAATTCCCCAAGCAATGTGCGGGGCCATGAGCTCCCAAAGCCTTCGAAGAATAGGGGAAGAAGAAGGACACTTCCATTGATCAACAAAGCTACAGAGAGAGCCTGAGAACATCCAGTCCAGATTCTAGAGAGAAAGAAACTTACTCCAAATGAGAAAGGAAAAATTAAACCCAAGAAGGATATGAAAATCACTCTTCGCATTTCACTCACAAAGTAGACATCTATTAGGCAAAGCAAAACCCCTTCTACAAAGATTATACTGCGTCAATACTTTACTTTGCATTAATAGCCATAAAAAAAATATTCACGTTAGGGATCAACATCTTATTCCACAACTTCCCCCAAAAAAGACAGGGGTCAGGCTTATCCAAAGAGTTGACAAAGGTTGAAGAAACAAAAAAGCAACCATTAGCATGAGGATCCCAAATAACATGATCCAAATTTGGGAATTAGGGAACCTAAATACTAGCAAGTAAATTCTGTAAAACAAGCAACAAATGATCCTAGTTATAGAACTCTTTCCATGCACCATTATGAATATAATCAACCACCATATTACCAAAATTACACTTGCAAACAACCATCGAAGGAGGAGCCCATGGAATATTCACCAACGAACCACCATCACACCACACATCCTCCCAAAATAGAATCCTGGTACCATCGCCCAGTAGCCACTTAACACCTTTGACAATTAGGTCCTTGCAAGGGACAATACTTGCAAGGGACAATATTCTTCTAAAAGCAAGACCCCAAGGGGATAGAATCAACATGTGGAAAGTCCCCAATTCTCCCCACCCCAGCTAGATACTTACTGTTGACCAGAGAGGACCAACTCGCCTCCCCATTAAGAAGTCTCTAGATGTTCTTCAAAAGAAGGGCCTTATTAAAAGACTTGATGTTTCTTACCCCAGACACCCCACTTCTCCGTCTTACTAACAAGGTCCCAAGAAATAAGAGGAATTCTAGATTTTTCTTCCACTCCCGACCACAAAATTCATCTCATAATCTACTCTATTTTCTCTTTGAATTTCGTCAGAAACTTGAATAGACTCAAAGCATAAAGGAGAAGATTTTGCAGAGTGGATGAGATGAGTTGAACCTTACCCGCCTGACTAAGGAGGGAACCCTTCCATCTTGCCAGCTTTCTATTAAACTTATCAAAGAGCCCAAGCCAAAAAGAGTCAGGAATCTTAGACACACACAAGGGAAGCCCAAAATAAGTCGACGACAAGTCACCACAATTGCAAGTAAAATCCTTACCAAATTTAATTGAAGAAACTCTGGGGTGTTGAGAAAAAAATAGTTGTCTCTTAGGGAAGTTGACATGTTGACCATAAGCCTTCTCATAACCACCAATAGCCATCTTAATAGCCCTGATTTCATGAACCGAAGATTCACCCATCATAATAGTATCATCAACAAATTGTTGATGAGTGATAGGCTCACACTTGGAGGAAGGGATTAAACCCCTCAAAGAACCAACCACTAACACCTTTTGAATATTTCTCCCTAACACCTCAGCCATCAAAATGAACGACAATGGGGAAATAGGGTCTCCCTACCTAATTCCACGAGAACTCCAAAAGAAGGGAGAAGGGGAGACATTAGAAAGAACAACAAACGAGGGAGTCAAGATGAGTTGCTCCACCAGCTGTAAGAACTTCTGGCAAAAGCCAAAATGAGCCAAAATCAACAATTTAAGAACTTCCAGTTAACCCAATCATGAGCCTTGAGAAGATTCAACTTAAGAAAGGAACCCAAATTTTTATTTGAAGCAAGAAAATGAGCCACCTCATGGACCGTAATGATGGAATCTAGAGTGACGACCCAAAAAAAAATTGCTTTGTTGCTTGGAAATAAGGTTAAGAAGATTTTTTTTTAAGCCTAGCAACCAAGACTTTGGAAAAAATCTTGTAAATGGAGTTGCACAAATTGTTTGGCCTACAGTCCCCGAAACCATTAGCGTCAACAAATTTGGGAATCAAAACAATGAAAGTAGCATTCAACTCTTTAAGCAATCTTCTAGAGCCAAAAAAATCTTTAGTAGCATTGATAACATCTGACGCAACAATATCCCAACATGATTGAAAGAACAAAAAGGGAAAACCATCAGGCTTAGGGGCCTTGCTACCTTCAAAGGAAAACACCGCTTTCTTGATCTCATCCGAGGAAGGAATCACAACAAGATCCTTATTAAGATCTTCAGGAACCATATTAGGAATGACTTCCAACGAAGAATCCACACTTTTCTGGTCCCAAATCACAATTCTTGAGACAATTTTCAAAAATCCAGTTGCAACACCCTTAATAGCCTCGTTGTTAGTCAGAAGCAACCCATCACCCATGATGGAAGAAATCCAATCAGAAGACTTGTGCCAAAGGGTAGTAAGATAAAAAAACTTAGAGTTCTAATCCCTAGACTTAATTCATACAACCCGAGAACGTTGTCTCCAAAAATATTCCTCTTTGGAAATAATATCATGCATCTGAGCCAAAAGAGAGTCTTCTAGCAATTGAAGCTCCATCCTATAAACCTTTAGATTGAATTTCCCCTTGAACCAAATCCAAACGCTAAGTAAGATAATTCTTATTACAAAAACTGTTCTGAAATGATTCCTTATTCCATCTCTTAGGGTTCCATTTCACAAAAGCAAGCTTTTTTGCAATTTTATACATTGCACTTCCACCATTATTCACTTGCCATCAATTTCTAACACAATCCATGAGCCTAGAGTCCCTCAACTACATAGCCTCAAACCGAAAAGGGAAATGTTTCCTTCCATCAACTTTATCAGCCACAAAAGAGATCTAGGGAAATGATCTAAATCACATCTTGTGATCAAAGAAAGAAAGCAAGAAAAATCAACAAGCCAAGAAGCTGTAACTAGAGCACGGTCCAATATGACTTGAATATTATCCACCCCAACTCTTCTATTGGACCAGGTGAGCTTAGAACCCATCAGATCCAAATCAATGAGAGCATTATCATCTATAAATATTCTCAAATCCAAATGATTGTCAGGGTGGATTTGAGAGCCACCCAACTTCTTGTCATAAAACAAGGGAGTATTGAATTCCACCATGACCAACCAAGGAGAGTCCAAAAAAGTTGAACATAAGAAACCAAGCTTATCCCAAAGCCTTTTCCTAACCCACTTCAAATTAGGGGCATAAATATTAGAAATAACCCAGGAAGTGTTGTCACGAAGATGAATAAATTAGGTATCCACATGATTGAAACCATCCACAACTGGGATATCTTTCACAACTTTAGAATTCCAAAACTTAGCTAGACCACTCGAGGCTCCCTCAGAGTTAACCCTGTGAAAGCCACAATCCTTAAAGAAACAGTTCTTCAATGATTCCAACTTATCAATTTGTATTTTAGATTCTTGAATCAACAAAATATTTGGCTTATGATCCCAGATTAAGTTCTTCGGGAGGTCATGCTTATGCACATTATTTAATCCCTTGATGTTCTAGGAGATGATCTTAATTTGCAAGAGGAGGGTGTGCTCTTAGAGCACAAATCAAAAAGGTCTTCTGGACCCCCTCCACAATATCTTTTTTACACTCCCTTTCCCTACTCTTCTGAGAAGAAGGTCCCCCCTAACCCTGATGTTCAAATCCACAATATGCTTTATGCCTTCTAGTAGTAACCCCTTTGTGACCCTAAGAGGGGGAGGCATTTTGCTTTTTTTTTTCTTCCCCTAACAACAATATAGCCATCCTCTTCCTTATTAAGGGAGCCCGAGACAACCAACGTAGCCTCACTACCTAAAAGGCCTGAAGCATGATTAGACAGGGAATAAGAAAGAACATTCAATTCCAAAACCACACATTTGAGAGAACACAACGAATCTGACACATGGTCTACTTCAACCCCCTTAGAGGGAACAATCCACACATTCACAAGCGACCCATAATCCTCAAGGACAGGGAATGAGGAGCGACCAAGGCTTGCGCATTAGCAACAAGCACCAAGACCAGACCTTCCTCAACAACACCCTGAGACATAGGAGTAGAAGAGTCTTTCACCACCTTCACCTTCTAGACTTTGGTTTGAACACCAACCTTATAGGGACAATCCTTAGCCCAATGGCCTAACTTTTTACACTTGAAGCATAAAAAAGGGAAAGACTCAAAGATAACCTATTTCTTCCAACTACCCTCCTTCAAACTCAAATGAAAGAAGTCAAGCAACTGGGCATCATGGTTAATCATAACACAAATCCTAGTAACAACAAAGCATCTTCTAGATAAGGTAGCTTCATCAATAGAAACCAGACACCAAAAGAATTAGCGATAAATTTAAAGACCTCCTCATCCCAATACTCCATTGGCAGATTAAGAAGCTTTAACCAAATAGGAGTAGAGTGTAACAAGCACTTTGAGAGATCCATGCCAAGCTCCCAAGGGCACAACACTAAATTTAGACAACCAAAAACCCAAGGAGCCTTGGAGAAAATCAGCCTCAAATCCTCATCACAAGAAAAGGAAAATGAGAAAAAACCCTTGGCCATGGCAACAACCTCCACTTGAGCCTTGAGAACCCATCTCTTACAAACCCAGGAGCAAACATCCTCAATATTAGGCTGAGGCCCCAAAACCTTACCCACCACAGAAAAATCCATTTAAGCAATGTTTTTATCCATAATTAAGTCCGAAATGGAAAGGGAAAAACCACCCTCCACAATAAGAGAAGACACCAATTCAAAAGCAAGCAATACTCCATTGGCAGATTAAGAAGCAAATAGGAGTAGAGTGTAACAAGCACTTTGAGAGATCCATGCCAAGCTCCCAAGGGCACAACACGACAACCAAAAACCCAAGGAGCCTTGGAGAAAATCAGCCTCAAATCCTCATCACAAGAAAAGGAAAATGAGAAAAAACCCTTGGCCATGGCAACAACCTCCACTTGAGCCTTGAGAACCCATCTCTTACAAACCCAGGAGCAAACATCCTCAATATTAGGCTGAGGCCCCAAAACCTTACCCACCACAGAAAAATCCATTTAAGCAATGTTTTTATCCACAATTGAGTCCGAAATGGAAAGGGAAAAACCACCCTCCACAATAAGAGAAGACACCAATTCAAAAGCAAAACCCTTACCTTTGAGTTTGGAAGAAAATAAATCAACCCACCTTTGACCAAGAAAAGAAGACAGACCCACCAGAGGTGCCCTTTTCACTAGCACATGATCTTCATAGGAATTTGACTGAGGAGGAGCATCAAAAGACCCACTTGAAGGAGCCCGCATTGCACCTTTTTCTAAGCCCACAAACACCACCTGACCCACTAGGACATTATGAGTCTTGAAGGATGCCACCACTGTTGATTCCCTTGCACACACCTCCTTGAAAGTAGCAACCACACACTGATCCACCAAATCTGAATCTTTGACCACCTTTGTGCCACATAAGTAGTCCTTCCCAGTAGCATCATCACAAGAGATAAAATTTGTAGGAATACCGCTCAGATCACCGCCATGAACACCAAAAAGTGATTTCAAATTCAAATTGCTCAAGCCTGCCACAGTAATGTTCACCTCACCACCATCCATGTTATTGAACAATAAACAATGTTTCAATTGTTAAAAAATAAATATAACATAAAGTTACTAGGACAACTTAATTTATTATTATTAATTTATTTCTCTTATCTTACCCCTTTAGACTATGAGAAATAAAATAATAGGCTAAAGGACTCCCAAATAGTTATGTTGAGAAAGGGGATATGACAACACCACTGGCATTTTAGTGTACATTATTCACTATTATGTTGTAATTGTTTAACACAAAAATGTTGTTGACCTTGTGTTGCATGTTTTGTGTTTAACAAAATATGGGCATTATATAAGATCCATGATTATATCCATATGGAGCTTGATTATATGACATGTTAGTCCCTAATATACCATTTTTCAATCACATGATGTGATAATGCCTAATATATCATACCATTTTAAGTATAGGTAGAATTGTCTAACCCTATTCATTTTTCATATTCATAGATAGTTAAAGCAAGTTTGTAATTTATGCTCATATTACTCATGAGACAAGCTACTCACATCACATCTTTCTTTGTTTTGTAGATTCTTATGGATCGCACTATTTATAGGGGAAAATAGGGTTTATCAAAATGACTTGATCAAGATGATGAACCGCTAGGTTTTTCCCACAAAACATGTAATTATGTATATGATATGATGCAAATAACAATAAAAAAAATACTCCTAACTGTTATAGCAATAATAAGGGAAGTTTTGAGAGGTTGAAACAATGTGTACCTTGTTGAAAACTTGCTATTTTTAGGTCACTGAGGACTCATTCACCTTTACTAGTGAATGGGTCCCTATTAGGGTTTCTGAAAACTAACTTATGGGTTCTATTCCTTAATCTCTACACTTCCAACTCCTTGGTGATCAACTCCTAAAAACCTTAAACAAATTATGTATCCTTGTTTTTATGTTCTTGCAATATGGATGACAACTTTGCAATCTTGTTCTCCACTTGATTTTTAACCTAAATCCTGCAAACACACATCAAAGGAGAAGAAAAACTTGTTGATTGTTAGAGGATAGGGGTTTGCCTTGGTCAAACCCCTTTCAGGTAATTAAACCTTATGATGAAACAATGAAATAGAAGCATGAAACATGAAATGATGATACCTTGAATGATGTCTTGGAATATAAATCTGCAAACTAACATGAAGTGGCCATGTAGAATGTAGATCTTGATCTTGAATTAGATGTGAAATAATACTTGCAAATGGATCTTCAATGCTACATTAACAATATTAGCTCAACAACATGTTTGATGCATTATGCCTTAGACATGATGATATGACCTTGAATTGCTGCAACAGAACTTCAATAATCTACCCTTGAATGCCTTTGAAATGCTCTATAATGCTCTTGTGAATGTACTCTTGATTGCTTGAAATTTTATAGGCGATCACTTGAAAAATCTAGGTTAAACTATGTGAATTAACCTTATATTTATACTAAATGTAAGGATTAACCTCAAAATTCAAATAATCCAAGCCAATATCAAATCTAGGATTCAAAATCATTAAAATCCCGCCACAAATAAATTCAAAAAGAGGTGTTCTAGGCAAGGAGAACCCATTCGCCACCTTGGGCGAATGGGTCCTAGCATAATTTTCTAGGACCTAGCTTCAGGGAGGTGAAATAACATAAAAAACCCACCTCAAATATTACCAAAAAAGGGGTGTCCTAGGTTAGGAGGACTCATTCGCCGAAAGTGGCAAATGGGTCCTAGCATAGATTTCTAGGACTCCAACTTTGCCAATGTAAATGTTATGCCATATCATTAATGGGTGTTGGGATAGATCCTTGAAAATGCAATTAATAAGGCTTAGATTTAAATTAAAGGGGCCAATTAACCTCAATTAATTAATGAAACCCTAGATTAGTGTGAAAGTGTAAGAAAATACTTTACAACACCCCAAATAAGGCACAATCAAGTCTATTTAATTAACAAGGGCTCTAGACTCAATGTGAATGTGTAAAACACATTACAACATTAAATCAAGACAACATTAGGTTCATTTATTGTTAATTATTCCCAAATGTAGGAAAGAGGGATACTTTTTCCGTTAATTGTTGCAACTGCACAAAATGGAAGAAATATGTTCTAAAAAGCTTTAGTGTATGTTAAAATTTAGTGTTTGAAGTGTTTTTCTTGCAACTTTTCGATGCTATTGTAATTTGTGTTATATTAGTTTGGTAGTGGTGTCCTTGTCCACCATGGTTGCTTGTTGCTTGAGGACGGTTGGTCTTTGTTTTGTAACTTCTTCTGGACAGCTTATGGCTATCATTCTTTATGTAATTTTTTTACATTGATTCAATACAAAAAAAAGTCTATACATCAAAAATCAAATGTCTATAGTACAAAATTGATTAAAAATTCAAAAGTGACCTATAAAAGAATTATATTTATTCAAAATACTAGACAATAAATACAACATATCTAAATAAATAAAATTTACACTACATCAAATTTTTATCATCATCACTATTTTACAAATTAAATACCTAAATCCCTTAAATATAATTTCCTAAAATTAACTTCTATTATCTCCATATTTCCCTAGCCCAAATCCTACTATTTAATTAATTAGCCTAGATGACACTCTAGGAAAAGTTCCCTAGAGAGAGATAATGGAAATTATTGGAAAGTTGAATGTCGTGTTGTGTTAAAAGAGGTCGTGGAAGTATAATAGTATCAATGAAAACTAATTTTAACGAATTTTTGGGCGTACTCTTTTACAAGATGAACTCTACCCTTTATTCATTTTGTTAAGATGTCTCCACCTCATCAAAGTTCGCACCTAAATTTTCTTCTTAATGTTTTGTACCAAAAACTTGATCAACACAAGAGGCAAATTTTGACCAATCACCTTCATCACAAATTCTTTAACACGCCGTAGAACATTTACCAAATGTCCTTTCGTTCAATTGATATGATTACCAACCAATACATCATCTAAAGCGAGGCAACAATACCTACCCACATCATCTAAAGTGAGAAAATAATCTTTCGGTCACAAGGTACAAATCACATCCAAATTTCTAATCTCCTACCTACATTCATAACGGAGGGATTTCTGCACAATAACCCCTTTAGACCTCACCTGGCACCCGTATAGCCACTCTTTAATCGCCTTGTCCACTGGAAAAAGGCAATTATGTGCTGAATACGTGTGGACACTTATTTCTCTTATTGGCCAAGGTTATTTGGTGAGAGAAGGCATGGACGCCGTCTATGCTTTCTAATTGGAGTTCTGGTGTTTATAAAGAGGCTCAGCTATATCCTTTCCTATTTACTTTTTCTGGTGAGGAGGGGCTCCTCCCACCTATTGATTGCTCCTTTTATGTATCCCCTAACGCTTTGTACAATTTCCCTTCAACCCCCATTCTGAGGAAGCCAATGAAAGAGTTGACCTCGCCTGCCTTTGGCAAAGTGGAGGGAATCTGGTTCTCTAATGGCTGTTGTAGATCCGCACACAATAGATTCCTTTCTTAATGAATCATAACAATTAAATTGAATATAGTGTAGCGGAACTTCGAGACCTGTGGAGGAGAGCCTGGATGCCATTGTTATTGGGATTTGCTGATTCTTGCCTCGGTGAGAATGTCCAGGCCCGGATTCAAATCGGCGAGTGTCAACTCTTCGTTAAACGGTAAGTGCCCACATTCTTAAATCTCTTCTATTGACGAAATTTGAAGCTTTGGGTCTGGTTATTTTGTGATTCGGTGGACCCCCTTTTATTTACTCCTTATTGGTAAATTTCGCATTCACATTAATTTGATGCTTTGGGTATGGTTATTTTGTTTACTGGGGACACCCATATAATTGTTTTTTAATTGGTAAATTCGACTTTCATACAACTCTGAAGCATTGGGCATGATTACTTATTCGTCGCTATGGAAACCCATTTATTAGTCTGTAAATTTACTATTCACACAAAGTCTGAAGCTTTGTGCATGATTATGCAACAACGAAGGGGTATGATTATTTTACTCGTTTGGTGGGTACACTGCACCGAGATTTGGATGTCCCAATTTCAACAGGTAACATGTTTTCTAACGATTTGAACCTGTAAGGTGGAATATTCACTACTTAAGCTCATGCCATTCAACAGCACAGGTTTAAAACTTTGATTGTTTTTAGATTTGTGAACACCCATTTATTGATTTTTATCTTTGCTTGGCCGTATTTTAAGTGTCTGCTATTCCATTCTCCATCTATGTTATCAATTATGTGCAAGTTTCTTGCGTAGGGCGTGATTCCATTTTCGCCAGAGAATCAATCCCTTTGTCTTATGGAAGTTTTTAAGATCCAGCTTTGTAAGGTGGTAGGAAATCATAACATTAGCCAATGGGACTTAAAAAGTATGCGACTTAAGGCTTGCTGCCAATTATCTACCCATTAGTTATGATTGTGTTTTAGATTTGTGAACACCCATTTATTGATTTTTATCTTTGCTTTGGCCGTATTTTAAGTGTCTGCTATTCCATTCTCCATCTATGTTATCAATTATGTGCAAGTTTCTTGCGTAGGGTTGTGATTCCATTTTCGCCGGAGAATCAATCCCTTTGTCTTGATGGAAGTTTTTACAGATCCAGCTTTGTAAGGTGGTAGGAAATCATAACATTAGCCAATGGGACTTAAAAAGTATGCGACTTAGTTTAGGCTTGCTGCCAATTATCTACCCATTAGTTAATTGTGTAGTTGCAAAGCTTTTTGTAATGAATTATGGAACTAAGTTTCTTTGGTTTTAGTGCCTGTGAACATAAAATTCAGACTCTACAAGTCTGTATCAGACTTGCAAGCTGAGCTGGCAGCAGCAAGTTTTTCCTGCTCGACTTGACAGACTTGACAAATTGTTGAGCATAATTCTTCATAGCGCATTTTTTTGTCATACGATTTCCATCATGAATTCAAGCTTGTGTCAGTTGCATCTTATCCACATAATAATCGTGATGTGAAAGGGTCTGTTCATTTCTCTGCCAAATTCTCTTATTCTTCTCCAGCAAAATTCATCACATTCGATGGCATTAACAATATTAGACATGATTTTTTCAGTCCATGAAGATGGTTAGTAATATAGTATGCTTTTGGAATATAGGATAAACCATTTGAATGTTTTTTGCATCAACATTTTGGATCACATTCAGTGATCCATCATTAGGATGAGGAAGAGAAAATGAAATCCAAGCAAACCACACATGACACCAGTTCATGCATGTGAATGGCACAAGTGTTGCCAGCACCACTCAATGTTAGTGTCTCTTTCCACTACTCCTGATCAGAAGAGTACTGCAATTACACTTGTGCTTCATAACATGGTAAGCTTCCTTCCAAGCTCGCTATAGGATGATTTAACATGTTTGTTTGTTCTTTGTGGCCTACAGTAATAAGGGAATCTTTCTGCTTGAGAAACCCATTTGATCTTCATAATTGTACAGCATATTGGAGAGCTTTTCCAGAAATGTATGGCACAATTGTTGCATTGAGACTCATTGTAAGGGTTTCTTTGCCTATACAACTCCATGCCTCACATGCATTCTCCTATTGTACTATTGATCTGAAAAGTATCTGGATTTTGTACTTCATGGCTTGTTTTTGGAACAAGGACAGTCCCTTGAATGAACAGATGGTCTGGGACATCAAAATGTAGATTTTGGTAAGAGAGAGAGTATCGGAAATTCAGTATTTTGCCTAGTGAAATTGCTGGTTGTGGCTGGTGGCAAAAACATAATTGCCATGGTGAATGCAAAATGCCTCTCTGTCGAAAGTGGCAAATTTGTTGCATTCAGTTGTGCACATCCAGTTTTCAGACTCTATGTTTCTCTCAGACCTGAAGAGTCACAAGCCAAGCTGGCAGCAGTGAGTTTTTCTGGCTAGACTGACACACTTGGCAAATTGTTTAGGATAATTCTTTTCAGCACATTTTTCTGTCAAACTCTTTCCATCATGCATTCAGACTTCTGGCCACCAGTTGCTTCTTATCCACATAATCATCATGACGTGTAAGGGTCTGTTCATTTCTTTACCAAATTCTATTATTCTTCTGCAACAAAATTCATCATAATCGACTGTATAAACAATGCTCAAATAAAAGCAAACCACACATCACAGTAGCTCATACATGTGAATGGCATGGATGTTGACAGCAACAACCAGTGTTAGTTTCTCTTTCCACCATTCCTGACCAGAAGAGTACTGTAAACACACTTGTACTTCACCATTCATGGTATGCTTCCTACAAGCTTGCTATAGAATGATTTTAATAATTTTGTTTTGTTCACAGGGGCGTGCAGTAATAAAGAATTTTCTCTGTACTGAGAAATCCATTGATCTTCATAATTGTGCAGCTTATTGTAGAGATTTTCCAGAAACACATGGCACAATTGTCACATTGAGATTCATTGTAAGGGTTTCTTTGCCTATCCAGCTACACGCCTCTCATGCATTCTCCTATTATACTACTGATCTGAAAAGGATCTGGTTTTTGTACTTCATGGCATGTTTTTGAAACAAGGACGGTCTCTTGAATGCTAGAAAATGTATCAAATGTGATGAGACATCAAATTGCAGATTTTGGTAGGAGAGGGAGTATTGGAAATTGAATATTTTGCCTATTTAGGTGAAATCATCAGTTGCAGCAGGTGACACAAATGTAAACAGTCATCATCTATGCAGGAAATTCTCCACAATCATGATGAATGCAAAAATGCCACTCTGTTTGAAGTGGAAAACTCATCGCATTCAATTGTCCATGTCCAGTGATGTTTCAGTTTGCCATTTTTCTTCTTGGCATATTTATTTGGTCTCTTCAGCTCCCAAATGGGTTGTAAAACTGTTTGTAGTACCTGTGGCACCTTTGTAAATAATTCTTGGTGTTCTACAAGCATTGGAAGAGTTGTAGTTAGAGGTTTTTGGTAGGAAAACTCTGAGTTTGTGGACTACTATTGCAACAGAGATAGGGGAAATGTATTTTGGAGAGTTTGTGAGGTTTTAGGAATTGGTCATAGTGTGTCAAAGCTCTGTTTTACAAGCCCAAGGGCTGCCACTTCATTGTATTGTCATTTTGAAGTATTGAGTGAGACTCTGCTCACATCTTTACCCATAAGGGGTTTCTCCAGGCTAAACCTGTCTTCTTCATGGTGCCTGTTCTCTTTTTTGCTTCATTTCTGTGCAGAAATTATTGCTATTTGATTTCAGTCTTGTTGCTCCCCTAGATTAAGAATGCTAATCCATAGTTGATGAGCTAGGTAAGGAACATCCTTGCTAGTTTACGGATCAAGTTGTATCAAGGCAAATTCATTTTTTTGGGAGGTGTGTTGTGAGTGTTTTGCCAGGTCATGCCCACAACTAGGTCATGCCCTCACTATTTATAGTTCTTGTGGGATGTTTGTAAGCAATTCTTTGTCTTGTACAAGCATTGGAAGAGTTGTAGTTAGAGGATTTGGGTAGGAAAATTCTAAGTTTGGGAATTGTTATAGAATGGAGGTGCGGAAAGTGTATTTTGGAGAGTTTTTGAGATTGTAGCAGCTGTTCATTATGTGACAAAGCTATGTTTTGAAAGCCTAAGGGCTCCCACCTCATTGTATTGCCATTCTGAAGTACTAAGTTAGACTTTAAAACTATTTATAGTACTTGGTCACTTCAGCTCCCAAATAGACTATAAAATTATTTATATTCCTTGTGGGATGTTTGTAAGCAATTCTTGGTCTTGTACAAGCATTGGGAGAGTTGTAGTTAGAGGATTTTGGTAGGGAAATTCTGAGTTTGGGAATTGTTATAGCAATGGAGGCTGTGATTTTGGAGAGTTTTTGAGGTTGTAGGAGCTGTTCATAATGTGACAAAGCTTTGTTTTGAAAGGCTACAGGCTGCCACCTCATTGTATTGCCATTTTGAAGTACTAAGTTAGATTGTGCTCACATCTTTGTTGGACTCTTTACCCACAAGGCATATCTCCAAGGTAAAACTATCTTCTTCATGGTGTTTGTGCCTAGTTTTGCTTCACTTCCTTGCACAAGTTAATACTAATTTATTTAGTCTTGTTGCTCCTCGTTGAAGAATTGCAATTTGTAGTTGATGAGCCTCCTTGCTAGTTTAGAAATCAACTATTTTGTTGGCAAGCAATCCACACTCTTGAAGAGTAACTTAATGGTAGAACATACAATATATAAAATGGTAGTTTATACTTTATAGACAAAACTTATCGATTTTTAATCTACTAAGTCATTCCTAGTTATTTTTGCTAAGTTTGAGTTGGAGCTAGAAATATGTTCAGTGTATCAATATATATATATATATATAGGTTTTGAGTTCCATTGACCTACTTTGTTCTATTTATATACATTAATCTAATTAATTTATCTCTTTTTAGTAAAAGACTATATGCTTTTTGTCCAAGGAGTTGTGGTGAAAGATAAGAGGGGACACTAGTAAGAACATGTCTTAGGTTCAAATTCCACTTGCTACACTAAGGTAGCACATAACTCAGTTGACATATGATGAGGTTGTTGGACTAATTGCCAACGTCTCCCTTTGGATTTGTGACATGGACTAACCACCTCTCGTGGATCCGTTTATCTTTGGCGTTTGTATCGGGCATTAACAGGTCAATCTTTTGGCACAACGACAAATGTGTTCCAACAAATGGTATCCGAGCCATGGTCGCGGGTTCCAATCCTCTCGAGTGGTGCTGAGGGGGGGATTGTTGGACAAATCGCCAGAGTCTCCCTTTGGATTCATGACATGTACTAACCGCCTCCTGTGGATCCGTTTATCTCAGGCGTTTTGTATCGGGCTTTAACAGGTCAATCTTTTGACTCAGCGACAAATGTGTTCCAACAGAGGTTGTGGTTTTAGTGGTGTAACAATTATAGTGTATATTTGATTGTGCAATAAACTTAGCTTGCACTAGAATGTAGTGCAAACTTACTTGTTAATGCATTAAGGTGGCTCACAACCTTACCCAAAATTTACCAAAAAAATAAAAAGAATACAATTTGATGCAATTTTGTTAGGTATTTTGTTTCAAATAATAACTTATAGAATCAAAATCCATTGTGGGCTAACTAAGTTAAAGTTCTAGTCAATGTTTGAGTTAGTGCAATACTTTGGCATGAAGCCAAGCAAGAATATTAATTTTATTTTGCCAAATGCATTTGTTGGGTTCTTGTGATCCGAAAGAGTATAGTATAATTGCTTTTGTTATGTGGTAGTTGCATGTGAAGTTTCTCGTATGGTAGTTGGTTGATATGCCTTTATAAAGGTCTCTTTTAAACATTTGTAATCACTCCTGAGAATTTAATCTACACTATTGCTGCTGTATTTTCATGATTGTTTTTCTATGTCCCACTAAGTTTTTGAAATGGCGACAATAGGAAATGGAGGGACATGTTTTTAGGACGGTAGGGGGACATTAGGCCATTTTTTATAGGATGATAGGGGACTACAATTGAAGAATAGGAGAAATTTAAATATAGAAATCTCAAATATTCATATGATGTGGCATTCACCATATTCACTATATAACCAACTTGTTGCTGCAAATATTCATACACTTTTAAAACTAAACATTAAGGACCTATAAACTCTTTGTAAACCTAGGATCTTCAATAGGAGAGCAAAAATCACATGAGCAAACTCCATTTCCACCAATTTTTTTACTCTTAAAGAAAGGTACTTGATAATTATCCCCAATAATGTTGTCTTGTAAAGAATTTAAAAAAATCATGTGGTATGGAAAGTGACCTTAAGATATTATTGCATTGTGAGGAGTGTGCAATGCTAATCTTTGAGCACCAACCAAGGAATTAATTCCATCTATTTTTGTCACGATACAAATTAATATCCTATCAATTCATTTGAAAAATAAATAATATTAGAGATTGAATGAAGGGAATTGTGTGACTATAATCCAAAATTAGAGATATTATAGCAACAAGAAATGAACCTTACAAAATCATTTTGGCAACCAAACAAAAAAGAAGCTTGTGTGAATGAGGCCAATGATATTTGTGATGCCAATTTTTTTATAAGAAAATGTCCTATATAAACAATAGAAATGTTGGGGTTCATAACAAAGAAGTAGTTTGTAGAGCATGATAATGGTGGCAATTTTCTCTTGTTCCATAAAATCTATTAGCTTTTATAATGGCTCTAAATTCTATCCACTCCCTTATCATCCATGGTGCTCGGTAAACATTAAGGACCTATAAACTCTTATCATCAATGAGACATGAATCGACGAGACTATGATCCAAAATTAGAGATGTTATTAGCAATGAGACATGAACCTTACAAAATCATTTTGGCAACCGAACAAAAATGAAGCTTGTGTGAATGAGGCCAATGATATTTGTGATGCCGATTTTTTTTAAAGAAAATGTCCTATATAAACATTAGAAATGTTGGGGTTCATAACAAAGTAGTAGTTTGTAGAGCATGATAATGGTGGCAATTTTCTCTTGTTCCATTAAATCAATTAGCTTTTATAATGGCTTTAAATTCTCTCCACTCTTGTATCATCCATGGCGCTTGGTTGTATGGAACGTTGAGTAGAAGCAAAGCCCCGTACCAATGTGTCTACAAACAAACCCACTACCATGAATAGAACTTCTATTTATGTAGAGGATGAGATGCTATTAAAGCCTGTGAATGTGTAATTGTTTGCAAGCAGATGATGAGAATAATTACTTTAGTTTTTAAATCAAGTGAGGCTGATTTTTTTCTCACTTTTTAAGGTGGGGATAGTTGGTTGTCTTCTTATTTCCTAGTATTTTCAAAGGTTTCTTTGGGATGTCTAGCATGCATTTAGGGGTTTAGGGGATGGCGGGGCACATTTTTGAGGTTTTTGTGGATCCCCAAAACATCCTTGGTACAGGGACACCTAAAAAAGATCAAGGGTTGTGTCCTTGGGGGACAAGCATTTTTCTTTCTTTCCTAGGCTTGATTCCAACATGTGGTATCAAAGCCATGATTGTGGGAGCTAAAGATGGGTGAAGCACTCTATCCCTTCACTTCTACCTTCATAAACACCTTTTTTTGGTTGTTTATTTTCCATTAATTTTGAAGGCTTGATATGTCAATAAAGGCACTGTGTACAACCTAGAAGGACGAACAATTTTTCCCCTAAATGTATGACAAGGGTTCCTGAATTGAGTTTCTAGTCTATATTCAAGTTGGGGTTTACAGGTATGACAAATTTTTTTCCTTGGTTTTGGTACGACAAGGTTTGGTTGGTAATATATGTTATTAAAATATATGAAATATCCATAATTTGCAAAAATGGAAGAAGAAAAAATTGAAAACATAGTTGATATGCATAACGATAATTGATAATTCAATGTTGAATGTGAAATTGATAAAAAGTTACAATCAATAACCTTTGTATTGCTCTTTATCTAGAGCATCAAGTTATCTCTTGGTTCCTTTGAACCACAAGCAATTGTAGCACCACTTCCATTAGTTGCATACTATATAAGAGCTTCCTCGTCTTCTAATTAGATTATGGAAAGCTATGCAATTATTATGTCCCCTTTCTAAATTATTTAAATTTGAGAGTTTTTAGATCGCTTTCTTACATTGGGCATGATTTCAAACTTTCTCATATTGTCATGCCTTCCTTTCATTCCTCACACCCTTGCCTCTCGCTTCCTTCTCTCCTGTGGGCGTTTGGACTTTTGCCTTCCTATTTGCCTAGCACTTGATTTCTTGACCCTTGCTTCTCCACCCAAACATTCCTCTTTGGACCTTTGGGGCCTTTGGTGATGGTCTACCTCTAGGAAAGTGTTAGTGGGCTATCTTGACCCCCGAATCCATAGACCCACATCATATTGCTTCTATTAGCATACAAACCCCTAGACCTCCATTGTTTTGCATTTTGACACTCTAGAATTCGATCCCTCAAATCCCTTGCGTTGGACCTTGGGAGAAGTCTTTGCTCGTTTTTCAAGCATACATTTCCCCGTATCCTTGCACTTCGGCATGCACTTGCATTGAACCCCACCATTCAAACAAAGGACTTCACTTGCTGCCATGGTTGACTAGGAATGTCATTAATGGGCTCAAATTTTAATGTGATGAAATGGTGGGAAACTTTGGGCCTAGGCTAGGGCCTTCAACTTCTAGATAAGGTGAACAACTCCATCAGCATGGATTGTCTATGGACATCATCTCAATAAACCCAAAATCGTAGACTTCAGACTTGTGTTCATCTGTTGGATCTGAGGATGAAATCCCTTAGGTTTTGAAGATCAGTGGACGAAACCCCTTTGGATTCCCGAGGGCAACTTCACATGGAGCTTGCATTTGCACTTCAAGCTAAGTGTATTTCAACGTTTGGGCATTTCAGCATTCTGAATATTTTTAAATATATTTGTGATCATTGTAATCTTTGTTATCAAGAAACAATTGAAGCAACAAATCTTCCTAAACATTGAATGAACTATTTGAATGAAATACTCTATTCCAACCAATTTATATGTGCAGATCTTTTTATTTAATGTGAGCATTTCAAATCCAAATATTTTGTATGAATTTTTTGGTGGATTTTTATTGCATTATTCCAGATCTAAGCAATTTATACAAATTTTTTAATTAGTGGTCATTGTATCAACAAAAGCATCCAAGTCAACACTACATCCCAATTCTTCATCATTCTCTTCATGTACTTGTCTTGCTTAGGTGAGAAGAGGTGCCAGATAGAATGCACATAGATCAATTGTGTTGTTTTGCAGCCAACTGGTTACTCTTAATTGAGTGGGTAAAGGAGTATGTACTCGAGTTCCATTTAGCTGAAGAACTTGTAACTTGTTGAGATTGTAGACAAAATCAATACAACATTTGCTATTATAAAATATAATATATAGCTGTCAAAAAAGGAAGTTAAAAAATTAAAAAATGCTACTTGTGATAGAACTTTGATTGCAAGAGGCCACAAATAAAAAAATCCTTGGCCATGGAGTTGCCGTCATGTGTGAATGTCCTTGTACTTGTTTTCGAAGAGTGCTAAGATCGTGATTCCTTGAAGTTGAAGTTGATCGTGTTCTCTACATATGGATCTAGGAAGAGTCTTGTGAATGTTGTCTTGTACCCATTGCTAACTTAATGCCTACATATGGTGCTACCCTCCCAAACAAAAAAATAATCTTTGTGCTATAATATTTGGGCAACCAAGCAAATGCTAGGAGATACAAGGGTGTGGTCATGTTCTTTCAATGATCAACAATGATTCTTTGCACCCATTTGAAAAATGTTTTTGTGGAGCTATTCTCTTTAGCTACTATTATGACTTCTATTTTTCTATCATGGAGTACATGTCATATATGTTGACTAAACATGACTGATCCATATTGGTAAATCCGATCATAGTCATGCTTGCCAGTATGGTGGTCTCACAAGGTTGAAAGGAAACATTGGCGTAAATGCAATGTGCAATGTGCTCATTTGCAATGTGCCTTGCTTTATTCTAAGGTGCCCTTTCTAATGGGCCCCTTTTGTGGGAAATAAAGGGGCTATCATCTTCTTGGGAAGATAGTGTTGCAATGAAAGGATGTGTGGCAGCCATTATTGGAGTAGCAAGGGATGGCCTTGTAGTTGGCTTGCATGATCCTTTCTTGGGTAAAGGATGGGATTTTGATTTTCTTCTCTTGGTTGCACTATTTGCTTCTTGCTCTTTGATATAAGAGAGAACTTGCTTCTTTGACAACCCATGTTTGTTTGACCTTGGACAAATTCTAATTCCTTTGTTGGGTATTGCACAGAAGTGAATTTTCACTCGACTACATGAGCTCTTATACTTGTTATTGCACTGATTATAATGCCAAAGATAAGTCCTACCTCTATCAAGTTCAATCACCATGACATGTTGTCAAAGAAGTGATGCTTCGTCAAATTTGAATGTTCTTTTCGTCCTTGGGTCTACTAAACTAGAAGTAGCAATCATTTTAAATTATTTGGATACTTGTACCTACCTGTTTTAAAATAAACAAGTATCAGGAAAATCGGAAAAAAAGTAGCTCTAGGCCATGTTAACATAGAAAATAAAAAATAACAATATAACCTTATGATACATTAAAAATGAATATCAATTCAGAAAACAACAACAAAACATTTAAAGAAACCATAGGAAGCTTGGAAATAAATTAAAAGGAAAATAGGAAAAAAATGTAGCCCTATGCCATGTTAACACAGAAAAAATTAGAAAATAACAACATAATCCTATTATACATTAAAAAATGAATACAGAATACCAATTCAGAAGACAACAACAAAACTTTAAAAAAAAGAAGGAAGCTTGGAAATAAATTATTAAAAAAAAAAAAGAAACAAAAAAGTCTTTACTTGGAATGATGAATCTCCTTGATGCAAGCTATTTGATCCTCATAACACTTATCAAACATGCCTTCACAATCCTTGAATACCCAAAATTAGCAAACTTGAGCGGTGACAAACAATGAGTTTTGGAAATTTGGAGTGGTAGGTAGGAGTTTTTGTGTTTGAGGTTATTTTTTAGGTTTTAAAACTTGTTTTTGGCAACTTTTTTGCTGCTGTCAACATGTGGATTTGCCTAGTTACACTTGAGTTTGCCTAAGGCATGACTCAGGCTACCTTGGTAACTTTTGTTCGCTCAGGTTGTGCCATGGGTAGACCTATGGGGAACCCATTCTTGGACTTGGACCCGTTTTCATCAAGTACAAGGGCTAGGACAAGTGAACTTGGTAACTTAGTTCTAAAAACAGTTCATATGGATGAGGAAGAATGAGGCCATGATCTATTTTTTTATTGGTGTACAACGCAAAATTCCACAAGTGTTGTTCTTGTGCAGATTTCATACAAGAGAATGGCTTTGATTTCTATTGTTTTTTAGCATTAGATATGTAGGTAAAGAATTATAGATCTTCATAGCTTTGTTCTTACTCTGCTTGTTGCTAAATACCTCGGTTTAGAATTGTTGCTCGCTATCCACATTCACCTCTTAGATAGTGTGGGACTTATTCATATGCTTTACAATTGATTTGTTCTTCCACCTTGCTTTGCTACTTGCTTTGTCGTTCTTGGTTTGGGCTTTTGACTACTGTTTTATAAATCTTATTTTTTGTTTGTGTGAAGATTTATGCTTTTCTTATCCTCCACAAGATTGTCAAAATTGTCTCTTCTCTATAGTATCTGCATATTAAGGATGTAAGAGAGGTCATTGCATCTACATGCCTTACATGCCTTCACCTCCAATCTCAAGAAGAGTTTTTCGTCTCAAATTTGTAATGCCCAAAATACCATTGACAAAACTCCAACAAAGCACGACTAACAACTTTTTTTGTTTATCAATGCTTGCCACAAGGTAAGAATGCACAAAAAATAATAAGTATCATTGCCACTGTGGTGCTGCCTTGTACTGACCATGCATGAAAGATACATTTTGGTGAACAGACATGATAGAAGAGGTTATGACATACTCGGAAGCAAGATGGGTGGCATGCGTCCCCATGTTACACACCTAAT
Organism: Sequoia sempervirens; assembly: GCA_007258455.2. Lineage (NCBI taxonomy): Eukaryota > Viridiplantae > Streptophyta > Pinopsida > Cupressales > Cupressaceae > Sequoia > Sequoia sempervirens. Next base: position 432,087 of record VDFB02381180.1, on the reverse strand, counting down.
GTTGTAGAACAATTGTAGAAAGGAAAAAGGCTAGCAAGGAAGAAGGTGCCATTGAGCATGGTTCCTAAAATAGAATTACCCCAACAGTAACAAAGCTCAACGCAAGACACAAGGAGGAAGATGAAGGGCATAGCCCAAAAGAGTCCAACTTTTCTAAGTAGTAACATAACCGAATGTTTAATCAAGTATACAAACTCATTTTGTTTCTCTATGCTAAACAACTTTGTAATGCATGATCACCTCTCTTGATCAACCGTTCAAAAGAAACATAGGTTAAGAGGAGGAGAGTACAATGCATGACAAATTAAACCTTTACTATTGACTAATTTACATTCAACCCATCACATTCACTTCAATAGATGTATGTTCACTTTCTTCATCAAATTCATCAACAACTAAGTTCACTTTTCTTATACATCATATAAACAAGTGTAGAGAGAGGATACAACTTTACTTACTTTTGCTAATCTAGCACTAAAATGTCAAAATTTCTTTCTTCCTTTATCTATGATAACCAAACAAAATGAAAAAGAATCATTTGCCTAAATTGAACTTTCAATATTGCATGAGATAGAGGAGAGGAAGTACCAACATAATGAATTAATTACATTCCTTAGTACAATGTTCTTTCTATTAACCAGATTCAACAAGAAAGAAGGTTTGCTATCTCTTCCTAATTCTAACATATGAATGCAATTCCTTTCTTTAAAGTGCACAACTAGAAAGAGAGAGAGGGAAAGATATCTTTGACAATACTTGTGCCATACCATGACATGCTACAAAATCCAACAAGAAGCATATAAAGTTGTAAACCATAAGAACATTTAGATCCTTACTCTACCATTCTCTCTAATTGTTAAAACATAGAAAACAATAATTATGTGCAATTAGAAAGATGATAAATGGAAGACAAATTCATCACAAGACAAAATTGGATCAGATCATGGCTTCTTGAAGAAGCTGTGATCTTCAACACTGTCAGACCATGGGTTTCAGGTCACTGGGGTGCAGATTTTTTGGCAGTCTGGTCTAATTGTGGATTGCTAGACTAGGAACAGGGTGTAGTTTGACATTGGGTTTCCAGGCAATTTTAAGGGTCTTGTCCACTAGCATATGGTGAGCTTCCCAAAACCATACTGTTTGCCTTAATGCTTGAAATATAAAGTTGTTTTCATTTTTGGGTTTGACGGATCACATATTCATTTAGTACATTTATCCTATACATTTTCCATCAAAACAATTTAATTGCAGTTACATTATACCCCAATTTGCAACACTTATCAAGAAATTCCATTTCTCCAATACAAAAAGGAGAACAAGACCTCAAAATCTTTCATCAAATTTAAACCCTAATAATACACATTAAAAGGTTCTTTCCTTTCCTAAATTGAAATAACAAATGAAGGCAATAAACAAGCCTTCAAAAACTCCATCACAAGAAAATCTTTGCCAAAAATGTGATCTCTAAGCTCCAACAAGATCCTCATGGCCAATGGGACTTAGCTACCTCTTGACAAATATGGTGGCCTCAATCACTGAATCCCTAGTTTTGATGATTGCCCAAGGACTGGTATTTCACAAAACAAACACCTAAATTCTCAACACTTGGCCAATACACATGAACACAAACAAATAAACAAGGAATTGAATTGTAACTTGAACCAAACACGTGGTTCTATTGAAGGAAAAAGAAGAGGAGAACTAAGCCTCGAAAAGCATGAAATCCATGGTTTTTGATACCCAAATGGAATACAACACACTCCATTCACAAAATATATCTTGATAACACCTCTACCACATCATTCTTTTCTCAAAACTCTCAAAAGACCAAGGGAATTCTTGCACAAGAATGAAATCCCAAATGCGACATTTACAACACCTCATACATAGTACAAATGACAAGGAATACATTTCTTTTCACTTTGAAAATATACAACAATTTAAAAAGTTCTCTCAACTCCAAGCTTGCTAAAGGTACTGAAAAGTTCTATTTTCCCTTTTTCAAGCTCCCAAACCCTTTCCAAAATCTCCCGTGCTTTTCTCAAGCTCCCCAAGTCTCATGTGCTCTCCAAAATTTCAAAATCAAAATTTAAAAAATGAATGAGTTAACCCTTTTGCAAACCAAGGAAAGGGGTCTAAAAGGGAGTGGCATGTCACATCCCTCCATCCAATAGAATGGAGGCACATGGAAAACACATGCACCCATGCACCCACTTTCTTACAAATTCAATAAATGAACCATTCCCATTCCATGCAAACCCACATGGTTCACCATCACAAGGCATGGACAAGTGGAGTGGACTTCTCCTCTAATTAATTCCATGCGCATCCCAAGAGTTGTAAGAGTACTCATACCCCTCATATACACGCCAAAGTTCCTAAAAGTACCCTATCCACAAGGTACTATTCTGATGCAGGAGCTTCAGGGGCTCTCACAATCCTGCACACCCAAAAATATTGTTTGATCAAAATGTTGGCTCAACTTTTGTGTTCTTTTCTTTTATTTTTGTTGTCTGGTTTTCTTTTCCTTGGCATAGGTGTTAACCCCTCTGCTGTTTTTCCTTGGCACTTAAATCCTATTTGTGGGGTGTGGGAAATAACTTCCTGTAGATTCTGGATGACATGTAGCAGCTGCAAATTCTGAGCTTTATTCCTAGCATGGGCCTTTCATAACAGTTATAAACTTAGCTGGCCACTGAAAGTTACTAGTCAGGCGCAATACCCACCTGAAAATAGTCAAACTATTGGAATGCAGCATTTACCCTGTGCAGACATTACTCTTTGCAGTACTGACAGCCATTATTTTTCTGCTGGGTGACCCAAATAACACCCCCTGTGTTGGGTGGATTTAGAATTAAGGTGTGTTAATGCCTATTATGAATGGAAGCTCATGACAACCATCTCTGCTGGGTGGCTATATTCCTTATCTGACTGATGGCCTTTCCTTCTTACCAGCTGTTTACTCTTGTCTTTCTTTGGTGCGGCAGTTACCATTTCTTATTTAAGACAATTCAAGGACAAAGGATCATGTGATTGACATATGGAAGAATCGTAGAAAATATGTAGGAGACTAGACAAAAAAGTTATTAAAAAAATAAAAAGGAAAATATTGAGAAGGCCTGGCTGGCCTATGGACCAGGCATTTTACATGTATAATTTCTGGAGTTGTGTGGCTCAGCTGTACACCTGCAGCAGTTGAGCCTGTTTTCCTTTATGCTGATTATAGCCAGGCAATATGCCTACAAGCTAATATTATAGGACTTCTGAGAAGTGTGTATGCCTGTTTGAGTGTATTAGTTTGATTTTTCTGAGTTTCATGCCTATGTGTTAGTAGCTGTTTACAGCCCGTTGGTTGTTATAGTTTTCAGACTTGGTGTTGGAAGGTTTTTGAAGCTGGACTGATCTGCCTGTATGGCAGCATGAAATCTAATTTTGAATAATGAGGAAATTTATGTTGCTTCTATAATGTGTATATGATATGGCTGTTAGTTCTTATTCAATTTGTGAATTGGTTGTAAGAGGTTGTGAGAGTGTGGCTACTAGGATCAACTGCCCTTTACGGGCTACTGATTCTGGACTGCATCTTCCTAGGGACTTAAATACACCATAAAATAATAAAAATCTTTTTTTTTTAGAAAGTGTCAAAATATCCCTCATAGCCCAAGTTCGAGTTTCCCTTTTTAAGACATTTCAAGCATGATAATTCATCCACATTACAATATACACCAAAATAATAACATAAATAAAAGGGGACATTATTAGAGAACACAACATGGCTGTACAAGGGGGGTCTTGGTCACAATTGACCAAGACGATTTGGTGATGTGGAGCAAGATGACGAGTGGTCCCCAGCAATCCTCTGGTGCCTCTGTTGGCCACGTTTTTATTTTTCTCCACACTCAATTCACCCATGAAGTTCATCATGGAAAATATAGTTGAGGCACTATCTATCACCCATAATCAATCACATACACACAAGTACATATCATAGCACTGCATTTAAAAATATTGCACAAACAAGAACAACTCGTTGATAAAATTCATTCTCAGATGGAGTATGATACACATTTTGATTAGTATGAAAACAAAATAATAATTGCTATTAAACTCTACAGCTTAATCTATTTCACAATTAATTCTTAATATCTAAAGTATCATTTAATTAAATATCGTTACCAATATTGTAAATAGTATTAAGTCTTTCATCCTATTTAATATCATAAATGATATTTAATCTAACATCTAAAATAACATTTAAATCAATAACATCATCAACAACTGAATCAATATTATAAATAATCGTCCAATTAAATGCCATTTCGAATCAATTAATTAAATTGCATCTCCTATTTAAATCAATCATAACAGCTTCACACCGTCTAACATCTAAAATAACATTTAAATTAATAACATCATCAACAACTAAATCAATATTATAACTAATCGTCCAATTAAATGCCATTTCGAACCAATTAATTAAATTGCGTCTCCTATTTAAGTCAATCATAACAGCTTCACACTGTCTAACATCTAAAATAACATTTAAATTAATAACATCATCAACAACTAAATCAATATTATAACTAATCATCCAATTAAATGCCATTTCAAATCAATTAATTAAATTGCATCTCCTATTTAAATCAATCATAACAGCTTCACACTGACATTCACCTCCAAGCACACAACATAATTTAAACCCATAACCAAGATCTTGACATTGCATAATGATCAATCAATTAAAACCCAGAGGAAAAAACAAATAGTATGTTGCAACAATTGTGGATCTTGAAGAAGCATAATATCTGTCTAAGCACAATTATGCATTTTAAAATTATAAGGTTAATCCATGTCAACTACACAGCTATAGTTTTCTAGCTGTTGGTAGCAGGAATTTGTATGATCCCAAGTTGCAAGTGACTTCCAGTTTTCATTTCTATTTTGCATACAATATTTGTCATAGCCAATAGACAAATTATGAGAGTACAAGTAGACCTCTAACCTATCATTACAAGTCTTGACTAAATTTCACCTAATCAAAGCATTTATAAGGAAACATGCAAAGACCTCTAAATGCGTACATACTAAATACTCAGCAACTCATAGTGTTGTAATCATAATCACAAGAGGAGCCATTATGATCAACAACACACATGCAAGTCAAAACAGAAGGAGTCACAAACCAAATAAGCAATCATCAAAGGGTGTAGTAGCAAATCAACGACGTATTAAAAGCAAGTAAAGCGGAGAGTTACAATGATATCATGTTCAAGATACATCCAATATATGCAAATTAATAAAGGTTAGAAAAGTATGATTAGGGTTACAAGATGGTTGGTCCTTACACAATCTCAAAAAAGGTTTTTGTATCATGTCAAGAAGTTGAATTTTGTTAGTAATTGAATCTATTGATGTCAAATCTTCATGCCTTGTTCTAGGGGCCACCCTCTCTACTACTGCCCTTTCAAGAGATAGGGTATGTATAATTCTGAAGGGATATCAAGCAAATTCAAACCAGAAATTTTAATGAAGGGCGAAAAATTGAGATTTTGGATTATCTGTCACATAAATAGGGCTTGAGATTGGCTAGAAGATAATGACCATAATATTAAGATGCAGTAAATTATTGAAATATGCAAGTTTTGTTGGCTTTATAACTGAAACCTAAAAGTAAAAGGAAGTCAAATTGGTAAAATCATTTCATTCCAACTGTATAGTTTCAGGGCTCAAAATCCCTTAAAAATTTAATGCAGTATAAAGAAATATTGCATCATATTGTTTATGTACTTAAGGAAGCGTGATTTGCAATTGAAGCCTTGGTAGATAGTAGTATAATGGAGATATAAGGGGGGTTTTATTTCGAGTGATTTCACGGGGAAAAATAGATGAAAAGTTTTATTTTTGTTAGAAGGGTATGCAAAAATATTTGTAAAATTGTTTGTAAGAAGCAATAAAGGTAAGTAGTTTTCCATGGGTGCATTATCAGTTGAACCTGTTGTTAGAAATCTGAACTAGATGCATAACCAGAAACTCTTAAGAGTTAAATAATTATAAAACTGTAAATGAAAAACACAATTACAGACCAGAGAATCTGAGAGATGTGCAAATGACATGATGACAGAATTGCATTAGGAACTCACAAAGAAAAGCTGCATAAAAGAGTGAAAACACAAGTTAGGTAGTGAGTTTTTATAGACTTAGGGAGAGGGGGGAGGTGGCAAATCCAACCAATAGGGAGTGACTACCAAGAGATCTAAAAGTAGTAAATGTAACTCCCTTGTAAGATGATGGCACCTCAACAACCTCCCACTAATTAAACTCACTTATTTAACCTAACCAAGATTAATAGAAGTGTAAGAAAAACCTAGGATAATAAGAAAAATAATTACTTCACTAGGAAAATAAAAATCTACACTAACACCTGTCACTTCATTTTCTTCCCCTTTGAACATGGTCTGTCAATATATAACTGTATAATATGATGCTTGTGTTCTTGGAGCTATAAGTGCTTTTCATGCTTCAATTGTTGGATGGAATCTAGGAGGGGTCAAAGGGGAGGTTGGAGGCCCCTTTGCTTGAAGATTGGGTAAAATGCTTGTGTAGCATGTTTGGTAGGAGTAACTGCATTTTTCAAATTTTGGTTTCATGTTGTAGTTTTAGTTTGGTAGTATGTTAGATGTTGTATTTGGTTGCAGTTGTTGCATTAGATGGTGTTTCAATTGTTGCAGTTTCTATTTTCAGTGTTAATGGTATGGTTTTCAGTTTAATGTTTGCAGTGTGGTAACCTCGTTTGGTTTTCATTTTTTGTGAGCATTGACGAGGAGCAACATTTTGATGAGTGGTGAAGTCATTTTGTTTCCCAGCTCTTTTCTAAGAGGGGGCAAGATAAGTCTTCATGATTAGTCTGCCACTGGTTTCTTATTGTACTCTTGATGTTTGTGGTATGTTGATGTTGTGGTCAGTCAGTTGTTGCGACTGTTATGTTTGGTCCTGATGAATGCTGGTGGTGTCAAGTAGTTTGTGTTGCTACAGGTATAATAGAATCATTACAATGGTCATTGTAGTTGGGCAACGACTTACCTTGTCCAAACTGTGGATGGTATAAATGTTCATAAGCATGCTGTGATGATGTGATGGACTTCAGCATGATCATGTCAGGTAGTGTCAGGAGGAGGCAGTGGCACAAGCCATTGGAAATACATGATTGACAGAGTTTTTAGGCATCATGAGGATGCATACAAGTGAGAGACACAGGACCGAGTTTTTCCCAGATCATTTGAGTTTTCCCCCTTTGGATCAAGGGCAGTTTGTTGGATTCTTGTGATACAAAAAAATTCAATTTAAATTTTAATTGTTTTTGTAATGTCATAGTCGCATATGAAGTTTCTTGTAGGGCAGTTGATTAATATGCCTTTATAAAGGCCTCTTGTAAACTTTTTAATGACACCCGTGAATTTAATCTATACTATTGCTGCTGTGTTTTGAAGATGTAGGTTTATGGTTTTTCAATTCTTTCCTGGGCTTGATTCCAACAGCATCCTATGATACCCTTCTAGCTGTTAGATGATTGTGTTAAACTAGATTTGCCTGTAGCAGTGGCATATGAATTTTGGAAATTTTCTTTCCATGACAACTTTGTTGAACTTGTTCTTAGCATTTTGGGAGTTATGGTGATGATCTGGACATATGATCATCTTGCACTGTAATTGGTCTAAGCTCCCTATTGACTATTTTTGCTCAGTATTTTGCTTACTTTTACTTTTAAAGTATTATATGTATTTTGAGTGGTCTAACAAATCTTTAATCATCACTCTCATAATGAAGGTTTTCACTTCTGTTTGCTGCTGGCTTGAAAAATATATAGTGAGGAGGGATAACTCTTCCCTGCAATTTCATTCCAAAGGGCTCTGAGTTACCTCTGCATATTGGATTGGAAGCATGTGCTCCCATGAACAATAATTTCTAACCATTTTAATGAAAATCCAGCTGAATAGAGATCTGTGCAAACAGAGAAGAGGATGACTTATCATTTGAAGTCACCGAGCTAGCTGTTGTTTCCTGAGAATACGTAACTGTTTCTCCTTTTGTGTAATTTGTGTCTACTTCATATTTAAATCAAACCTTAATGTAGATAAAAACTTAAAAGTGATATTAGATAGTATTTAAGTAATTTAAATGGCCGTACGCCAGTCCATTAAATGTCTTTGCTTCATTCCATTTAAAGCCATTTCTCCAAAATAAATAAGCAAACTAGCAATTATAAAGAATAAACCTTAGAGATTTTTGCATTTCCACTAAATTTTACAGGGTCTATTTTAGACCTAAAATTTTCAAGGACAGATTTTATGGGGAGTTTATTTTGTATTGTTAGCTACTGAAAGCTGTATTTTTCTGGTTTCATATAAGCAGACCTGTTCGTGGCAAACATTTGTGATAAAAGCTGATTACCAGAAATTATTGGGATATTCTGTACTGGGTAAATGAGAAAACAACATATGAGTGAGAGATTAGTGAAAGCATTAAAGATTTTTTCATCTTTCAGTTGTTTCTTTCATTGCATGGACTTGAGAATTTGATGAGTGTGTTTGCACGGTCTATTCTGAGATTGTGAAGACATGTATCCATGGACTTTGATCGATCTCTCATTTTTCAATTCATTTCATTTTTTTTTTATTGTTGTGTGAACTTTATTCCAATCAGACAGATGCATGGATGAAGTCAAACAATCAACCTTTTATTGTTTGCTTTACCCTAAATTAGCTTGGTTGGCTTTACTCAAACTGGATTATTTATTTCTGTTAGACTAAGTTACCGGTTCGGGTTCGGGGGTTCGGTTCGCCGGTTCGGCTAAAATTTTTGGGGGGTGGGTTTGGTTCGTTTTGGGTTCGTTAGTACAAAAAACATGTAAAAATAAAAAATATTATATATATATATATATACTTGAAGCAAGCAAGAATTTATATCACATACATCATATAAACAACAAAACCACCATATGTCATTTAAAACATGCATGATAAATATTCATCGTTGTTGAAAATTGTTGGCATCATCAAGAAATAATTGTATCATAACTAGCTATATAAGTAATTTGCAACTGTATGAAGATTATTTTCAGGCAATAATGTGTGATGAACACTTTCAAGCTTCAAAATAGCATGCGTGGGAGCTTTCCTAATATGTATGAGACTTTCAAGCAGTTAGTAGTTTATTCATTTTTTTCATGATTGTATATCTATTTATTACAGTCAGATAATACATAACTGTGAGATGGTTGAGAATTGAGATAGATACCTAATATAAGGGCTGCTGTTTAAATCAATCAGAACACCGCCATGTATCTATTTATTTGATTGAAACTTGCAGCCATTTTGTTCTTAAATTTCACTTGAAGAACATTAATTTTTTGAAGCGATTGATTTTAGAAGACTTGACAAGTCAACATGACTTTTGAAATGTATAAAAAAATAGCCAATGGACATTAAAAAATAATCCTGATTTCAAAAAAATTGTTGTTGAATCATATTTTTTTTTAAAGATGCCTGGGTTAGGGATCCTAGATACACTCATTGGAAAACTGGTCACTGATGGTAAAACACTCATTGCTACCCCACAAATTTAGGGTGTATTATCATTCCACAAAGAACAGGAGCATTTCTTGCCAAATTCAAGGTGGCAATATGTGTTTATAACCCCATCTTTATCTTCCACTAACCCTTTGCATTGTTCCTCCACAAAATTAAACCCTAAAAATCTCATCACCATGTACAAGAATCTCATTATCATATATAAATGATAAATAATAAACTAAAAGGAAAGGTCTTTCGCCTAATCTGTATGCAGCCATGCTTTTGGCATTGTCAAAAAGAGCAAAACAAATGAATAAGAATGAGGTAGTTAAGGTGTTTGAAGTGATTAGAGGTCACTTTTAGGGTTCCCTTGGGCGTGGGTCAAAGTCAAACTCCATAAAACATTAAAAAAATGCTCAAAAAAACATTTTTTGGATGCCTAGGCACGCAGGTTTTGTCTTTGTTCGCCTGGGTTCTGTCTGGGTTCTACCCGGGTTCTCTTGGGTTCTGCCTGGGCGAACCAGACCCAAAAATGAAGGACCCTGGTCGAACCCACAGGCGAACCAAACCAGGACCCGAACCAGGAGCAAACTAGGACCTGAACCAGGAGCGAACCAGGACCAGGACCCAGCCCAGAACCCAGAGAACCGGCTACTTAGCTGTTAGACTTTTACTTTGCACCTTAATAGTATAGATAAAATTGCATTTCCACATTGTTGAAATATGGTAGTCAGATATAGAAATGATGATCATATGTGTGTGTATATATATGTCAATATGTCAGTATGTACACATATATATATTAATTGTATACATCATCATTTTATATCGAAATCTACTACATTTCAAGTATATTATTGATCTGCATTTAGAGGTTATTAATTGCGGATTATTAGCATTTCATGTTTCATATAGGATCCCGATTGAGCATCATTATCGGTGATCATTTCCAGATTGGATATTGTTTATTTGTGCAAGATAAAATCAGATCGAACATAGTAAGCATTTATGTTTATTAAGTAACTATCTCCGAATTGGTGATCGGGTGTTTAGTTTAGATGAAAAGGCACAATTCATGAGACATCTCATGAACGGACATGCCTCCACTTTGTGGAGACATGTCCGCTCATGGGATGTGTCTCTTCCTTAACTATTTAATGTAGATCTGATCCACAATTGGAGACATTGAAATCAATAAATGTTTTGCTCTTGTAGATCGAATACCATTAAGGAAAAATTCAAACTTGTGAATTCATGATCAGTATTTTAATACTGGTTGGCATCAATCATTTTATCAAGCCAAGAATAATCGTTAAAGCAGTTTTCAATTTGCATATCTTTTGCAGTAGTCGGGTCACATATATATTGGATCGAAGTTTGAAGATCTTGATTTGCAATTCCCTGTGTTAGTCGTCATCACCTGAGAGTTCGCGGGCCTGTGGCATCAATGCAGCACTGGCATCTCGTTTGCCCTATTGTCTTCATGCTTTTCCGAGGTTCGTTTCTCGCATGGAGATGAGATCGGATTTCCTTGAATAGCATTCACGCGATCTCCCTCTAGCGTCAGGCTTTGACTTCGCCAATATATATGTTATCGGCTATCCTCAATGATGAATGGAGTTTTGGGATTGTGGTTATCGGCTATCCTCAATGATGTTACCTTTGATTGTATTGGCGGATTCATACCTGGAGCGTCATTTTCATTGAGCGCCTGTATATATGTGTGGGGCAGTTTATTAAGGTAACTGTTTGTTGCCAGAATCGTTCTTCATTAGAAGCGGCCACACGAGAATCGAGTGACATCCCGATATCGGGATTACTGATAACTTCCGGCGTGTTTAGACGGGTAACGGGGATTAATCATCCTTGGAATAGTCGTTTCTGAACATCGATTCTCATTAGCACAAGAGTTTGAAGTTGTCGTTTGGTATATGTCGGGTGCCATTTGTGATATTTTATTTGCACAACTGGAGTGAGATTGTTATCTTCAATCATGGTTTGTTCTGCTTTCAGTTTGGACGGGAACACCCAGACAAGTATCGGGCTTAACAGAGAGCAAGAATATCTATTGCTGGCATTGCTTGTTGTTATGATATCGAGATTACATTTGCAATTCTTTGGATATTGGTGCAAGTGTTTCCATACTCTATTTGCTGTTCAGAATTGAGGGCGATTCATAACTACTGGCTTCTGTCTTCATCATCATCTTTGTCGTCTAGCGTCTTGGGCATTATCGTTGGTGTTGGTTATTAGCGGGCATATTCACGGGAATTCACAGTTGATAGATCGACTAAGTTTAATAAGCGCTGAAGTAGTTTATTGGGCATGTATCTATTTAGATGAGACGAATTTCAAATGAAGACAAATTTGGATAAATTACAATCATCGGGTATTTCGGAAGACAAAACCCTGATGGGAAGCAGTGTAGTTGTATGAGTGATCGTTGAGTAATAACCGTTTGGCATCCATATTTAATTTGAAGCCGTATATGATTATTGTTTGGCATCTGGTATTGTAAGGAATTATATTTTTATATTGCTGCCATATCATACTGCTTGTTCAGTATCAGAAGAAAAATGCTAGAGAGTCACTCGATATTGTTGATAAATGTCGTGGAAGGAGGTAGTCGGGTTGGTGAAGACAAGTTGTACAGACGTCTATAATAAATTGAGCATAGACCGAGTATCCTGAGCAATGGAGTGTGGATGTTGTATCTTTACATGAGTGCCATCTGTGGAATGGATAAAAAGTTACCGGTATCTACTGTACAATTGTAAAGAACAAATCTATGCGTATTTGGAGGTCTTGTGTCCTCGTATCTGCTGCATGAAGACATTTTTCTAAAGTTGCAGACAACTTTGAATTATTTTGTTGCATATGACTATTGAAGGTTCGGAAGTATGCATGTATTCTAAGAAGTGTGGTTCACTCTGTTGCCACGTATTGGATCTTTAAGATATTATCATGTCGTGTACTGCCTGGGTGATTGCTTCATGTCCGTAAATGAAGTTCATGTTATCTGGCAAATTCAGGCATATTGACAGAATTCAACATTGGCGTGGTTTAGCTCAATCTGGAGGACAATATACGTCCTTGCAGTCTTGATGGACATCAATGGTCTTTACGACCTTGCTGTCAAGAGCTCATCTGTTGATAGTTCAAGCTACTTTTGGATGAAGTTTGAATTCGATGGCTGCAACCAAATGATTTCATCGAGCTAGAAGCAGGAAGGTGATGATTAGCGATGAAAAGCTTGAGGCATCTTATGAGGAAGTCATGCCAACTAAAGAAATAATCAAGCGTGAAGTCACAACTTGCAGCCATGGAACTGAGCTGGTGGTTAGAGGGAGTTCTCTTCCAGAAGTCTTCTTTGCAATCTCTGTAGCAGGGATCAAGAGGGAGTTTTGTAACTCACTGAGAAGAAGTGAAGATTACTGTATTGCAAGGCTAGATGCTAAATCCTTAGAGGATCCCTTCAGCTACTGAGATCAAAACTGCTCCAGACTGTCATCTGTATTTGACATTGGTAGCTCCGCAAACCTTTTCAGAATAGAGTGATCTGGGATGAGGTTGAAGAGGACAGCCCTGAATCTCTACAAAGGTGTGCATTGAAAACCATTTCTCTAAAGCTAGTGTTGCAGGCAATCTTGGACGATGAGGTCAGGAGGTTGATGCAAGTGCTTGAAGATTCAGAGGGAGCCTACTGAACCTAAAGAAGATGATCATGTTGTTTTAGGTTGAAGTCTGCGATGATATCCTAGTGAAGCAGGAAGCAATCTTTTGTGGCATTGAGTACAACAGAAACCGAATATATTGCAGCCTCTATGGGAGCAAGAGAAGCAGTATGGCTCCGGAAATTGCTTATGGGATTATTTGGTGAGCCCCTGAATCCTACTATTATCCTCTATGACAATCAAAGTTGTATTAAACTTTCAGTGAATCCAGTATTCCATGATTGATCAAAGCATATAGAGATTACTTACCACTATGTGAGAGACATGGTAGAAAGGAATGTGATCCAGTTGGAGTATACTAGTACAAACGATCAAACATCAGACATGCTCACCAAGCCTCTCTCTAGAGTTATAGTTGAACTCTTCAGGAAGAAACTTGGTATGGTTGAAATGTAAGTTATTGTTGAGACTCAAATTGTTTATTTTGTACTAATGTATTTTAAAGATGTTTAATGTGTAAACTCTTTTGTCATGAGTGTGACTCCATGACTTTATGGGCCCTCACCCCCTGTGTACATTATTGAAAGGTGACAATCTTTTTGATAATGAACACTTGTATTTGACATTGTAAAGTGACGACTCTACAATGATTAGTTTCACTATCATGATGGATATCATGTGACTTGATATCCGTGGATATGTCATGATAGTATCTCTTGGACATTTTGATAGATATCATGAGACTTGATATCAGTTGAAGATCATTATGATCCTTATGAGATAATCATGGTGGATAAATGTATCCATGGATATGCCATGATTTATTATGGTAGACATCATGAGACTTGATGTCAGTGCACATACCATAATGAAGATGTGTTATGAAGAATGTCGAGTGAGTTGACTCTCTTAGAAGCATACCATATCTTCTAATATCACGAGTAAGGTGATATCACTATATACTTGGTTAGTGTTATCTTCCTTAGCTAAGAGGGAGTGTTGAAATATGGTAGCTTCGGTCAGATATAGAAATGATGATCATATGTGTGTGTATATATATGTCAGTATGTCAGTATGTACACATATATATATTAATTGTATACATCATCATTTTATATTGAAATCTACTACATTCCAAGTATATTATCGATCTGCATTTAGAGGTTATTAATTGCGGATTATTAGCATTTCATGTTTCATATAGGATCCCGATTGAGCATCATTATCGGTGATCATTTCCAGATTGGATATTGTTTATTTGTGCAAGATAAAATCAGATCGAACTTAGTAAGCATTTATGTTTATTAAGTAACTAACTCCGAATTGGTGATCGGGTGTTTAGTTTAGATGAAAAGGCACAATTCATGAGACATCTCATGAACGGACATGCCTCCACTTTGTGGAGACATGTCCGCTCATGGGATGTGTCTCTTCCTTAACTATTTAATGTAGATCTGATCCACAATTGGAGACATTGAAATCAATAAATGTTCTGCTCTTGTAGATCGAATACCATTAAGGAAAAATTCAGACTTGTGAATTCATGATCAGTATTTTAATACTGATTTGGCATCAACTTCATATTTATCAAGTTCAACATTCTGGTTATAATCTGAAAGAAATTTAATCATTTTAACACACATATATTGCTCTTTAAGAACAGGGCAATCCTTATTTCCTACTTGTCTTTTGCACAATTCACACATATGTTTGTGCCTAAAAGAATCACTACACCAGTCTACTAAATACTAAGGGTGATGTTCTTGCTGATTTGAACACTATGTATTGCATGGCAATTGGTATGTTGACGATAATGATTGGTAAATGAAGCTGTTTGTTGAGCAGGTTGTACTGGTTATAAAGGAACTCCCTTGGGCAGTGATTGCTGTACTAACTATTGTTGCATAATGTCTCATATCTAGCATATATTGGCTTGTTGCTGTTATGGCTGTTGTGATTGCTGTTACCGCAGACTTTAATTATGCCTTTTCATTTCTGAATTCCTTGGAATAATGAAACCATCTGTGTTCCCACATATTGTGCTTATTGCAGTAATTTTGAATCCATCTTTTCTTGGTGGAACTTCACAGTTGGTTCAGACTATGGTGATGGGTCTACTGATGCACCTGCAGATCTGGCTGTGTCTCATCTATGAAATTTACCTGTTATGGATGCTCTCCTCATGCTCGTTTATGGTTGCAACTGGAGTTGATTTGTTGATTGCACCACCTCAATCCAGTTTGGTTCAACGCCAAGAAATTGGTCAATCTCGAAGAGTTTGGTCTTCAATTCCATTTCATTAGTTTGGGTGGTCTTCAATTCCATTTCATTAGTTTGGGCTTGTACATCATGACCATCTAGCAAGCCTCGTGCTGCACCTCCACATTGGTCTCCATTGCCTGGTTGCATGTGTGAGTGTCAAAGTTCAAAAATTTAATTCAGCACCCGACTGTTCCTTTAAGCCAATCGAAAGCGAATCATATCAATAGAAAAAAATACAACTTACAGCATTGGATTTTCAGCAAAGCAAAAAATAACTTAAATCAGACTTAAACAAAATAGTAATTACCAAAACATCAGATCTGCAATTAAGTGCACAGCAGAGAATTAAAAGCTCTTAGCAATGGGATGATTGTTTTATATACATTAAACTATCCTAAAATAACAGAAAAAACACTTATATATAATTGCCTTATATGCAATTAATAAATAAATTATACAACAATTAACTGGGCAATAAAATAGAACATCTAAAGCTGGACACCATTGTCAGAAAACTGATTTCTTTTAAAAAACAGTGAATAGACACTCCTAAAAACAGCTTTAAAACAATGCTAAACATTATCTAAAAAACAAATTATTACTGAACAAATAAACTAAAAATATGCCCTTAAAAATAGCTTTAAACTGTTGTTAAAGAGGCATCTTAGCAGCATTTGTCCAACAAGAGGGTGGTTAGAATACATTATTGAATACCACCCAGTTTATAGGTATTCAGGCTACTTTTACAACCCTAACGCATAATCTGTAGAATACACATAAATACAGAACACACAGAGATTGGTGGTTTTTTTTTGATCTTTTTTAATAAATTTTTTCTCCCTCAGCTGTCCATTTCAACTTCCAAGGAGAACATTGGTCATCACCAAGTATGGTGACTCTTCAATTTTTGCTGGGAATACTAGTTTTCTTTTTTCTAAGTTTTTGGTTTTGCATTGAGAATTTATATATATATATATATATATATATATATATATATATTGGTTCAATTCTATGTTATTGGTTTGTCCCCCACTCCTATAGGTTCGGGCTCGATCCGGCCCGGAGACAGATCTGGGTTCAGTTGTAGGGGGTTTCGTTTAGGGTTCTAAAAACACACGGGGGGGTTTGTTGGGGACGAACCCAAACATACCCATCACGAATTTCGTGATGTTTTCTTTGCTGCCATGATGAATCCACCACCTTTCCTCTATAGATCGCGTTTAAACTATTTGAAAATATTTTTTTGTTTCATTTGTTCGCCCTTCGTTTTTTCTATCATTCTATTTTTGTGGGTCTAGATATATCACACAACTTTTGTAAAAAAACGAGTTCAAGAAATAACGCGTTACATTTATAAAAAATAGGGTTCAAAAATGTTGTGCAACATCTGTAAAATCATGACCGTCTGTAAAATCGCGACATATATCATTTAGGGTTTGAACCAACATGAAATCACTTCCTCTGCTAGCGGGAGACTGCAAATTAGTCAATTGTTATTATTAATAATAAAAAATATTAATTATATATGTTAATTAATTTTTTAAAATTAATAATACATATCAATATTCACTTTCCTTATAATTTTATTATTATATTACAATATTATATGTAAACTTTATTAATATTGTATAAGGCCTATAAATATGATTTAATGTAAAAAAATATGTATATTTTTCTAATATTCTTGATTTTAAGCTCTAAATATATATATATTTATGATTTTTATATGTTATCGTTTTGATGAACCCAAAACAAACCCAACCCCCAAATTTTTTTTGGTAGAATCCGTGAATTGAACCGGCAAACCCGAACCTGAACCAATGTCAAGATCGGTAACTTAGGTTGAATTCAAAGCATTGTAACTAAGTAGAAGGCATGCATCTCTTCCACAAAGTTTGCTAAGTTGAGCTCTCTTGCTCAACTTTAGTAATTGTCAAATTGTATTTTGCTTGATTTGTCAATTGTTGCTTACAATACATTAAGCCTTTCACTAGTGTATTGTTCTCTAAATTTCCAACTTAATTCAAGTGAATAAAAACAAAAAATATTT
Source organism: Sequoia sempervirens (assembly GCA_007258455.2). NCBI lineage: Eukaryota > Viridiplantae > Streptophyta > Pinopsida > Cupressales > Cupressaceae > Sequoia > Sequoia sempervirens. Next base: position 414,532 of record VDFB02381180.1, on the reverse strand, counting down.
TGGGAATTAGTTAATTTTGGTATCTCAACTTGGCAAGGTCATAACTCTTAGCCCGTTGGGCAAAAATTGAACTAATTTGATGCATTGGAAAGGTCTTGAAGTAAAGTACTTGGTGGGTAGCTTTTAGTACTACAATTAGGCACTTGAATGTCTCAAGGGCCAATTCCACTCCGAAAACCTTAGAAAAAACAAAATATGAAAACATAGAAAATACTAATTAATAAATTTTTGGTATTTTTTAGATTTTGCCTTGGAATTGCCACCTAGATACCACTCAAATCACAAGGAATATAAATATCATTCTAAAAGTAAACATTTTAAAATTTATACCCATCCAATTTATACCAATCATTTTCATATCCCTCAACTATGTTACAAGGTTTATGTTCGTGTTCGAGTTCGACAAAGATAAAACTTGGATCAAATTCAACAAAGATAAAATTTGCCAAAAAAAGTTTGTGATTAAATTTGACTAGTATACATCTAATCTAAATATTTTAATTATATCAAATCAAAATTATTAAAAATTAAATAATACTATATTAAATTGAAAAGTATATATAATTTTAACCATTGTAAATATATTAATAATAAAAAATTTAAATTCAATATTTTAAATTATTAAGCTTTAATATTAGAAAAAAACAAATAAACAAAATAAAGACAAAAGCTATAGTCAAAACAAAACCTAAAGTCATAAACTACACATAACAAAATAAAGAAAAATTAATGCTATGCAACGCTACCTCTATGACCTCCTGTAACCGATTGTTGCAGCATCAACCACAACCCTTTCTTGCAAGCTTGCAGATTCTTCATGCTGGCCTCAATGCCGAGCTCCATTGAACCCATATGATAGTCTTGCTATGTGTGTTTATCACTTGCTTTTGCTCCCACGAATCCCCACAAGCATTGAACTCACTATAGGTTGAATGGTGAACATGATTGTTTGGAGTCTACATTCTACGACAGAGTGGCTGCCACCTCTATTAAAATATATTTTAATAAAAAGGCCTAAGCCCTTTACTGTATGAGTTTCATGACAAACTAAAATGGTTTTTGAAGGTTTTCTCTAAGTTTGTTGGATTCTAAACTTCATGGATTAAATTTGGCGAACCTTATGACATAGTCTCTCATCATGATGTGAGCTACCATCTCCTAAATTAGTTGTTTCTTATTTGGTTTTATCTTCTTCAAACAAAATAAACCAATCTATCTCAAATGTCTTGTGACTTGTGAAAAAAAAATGTACTAAATCCTACTTAATCCAAAGGAGTATTACAAGCTATAGTAACAATGCTTAGAAAAAAATGAACAATAATAGAAGAGAAAAAGAATAAAACACAACATAACATATATCTTGAGAAAACCCTACAACCTCCAAAGCACACATCCGATGTATTATTCATCAAAAATGAGTCACAATATAGTAATAGAGTTTTCATGCTCCATTGAGGTCTACACTCTGATCATGGAAGAATTTAGACAATATAACCCTGCATAAAATTGAACATATAATCTCCATCCCAAGCCGTCAATATATAGGTCAAAGCGATCCAAGAAACCATGAATGGTTTACCAAAATCATGGACTCAAAACTATGAGCCAAAACCAAGACAAGTTGGTCCACATTGAATCCATGTGCCACCATCCAGGTAAAGGCCTCCGAACATAGAAGCAACTCTTTGATTAATTGGTGTGACCCTATGATCAATGGGGTCAAGTTGGTCTAGATTCATTCCATGTGCCCCCATCCACGTGTAACTCCTCTCAACATAGAATGTAACTTTGTGATTGATTGGTTTGACCATATGACCAAGGGGTCCAAGTGTAACTCCCAAGGGCTCGAACAAGAGGCAATAATTACACTTACACACCTCTAACATGATCATATTTACCTTATTAAAGACGTCAATTATGTTCCACCTAGTAACCTCTCTATTCAATGACTTCTTACAACTATCATAAGACAAATGGCACATGGCGAAGAGTGCCAACAATGAAATCTCAAATTTCCTTCCAAGTAGGTACCCTTTTACCCATGAGTAAGTACCATGTTCTTGACCTCTATAGTTGAAAGAGCAACCATAGCCTTTTGTTTGCTCATCCAATTGATTTCACCATCAAATAGGGTAATCACATACCCATTGGTAGACCTAGAGCTATCCACATCACAAGTCCAATCAAAATCCACAAATTCTTGTTTATCCACTATTTTGCTCAAAGTTTGTCCCCTTGGTAGAAAATCAAACATTTTGATGTATCTCTAAGATTCAGACCCTCATCACTATAGTCAAATGGGTTTTGCTCTAATTGAACATATACCTACTTAGGACTCTCGATGCTTAGGCAATGTTGTTGGAAACATGCCACACCTAGACTAATGATGGGTTGGCCAAAGAGGGGCCAGTAGCCCAGTTGGTAGAGCACTCCAGCAGCAAATGGAAGGTCCTAGGTTCGAGTCCTAGCTGGTCCATAGGAGCTGTTGCTGAACATGTTGTATCAAAGCCAGGTTAGGAGCCCCAAGTACTTGCATTGTGGCTTAAAGGGGGGTGTTGGAAATAAGCCACACCGGAATCAACGATGGGTTGGCCAAAGAGGGGCTAGTAGCTCAATTGGTAGAGCACTCCAACAACAAACAAAAGGTTCTAGGTTCAAGTCCTAGCTGGTCCATATGAGCTGTAGCTCGACAAATATTTGATTTTGTGCAAGACCTAGCATACTTAAGAGTATCAACTGCACTCACATAGGGGACATGAATCATGTACTCTATCTCATCTGGTGTCAAAGGACACATATCAAGATAATAGAATCATTCATTGGTTTGCAGTCTTGCATGTTGAACCATTACAAAATAGAGTTAACATACTTCTTTTAGCTGATCCAATGTTTTCTATTTGTTTTTTCTTTCTTGATCTCCATCCCTAAGATGAACTTAGCTGCCCTTGAGTCCTCCATATCAAATTGTGTTGAAAGTTGAGATTTCAGAGCCTCGATCATATCCTTACTGTTACTTATTAATAACATTTCATCTACATAAAGATAAATAACTAAAAATTGATAGCTGTCCTATTAAAGTAAACACAATTATCTAATTTAGCTCTATCATGCCCCCTAACTTTTAAGACATAAGTGCCAAAACTTTTGATACCACATCTTGTGGGATTGTTTAATACCATAGAGAGACTTCCTCAATTTGCAAACCAAGTCATTTTTTCCCTACACCACAAAGTGTTGTGGTTGTGTCATGTATATCTCCTCCTTTAATTTCCCATATAGAAAAGTTTTCTTCACATCCATATTAATCAGGTATCAATGAAGGCTTCTTAAGTTCTTTAGGTGTTTTACCCACAAGAGCTAAGGAGAGATGTTAATCAGGTAACATGCTATGCTCATAGTTTCTACTCAAATTTTCTGCTCCAAAGTGACTCTAGTGAGCATGCTCCTATCTCTTTCCATTAGCATCCTATTCAATCTCTCTGCAACTCAATTTTGTTGAGGGTTGTATGGAGTTTTCTTATACCTTACAATTCCGTGTTTCCCTAAAATGATTTCAAACTTTGTTGAACAAAATTCTCCACCATTATTTATCTTCAACACCTTGATCTTCTTCTCTATCTAGTTCTCAACAATGGTTTTGAAATCTTCAAAATTCAAGAAGACCTCAAATAAATGCTTGATAAAAAATACCCATGATTTTCTAGAGAAGTCATTAATAACACATACATAATATAAGGATTTACCTAGTGATGGCATACCACATATCCACTAGAGGCATTACCATGAATCAAATCTAAAACCCCTATAGATCTAGCATAGCTTGAGTAAAACTTAACATGATATGCATAGTATTTTCAAAATCAAAATCTAGGGAACAATTTGCTAGCCCCTCTACTAAGTTTTTACATTTCAAGGCCCTTAGGCCATCCTCACCAGTGTGGCCTATACACTTGTGCCACAACATGGTCTTCTCTGCTGGAACTGGAAGCTTATCTTGAATCAAGAATCATAGATTTGTTATATTCCATGAAGCTAGCATTCAAATGGAACAGAGTTCTAGAATGGACTCTTTTAACCAAGATCACTGCTCCATGCACCATCTTACATCCATCTTTGTTGAAAACCATTTGCATATCAACACAATTTCCTATGGAAAATAGGTTTCTTGCCAAACTCAAAATGTGCAGTACAATGGAGAGGGTTTTGGTCCTTATGTCTCCAAGTGCGAGCACGACTTTACCTCGATCAATGATTTTGAGAGAAAAAGTAATTTCTCAAGAATATCTGCCCACCATCAAAGCTCTCATAATTTTAGAACCACTCTATGTTGGGAGTCATGTGAATCAATCAGCCACACACTCTCATGTGCATGTGTGGCAAGGGCTGCAATGAAAGCATCACTGCCATTGTAGTTAGAGGCTCTTGAGTCTGAATCATCATCAGACTCCTTTGCGTTCTATTCCTTGTAGGCCCTAATTCATCAACCCAAAAAGGAGAGTATTACAAGTTATTTCAATCTATGCAAATTTCATCAGAGTTTCAACATAGTAGCAACACTTGAAAAAAAGAACAAGAATATAAAAGAAGAATAATAGAAGAAACCTTGGGAGAACCTTGCAAAAGGAAAAAATCAACCTTCAAAGCACACATCCAATCTATTGTTTAACAACAATTAGTTGCAATACAATGATATAGTCTCCATGCTTCAATAAGGTCTACAATCTGATTTTGGAGGAATTTCAATAGCATAATCTTTCGAACATATAATCTCCTTCCCAAGCCCTCAATATATAGGCCAAGGAGACCCAATAAACCACAAAATGTTTACCAAAATCACAGGCACAAAACTATGAGCCAAAACCAAGGCAAGGTGGTCTATATCCAAGTATAAATCCTTCTTACTTAGAAAGTAATTCCTCAGTTGACTTGTTTGATCCCTACGAGCAAGGGGCCCAAGTGTAACTCCCAAGGGGTCCAAGTGTAACTTACAAGCATTCCAACATAAGGTAATAATTATACTTACACATGGCTATATTTAGTTGGTCAAAGATGCTAGTCATAATCCATGTAATAAACCTCCCTATTTAATGACTTCTTACAACTGTCATAAGACCAATGGTATATGGTGTTGAGTGCCAATTATTGAATCCTAAGTTGCCGGTTTTGGTATGGGACCGGGCACAGGTACGTCGGTACGACGATTTTTTTTTCTTGGGTACGGCTGTATATATATACATACAAAATTGTAAATACATTTGATAGTATGAACTATGATTCTTCATCAATCATCAATCATCATTAAATCTAAAATCATTGATCAATGCTAGTGATAAACTTCAAGCCTATAAAGATAAATCATAAATGCCAATTGATAGTTCAAAATTCAAATACATATGTCATACTCATATATTAATAATAAATATCATATATGTCTCTCTAGTCATGATTCAAATGAAGATCATTACAATTATTCATTAATCATCAAAAGGATCTAGATCATCATCATTTGGTTCGACATCATTTGAACCACAAGCAAATCCATTGCCAGTGCCACTTGTAGTAGGTGCATCATGTGCAAGAGTCTCAGCATCATCATCATCATCATCATCATCATCATCATCATCATCATCATCATCATCTATAGTGACTCTAGCAAGCTCTGCAATAGATGCATCCAAGTTGGCACACTCAGGGGCTATGTCCCAATTCTTCATTGATCCATCTTTGTACTCATCTTGCTTATGTGATAGAAGATGCAAGTTGGAATGGACATAAACCAAGTCTTCTGCTTTTTTTGCAGCCAACCAGTTACGCTTCACTGAGTGGATATAGGAGTATGTACTCCAATTTTGTTCAGCCGAAGAAGAACTTGCAACTTGTTGAAATTGGAGAGAAAACCAAAATAACTTAGAAATAAAAAATGCAAAATAAATTAAAGAATGGTAAGTAGTAGTACTAAACTTAAAGTCTACAATACAAATGTTAAATAAAAAAAATAAAAATTACTTGTGATAGAATCTTGATTGCAAGAGGTTGGAGGAACATAAAATCTTGCCCATGGAGGTACCACCATGTATGAGCATCTACTTTGTATTGGTCTTGAATAGCACAAAGACTATGATTCCGTCCTAAGATGAACAAGCCAAACTCTTTCCTAACATTTTCCACCACTTTTGGATCTATGAAGAGTCTTTTGAATGCTTGCTTGTACCCATTAGCAACTTCACTATCTCTATATGGTGGAGTTCTCCCTAGCAAAGCAAGCAAGTATCTGTGAACTATAGTATTTGGGAGATAATGCATATGCAAGGAGATGCAATGTTGTGTTCATCTTGTCCTAACGGTGGTGAATGATTTTTTCAACTCTATGAAAAAATGTTTCTTGGGGGTCATTCTCTTTTTTTGCTATTATCACCTTTATTTTTTCTATCATGGAGTCAATACCATCATAGATTTCCCCCAAACATGGTCAATCTGTATCAGCAAACCTGATCATACTCATGATAGGCTCGATGAATCTCAAGACATAGGCCACACTATCCCACCAATCATCATTTAGGATCAATGACTTGACCTTTTGGGCCCTCTCTGAACTTGATGTTTTCCAAATACTTCATTGGTTGCTAATAACCATTGCACCCAATGTGTCTCGTACCTTCACAAGTCATCTCAAAACGATTGTGTGATGCAAATCGGGTCTCGACAACCTAGGATCATGTAAAACATAAGTTAATGATAATAACACATTAAAATATAAATCCATAAAATTAAAAAATAAATTACATAATTGATAATTAAATTAAATTTACCTTCAACAATTCCAATCTCAAGAAAGTCCGTGACATATGGCAGTTTGTCACAAACATTTGGATCTCCTCAGCCTCTTGGTATATATCTTTCACCCATTCTATTTGAGTGCCAATTGCTTGCATCACCAAGTTAAGGGAGTGTACAGTTCATGGTGTCCATAAAATGTGTTCATACCTTTGCTCAACCAAAATACCTGCAGCCCTGCAATTTTTTGCATTGTCTGTAATGACTTGAACAACATTTTCAGGATCCACCATCTCTATGGACTCAATGAGGATTTTTGAAATGAATTCTGCATCCTTTTTTTGCCCCTCACAATCAATTGCCTTAAAAAACATAGCCCCTTTGGGGGACACTGCAATAACATTTATCGAAGGTCGGTTTTCGCAATCCTTCCATCCATTGGAAACAATAGACATTCCTGTTTCAACCCAAGAATCCCTAATTGGTTTGAGTGATGTCTCTACACAATTTTTTTCTTTTACTAATAAGGTGGTATGCACCTTTTCATACCCAAGACCTTTGAAACCTGAAGGTGCAGAATTGATTGCCTCCACCATATCATGCCAATATGGTGATCTCACCAAGTTGAAAGGAAAACCATTGGCATAAATGCAAAGTGCAATTTTTTCCTCTGCGATGTCTCTTGCTTCATTTTGAAATGCCCTATCCAATGGTCCTCTTTTGCGGGAAGAAATGGGGTCTTCTACTTGGACAGAGGGTGTCTCCAAGAAAGGATGTTGAGAGGCCACTACTGAATCTGCAGGCAAAGTCATTGATTTTTTCTTTGCTAGAGGATGTTTTTTTTAATTTTGCTCTTTCAGCCATAGCATCAGCTTCTTCTTGTTCAGCAATGTATTCCAGAATTTTTTCCTTTGACAACCCCTTCTTAGTTGGCTCTCCACATACTCTAATCCCTTGCCCACCTTGTCCACAAAAATGATCTCACTCGACTATATGAGCTCTTAAATTGGGTTTTACACTCATCACAAATCCAAACAAATGCCCCACCTCCTGGAAGCTGTTCAACCATCGTAGTATGATTCCATAAAGGAGATGCTGCATCAATTTTAAACTTTTGGTTTTTACCAACACCCACTGAACTTGAACTTGTAGCCATTTGAACTTTGATTTTGCTGTTATAAGAAATATAAAGTATTGAAACGAATTACAAAATGAACACCAAAACACATTCAAACAAATAGCAAATCTTATTTCTTCTTTTCTAAAAAAATTAAAAAAAAAAAAAAAATTTGAAAAAAATCTTCAAAAACTTGAAAAAATCTTCAAAAGCTTGAAAAAATGAGTTAAAATGCATACCTTAGGTGATTAGATCTCTTTTGTGCAAGCTATCCTCAATTCCTTTTGCACTTGATCAATCTCCTTCAAAAAACTAGCAACCTTCAAAATGAGAAAAATGGAGGGCAAAATATGTTTGTTAGAGCAATGAAATGATAAATGAGTGATAAAATAATGTTTTAAAGGTGTTTTAGGGTTTCATTTGCACTTTTAAGTGCTTAAAAAAATGTTTTCTTTTTAATGTTTTGGGTGCCGCAGGAGCGTCTTGGCACGCCCGGGCATGGTTGGGAGTGCCTAGGCACCCCCGGGTTCTCTGTGGGTCCACTAGATAACCCAGGGGTGCCTGGGCACTCCCAGCCTCTCCCCAGCACATATCCGTGCCCAAACGCTCCAGGAGCGGGCATGCTGGGCAAAACAGAGGAACCCGGCAACATAGATTGAATCTCAAGATTCCGCCCAAGTGGGCACCCTTTTACGTGTGGGCACATTATTTACAATATCACAAATATTAAATAAGTGCTCCTAGACCAAGGAATTTACAAGGTAACACGATCCAGTCCTCTAGTTGTGACAATTTGAATCTTCAATCAAAATCTGAATGTTCAAATGGCTCAGCTCTCTCATGATATGCACTGAACACACCTCTGGAATATATAATGTTTCTTTTTCTATATGCTCTATTGCATTTGCATGGTATTTTGAATTGGTTTATTGCTCCTCAAGGTCAATTAATCTTTCGTGTTATTGTTTCTTTATGTGTCCAATTAAGTCATTATAATAACATCAAAGACAATTCTTGTAACTTCACCGGATTTGCCTCCATGACTACCTAAATTGCAAGGCTTTTTCTCAAGACTGAAAACGATAACTTTTCTGTTTCCCCTTTTTAAAGCTTTACTGCAAAGGCATCCTTAATTCTTGGACTAATTCCTTCAGAAGCTCACTGTACAGAGTTACAAAAGTTAGTTTTGAAGATTCTGACATATTTAACATTTCGACTAAATTTGAAGATGCCATATTATTCAAAATAACAACAACCATGTCATCTTTGTCTATATTATTTCCAGTGGCTGCAAGTTAATCTTTTATAAACTTTAGTTGATGATCAGAGGCAGATCATGCTTTTGACAGATATGTTGAAAACAACAGATCCTTAAAATGCAACTTCCTGTGCCTGTCAGAATTTTGATCCTTGGGCTTAAGGCTTTCACCAACTAGCACAAGCACTGGATCTATTTTGAATTTAGGAGTCATATCATCAGAAATTGACAATTTCAATAAATTTGGAGCCTTATGTTTCTTTTGTTAATATTCTCCAGTTGCATTCCTTTTATCTTTCTTGGTTACAAATCTATTTATCTCTTGGTCTTCAAAAAATTGTCCTCTCCTTATGACTCCACACATCATGGTTTCACTGAGTTATTTTATGGGCATGTGACTGGAAAAGGCTTTGCAATTTTGACATATTGTGTCCCTGTCAAAAGCCATAAACCAAACAACAAATATAACAAATAGAGAGTAACTTATATGGATACCTCCAATTAAATTTTTTTGTGGATACAACCACTACCCAAAACAAAAATAAGCAGAGAGAATTATGTAGAATTTGACTTATTTCATACTATTATAAATACATAACCAGAGCAGACTCCTTCCATCTGTAGAATTGTTATTTAAAAAGTATATACAGTTAAATTTTAAAAATGAGTGCAGATGTCTGGAGAATTTCGCAGAATATCTGACAATTGCTAGTTGGCCTTAAGAACACTCTCCAAGTACCAATGGTACTTTCTACTTAAGGTTTCAATTCGTTCTGCAAGCCCTCTTTGGTTTATTCTACATTTTCTTTTAGATTTTTTTAGTGAGGGTTGGTAACAGTGCCCTCATCCCATACATCAGCAGGGATACCACTTGCCTTACAATTCTATCAGTTGGGATTCTGCTTTCTTACAATTCAACCTTCAGGGATGATGTGTCCATCTCCTTTCTACGTTCCTATCTACATTCCTCTGGCTTGAATGTTCGTCCTACTTCTCACTTCCTATCTCCTCCTGCAGGGCATTCATTCCACCACCTTATTCTCTTCACTATCTCCCTCCTATGTTCCTCCAGCTTGAACGGATCACCTTCTTCTCCCTCCTACATTCCTCCAGGAGGCTCCTCCAGCTTGAACGCATCACCTCCTTCTAACGGCCTATCTCCTCTTGCAGGGCATCTACTCCTCCTTATTCCTTCTGCATTCGTCCAGCATATTCCACTAGTGTCGCTTCAAGGATTACTGATTACCTAGCAATTGGAGAGGGACTACTGCTTCAGCATGTGTATGGGTGCTAAGATGTCACTTGGGGAGATTTGAACCTTGGTCTTTAACACAAGAACCAAGTGGCCCTACCACTTGTCCACAACCCCTTTGACATGGTTTAGACTTTTTCTAGCAATTATAGATTTGTACTAGGAACATTTGTTTTGTACAAAAATCCGTAAGTTCAAATACATGTTGAACCATCCTTTAATGTCTTTGTTTTGCCTCCCAGTGTCAGACCACCTTGTTTTATCTGTTCCCATCCAGAACACCTTGTAAAACCTGTTACAAATTCGTCTATTATTTATTCCTTTTTGGTTTGCAAAGGATTTGAAATATGTCTGCAGAATTCATGTAGGTTTAAAGATGAAAAAATCATGTTTTTTTTGAAATTGAATGGATCTTTGGATGCAATTTTTTGTTTTGTCTTCATACCATGTCAATATGTCCTGCATTTTTGAGAAGATATTTATGTTTCCAATCTGTTTGGCATTTTTTCAGAACTTACTGCCCTTGTATTTGTTGTTTTATATTCTGTCTGTGCAGTAGGTGGTTTCCCATCTGTGTCTGTTCACTTATAACTTTTAAGTCTTACTTTGTTTAGATCCATGTCTTGATCTTTCTCTCCCACTCAAGTGTCTGTTAAATCTTCTATGCTTCAGGGCTAAGTTATAAGAGTGCCAGGTTTTATCATAGAAAATTGAAATCCTGGTGAACATTAAAAACCCCTAAAATTCATTTGGAATCACCATTAGATTCATCCGTATGTGATCATATGGTTTGTGACAGCATGACAGAAAAATGCTGAGTGCAACAGAACTGGTTTGGAGAATGCTTCAGTGTGGATTGTGTGGTGTTTGCATAGGAGAGAGTGAGTTTCAAATGTGGCATTTGCAGTGAAGGACTTTTTTGCAGTCTATACAGGGTCTGGGAGTATTTTTTCTGCCTGTTGTTTGCTGCTTGAAGGTCATGAGCTGTGAAGAAGCATGCAGGGACTGTCCTAGGTGCACACACATTTGTGGTAGGTCCTTTCTTTGTTTGGATAGTGGCATTTTTTTGCCAGCTGCTGACCAAGAGGAGCAGCCATGGCTGTGAAGAAAGTGGTGATGCAGATCTGTATGGGCAGAAGGATATTTTGTCAATATCGAGTCAGGCTCAGCTTACATTTTTAATTTTTGTTTATAAAAGTTTATACGCTAGTATCTTGTTTAGCCTTTAGGTTTTAAACTTTAAATTAAAAACATTTATTAATATTTATAGTTTTATAAACCATTATTAATATTTAATATACTAGGTTAGATTTTAAGTTTAAAATTTTTAAATTCTAAGTTTTTAAATTTGTGTCACTTTTAATTTTTAATTTATTTAAAATATAATGTTTTAAATTTTAAATTTAATATAATATATTTAGATAAAAGTTTATTATTCAAATTTAATCACAATTTTACCTGAATTTTATCAGTTGACGAATTAGTACCAAAATGTTTCTTTGCTGACCTCGAACATAAACACAAACCTTGTGATATAGCTTTAGGTTACATTCCAATCCTTTTTTAATATTATTTTAAGCTTTCCTTTGTCAAACAATTCTATTTCTTCATGGTGGCTCTCACAAGTTTTGCATGTATTTGGAAATCGTATTCACCATTTCTCAGATGCCAATAACAAGGCTCTTCTGTCATGCAAAAATGTGGCAGGTGCATTGATAATTTTGTAGAATTTCTGACAATAACTTGACAATGGTTATCGGTCCTTCTGAATATCCTCCAAACACCAGTCAAACTTTCCAACTAAGGTTTCAATTTGTTCTGTAAATTGCAAAATATCCTTTTGTCAGACAATTCTACTCCTTCATGGTGGCTCCTGCAAGTCTTGCAGTTAAAAAAATTGTAATCACCATCTCTCGAATGTCATTACAAGGCTCTAACACTGTGTAAGAATGTGGTAGAAAATTATAAATAAGAGTCTTTGTTCATCTAGAAAATGTATAATCACAAATAAATATATGGATTCTGAAATGGTAAACTGCCTAAAAATCTGTACGCTCCTTAGCTGAATCCACTGAACAACCAAACCTTCCGTATAAACTATAAAGTCAAAGAAGGATCAGAGTAGTCTGGCATATAGGATTGCAGTTTGAAAGAGGCACACGAAGGAAACTGCAGGCAATTTGTTGTTCCAAAAAGATTTTTTGTGAAATCTTAGGGCAGAATGAAAAGCAAACTAAAGAGGGGCATTTGAAATCTGTGTGTAGAGAGTAGGAGTGGAGTAAGAAGGAACTCTTGTGGCACAGTAGTAAGAGTGGAGCCTCTTAAAATGTGCAATTCAGAGATTTGATGCAAAGGTGCTTCCATGAACGGGAGACGGTTTATATTATACGTTATAAAGTATTAGGGTATTTCCTTAACAGCCTTAATCTTAGTATTAGAAATTAAAAAAGAGCAATAGTTTTTTTTTGAACTAAGTTTTTTCTTTCCCTAAAATATTTAAAACTTTTTTATTAAATATTACCATTTAAGATTTTTAATTAATTCTAACTTTTAGTTTCTTATATTAGTTTTTTTTGTTATATTCAACGATTAATTTAAAATTATTAAAATTTAGTTTTCATAAAGTTGTCTTAACTAATTTTTTTTTAATTTTTAAATTTAAGTTTATATTTAGTATGTGGACATTTCTTTGTATGGATATCAAATGTATTGAAGTAATGTTTACTTTGACAATCTTGTACATTTATTTATTATATTAAAATAAGAATTGCAAATTTATTTTATTCAAACTTAATTATGAAAATTTTCTCTAGTTTTATCAGATAATGAATTTGTTCTGAACATTTTCTTTGCCGAACTTGAACATGAACACAAATCTTATGACATAGATCTGAACTGTGACCTTATGTTCATCATTGTATCTGCTGGGTTTTGTTTGTTGGTATTTATATGATTGTTTTTTTTCATTTAATCACAACCTGTGTCTTTTTAAAGAAAGTCTTTTCATTTTTTGCAAGATTCAAGATGGAACAAGTCTTTTCTGTCTAACCATGACATTGTGTAACCATTCATAAATGTGTTCTCATCAGTATTACAGGACTCTCGTAGAATTTGCAGTCATCTGAGTCTGAGTCTGGCAGGTTCAAACAAGGCCTGCTGATTCTAGGCTGAGTTGGAGTCTAGTAGACTGATCCATATAGAGACTTTTTAGATATTGTTTTTTTGTAATCAATCAGGTGTTTAATGTCAAGACTCTGCTGAATTATTTTTCAAGTCTGAGCCCAAGTCAAAAATCATCCTTGAGAGCTTATGTCTGAGTGTGGTAACAGTGGTTCTCATATCAATTTTCCACGTATGTTTGTACTTAATGTATCAGACGATAATAGAAGTTTAAAAATTGATTTGATCTGATAATTTGATTTTTTTACCAAATAAAATTTCCTAGCATATCTGAATCCTTTCTATGTTTATTAATGATGTGTTGTAGATTTTCTTTCTTCTAAGTTTAATGGTTGCATATTTTCCTATTTGCAGGTCCCATGTTAGATGCCTCAAGAGTCTCTCGCTTGACAATGCCAGAGAAACATGAATTGGTATATGAGATCGTTAAGGGTTCAGAATGTGGCTCTGAAATTCTTCAGTCCTGGACTCGTAAAGAAATATTGAGTCTAATATGTGCAGAGATGGGGAAAGAGAGGAAATATACTGGCTTGCCAAAGTGCAAGATGATAGAACATCTTTTAAGAATTGTAGCAACAAAAGAGTCAATGCCACTGGAGGGCTCACTTCTTCCTTTTGTGAGCTCAAACCCAGCAAATGCTCCTAGTGTCTTTCGGAGGCAGAGAAAGAAAGACCATCCTTTGCGAATTACAACAGCTGTAACACTGCCTGCAAGCACTGATGGCAAAACTTCTGATAATAACCCGGTCTGCAAAAACTCAGCTTGTAGAGCTATTTTAAGCTCAGAAGATATGTTTTGTAAACGATGCTCATGCTGCATTTGCTGTCAGTTTGATGACAACAAAGATCCCAGTGTTTGGCTTGTTTGTTCCTCAGAAACATTAGATGAAGATATTTCATGTGGTTTGTCTTGTCATATTGAGTGTGCTCTCAAACATAGAAATGCTGGGGTAGTTAAGGTTGGGCAGCACCTACAGCTAGATGGAAGCTACTGCTGTGCATTTTGTGGAAGAGTCAGTGGGCTTATTGGGTATGGACATGCAGTTTCCTTACCTTTATTTCCAATATTTCTTAAATGTTATACAAAGTCTTGTTTTAAGAGAGAAAATTTCCAGTCCATATTAGTAATTGAGAGTACTCCTGGATTTAACTCTGGTAATTTTTAGCGTCCAAGCACTCTCAATCAAATTCTTGCCTTGCTTGCACATTTAATTGGTGTTATACTAAGCTTGAAGGTTACTACTATTTGTATGTACGAAATGCTGGTCATATTGTGAGGTATACTCTGACTTGCAGCCGACTTCATTCCATGAGTAGGTTCCTTTTCCATCATTCTTTTGTGGTAGAGGTAATAGAAATGCGTAAACTTTGGAAGCATGGTATGATCCCGTTAGAGTAACAATTTACTATCTAAGGCTGATTATTTACATTGCTGAAGGTTCTGTAGTTGAACATATCAGATTAATTATGTCAGGTAGAAATCATTCATCAACAGGTTCTACCACAAGGATTATCCTAAGTGAAGAGTTGTACTTGTGACCTTTTTGCATGTTACCTAGCACATTTTTTGTGTGTCAGCCATCATTAGAGCCTGTTGGACGAGTTATGAGACAGGTTCTGGATTATGTTAAGAGTCATTGTGTCTGACTTTATTCCATGTCTAGATTTCTTTTCCATCATTCTATTTGTAGCAGAGGTAATGAAAATGCCTCATTTAACTTTGGAAGCATGGTATAGTCCCAATATAGCACACAATATGTGGTATTTAACATCTAAGGCACAATTTCTGAAAGTTGCTGAAGGCGGAAACAATCCATCAACAGGTGCTTCCACAAGGATTCCTAAGCGATCCTTTTGGAAGCACCTGTTGATGGATTGTCAACTCATATTGCTTTATCCCATTAACAGCTGTAAATGCAATACTGGGCCAATGATTTAAAATCTGTTTTTGCTTTCACTAGAGCTGTTGAGGATCCATCTCGAGGTGAGCAGAGGCTGTGGCAGATAGTGCAGTTTCAGCTTTTAGACAATGCCTCTCCCAAGGGCTTGCATTATGTTATATATGCTTTAAAATATTTTATCATACAATTCACTTTCATTGTAGCAGAAACATGCTAAGACATAAGCATGTAGTGAATAGGCTGCATGATTATGCTGTGGAGATAAAATAACAGACCATGTTATGAAGGCAAACCAATTAATCATAGTGAAAGTAGAATTATGCTGATATTAGTTGGTTGACTGTTCCTTTTGGAATCAAGAACGTGACTTAGTTTCATATGATGTCAACTCTTATTTTATGGCCCTGGATAATGCCATGCAGTTGGAATACCCTATAAAAGATTGATATGACAAAATGATTTTCCTTAGTACAAAATGTTGATTTTGTTTTATATAGTTAGTCTAAATCACAACTGTCTATGACTCTATGTGAGTTCAATGTATAAATCAGATCCATTGACTGGATATTCACCATTTGCCAACATTATTTAAAATTGAAATGACCATTATTTTCAATGAGCTCTCTCTGGTTATCTATATGAGTACAACTGCAGGATCAATAATTTTTAGTCTCCAGGGCTTAAACATGTAGCACAATATGTTGATATACCACTAAGAACTTTTTTTCTTGTGCATTCTGACATACAATGATAAACATTATGCAAGCCCTAATACTTTGAAGTTTTAACTGCAAATGGGTTTTTTTTTTTCAGTAACCGAATCTTTGAATCTGAAGCATTGTACTTGCCAAGAAATTTGTGAGCTAAGAATGATAACATATATGTTAGAGTGGAGAGCTTCAAACAATTAGTTTGTGTTTGGAGTAATAAAAGTATATCTCTTTTGTTCTGCAACTTCTGAGACATGAATATGAAATATATTTTAATGCCTCATATTGGTGGCAACATATATGATCCGGAAAATTATGTCTTGCCTCTGGAATATATAGCAGAAAGATGCCTGACAGGCATGGATTGCACTTGATGACAACATAATCTTCGTAATCTTCTTCATTAGGAAGAAGGCTATGATAGGACATCAAATTGGAGTTGGAAAGAACTCAGCTGTAAAGAATTAAATTGGAAAAAAATCTCTGGGGAGCACAAGAGCTCAAGATAAATTAATTTCAAGATGCTTTCCTCTTCTATAAGCTTATGAGTTAAAACATATTCAAGGGAACTTTACAGAGCAAGCTTAGTTAAATGGCTAGACTGTGTTGAGCATAATATAACATACTAATTTGTTATTAAGCATAAAAGTTCTAAATTTCAATTCAAGTTAATTGCAGACTTGAGATCAATGCGCTAGTGTTGATGAACAGAACCAGCTAAAGATGGAGAGTAATATTTGTTGGGGTTATGCACCTCTATGAATTGCTTTCTTATACTTTTAATACCTAAGGAAACACTGCGACAAAGACAAACAATGGTTTGGTTTGTCTGAAGAATAAAGAGGGCAAATTGCAATGTGCAAATAGCAAAAACTTAGAAAATACTTGAGCCAATAAAACAAAAAATATATTCAAGTTTCCACAAAATATATACGATCTTTCATCCAACATTAACGCAATAGACATCAGGATAAGTATAAAAATGCATATTAAATAGGGAACAATCGCTGTAATAAAAAGCATGCCAGCAACATTCATTATACCACTTCTGAGATTATAGTTTGATGCCTCTGAAGCGTAGTCATTCAACTTGGGCTCAAGAACAAAGCAACAAACTAAAGAGTTACAGTAGACTCCCAGCACTTGAGTTAAAACTTGGCAAAGAGCTGGTTAGTTCTTCTTGGAGAGTAGAGCAATGCTTGGAAGCACTGGGCCACTATGCATTATTATCAAACTTTAGGAATTCAAGTGAGTCATCAAATTATCTTCTATTAGTTATTACCATTCCTCTTCAGTCAGTCTCACTTTCATCTATAAGAAAACCGATGATAATTGATGTTACTGATTTAGCTTAAATTATTTGCCTTGCATCCTTTAGTACTTTATTCTAGGATTATTTTCTGGTCTGTAAAGTGATGCCTTGTGAAATTTTGACTTAGATGCCACGACTGAGGGATATCTATTCAGCAAAACTCACCTAGGACTTGCAATGTGTCTTGTCTGTTAAGGTAACCCAGAATCAGATGTGGTTTAATATTGAATTTTACACTTGAGCACCCCATTTGAGGATTTGAATTTTAGAGTTCAGCTATTAAAGCCCTATGGATATACCACTGTAGCTCATCCAATTAACATTAGCGCTGGATACTAGGATTGGTAGAACAAGAAAAGCTTTATTTCTAGTGAGAAAGGACAAAGTTCTGATCTCAGCCAGTAGCTTGGAGTTTCACTTACCATGCAGAATTCAAATAAGAAATAATTAATAAACCAAGGTTGCAATCTATGATTTTCATATACACTTTGTATCCAAAACAATTACTGGAAAGTTCTGAATTATTGTTGCAGCCAATGGAAAGATTGGACACAACAGACGCTACCATGGTTAATTTGAGCTAGGGCTGGAAACGTTGATGCAGGAGTATCCTGGGGCTAGTGCAATCTTGCATCACCCAATAAAATTGGCGAGTCTCAGACTCGGGCATTGGCAGACTTTGTAGAACAGACTAAAGGAGTTGTTTTATAGTTTTAGAAATTCATTTTGTAGCTGCTTTCCAGTTGTTGCAGAAAGCTGCCTGCAACAGTTCTATAGCTATTATGGAAAAGTGTTTGCTGCAGTTACATAGCTGCTACTGAAAGTTGATTGCAGCAGTTCTGTAGCTTCTACAGAAAAACGTTTGCAGCAGTTTTGTAGCCACTAAGGAAAGACGTTGCAGCAGTTATGCAGATGCTACAGAAAGACAATTGTAGTAGTTACACTGGTGCTGTGCAAAGATCACTCGTGGCAGTTACACTGGCGGGATCAGTACAATCCCAATTCAGCAACATGGGAGTACATGCAATGAATGCAACCACTCTACCCAAACTTGTTTTGAGTTAAACTTCAGGGACAAAGTTCTAAAGGGGAGGAGGATGTCATGGCCCAAAAATCCCTACTTTTCTCTAGAAGCAGCTTAGCTAGGAATCCTAGCTTAGAGATATAGTTGATTGTGAACGTTGGTAAACTGATTATGACTGATTATGATTTCATTATGGTTTTGATTGATGACAATGTTTCAAATATTTGAATGGGTGCGAATATGATTGTGTGATGTGATTCAAAAGTGGAACTTTAGATCATAGTTGGAAGACTTTGTTGGACTCGCGGCGGACTCACGAGTCCTAGGCTGTGCTGAGTCAACTTGGCACATACTCGAGAGTTGAGTGCGGGAGATTCCTAGGCTCGGACTCCCGAGTCCGTCCGAGGGACTCGTGCAAGTCCTGGGCTCAAACTCCCAAGTCTCGCGCCTGGACTCGCGCCGGCGGCTGTAGGTGGACATTGAGGTTTTAAAACCTCTTTTTTTGTTTTTTTCCTTCATTTTACTCCTCTATTTTACCCCAAACAGGTTTGCAACTCGAAGTAAGGTGTGAATGTAATTGGAGCTTATTTGAGAACATTCACACAAAGAAGAGAAACAGGTTGACCCAGCAGCGCCTAAATGATCTAGTCTTTGTTCGGTACAACCTTCGCCTTCGAACTAGAAAGGTGGAGGGTGTTTCACATGAGTCCATTGACTTGGATGATATTGATCCATATGGTGAATGGACTTTTGATGAACAAAATGATGATGCTGATGTCTTCCTTACTGATGAAGATCTTGCTGAATGGGAGAGAGTAGTAGCAAAAGAAGAAGCAGCAGGATTGGATGCAATGGTGGAGGACGAAGACACTATTGAAGATCAAGAAACCACTCAATCTCCTCATCATTTGGATATTGTAGCACCTTCTAGTTCTAGGCCTACAAAATTGAGTTGCGGTAGGAGGGGAAAGAGGAAGATATAGATTTTATTTGGTTAATGTTTTTCTCATTTTGACATATGATTATATGTAAACATTTATAAACTTATGATGCTGTTATACATTTGAAAGTTTGAAACTATGAGTATGAATGAAGAAATTTCAATTATTGAGTGTTTGATGATCATATGACATGTGTAATCTTTGAATTATGACAAATTGATAATCAAATTAGGCTCTTATGTTCTCTAAATGCATTTTTTTTTTTTTTTGGTGTAAAACTACAGTTTTTCTTTTGCTGCGTCATAGCTGAGTTTTTTGCTAAGTCTGTGCCAAGTCCCAAGTCAGAGTCCTATTTTGGGTTGCTGAGTTCGAGTTTTCCAACTTTGCTTTAGATAAATTTCTTGAATGATATTGGATATGACATATAATTTATTATCATGCTATGGTTTATTATAAGCAATTCAGTGTTGTGATGTGTTGGTTTGAGCCTATGCAGGTCATAGGAGAGGTGGAAATCCAAAAAAAAGTAGAAGGGAACAATCTCTTATTCCATGGGGTAATCTAATTGGTACACGAGGTGGTGATGTGGTAACACATTAGTGTGAATAGACCAAGTTGGCAGATGATAGGGCAAAATGTCAAGAGCGCAGTTGTTGGGAAAAGAAAGGTGGAGAAGGTGAAATTTAGATTTGAATGGGTTGTATTGATTATTTAGTTAAATTGTTGAATATGAATATGTAAATATATTGGAGCTGGAAACAAGGACATCAAATAAGTACTTTGCCCTAGTGGGACACAGGAAAAAAATGTATTTTGATGTACAACTATGAGGTCTCGGTTGGACTGGTGGAGGTTGCAACCACTTTAGAGATCAGGGCTCCCAACATTGCAATAGGTGCCAAGGTGCCGATCTAAGTAGGTGCTAGATTGGTGGGTTAGGTGACCATACTTCCCTAATTCATACAAGCCTTGGCCCATTTCTTGAGAAATTTTTTTCTTAGTTTTTATTTCTTTGTTTTGATTTCTTAAGTTTGAATTGTCTCAGACTGTAATGCACCAACTTGTGTTATTAGTCAAGTTTGTGTCTAGTCTTGAATTAGGTTGAAGCCCATATGAGTGTATAGAGGGATTAAAAGAGTTGCACAGTGCATAGTAGTAGAACGACACAACATGCATTAACAATATCATTGCAAAAGTATACAATAACACTAGAGCTCGCATGTGCATCACCTTCATTACCTTATATGGAATAGGATACTTGTTGTGAAGGTGGCTTGGTGGAACTAGAATCCCACCTAGTTTGTTTCATTAGTTGGATTACATAGTAACATGCAATAAAGTATCGGTGGTAATTTGTACTTTGTGTTAATGCTTTAGTTGATTTATAAGGGTTAAAAATTGTTGTGATGCTTATGCAAGGTTGTTTGTAAATTAGGTTGTATTTTTGTAATCAAAGGCTAACTTGTAGATGGTGTAGTGGTAGTGGTATTAGGTGCAAGGGGGATGGCTGCAAGGAAGATGTTGAACCCCTACAATCACATGCATAATGGAATTAGAGTTGCACAATAGAAGGAGGTTTGAACTTGTCTAAAAGGATGATCACCAAATATTTGTAGAGAAGAGGAAGCACATAGATATTGTAGATTGAGTAGGAAGCTATTTTCTATTATTGGATATATGGAATGCTTATACAATTGATTGATGTATTATGGATAATTTGATAGTGGCAAGATATAATGAATGAATGTGTTTGAGGATCTAATCTTGAGAGTGGAGGCTTATAGAGTTTGCACAAATATTTACTTAATGGAGATTGCTATCAATGTGAAATTGTTTTAGTAGAGTTAATGAATAGTGTTATCTTTGTTTCATTGTAAAATACTTGCTATGGCATAATTTGCATAGGTATTGAGTTAGTCTTGATTTTGTTTATTATCCTTGGTAGGGACATTTAGTTGCAAAATGTGGTTATTTCCCTAGGGTTCTTGTGGTAGTTTTCCTTTTTATTCTTGCCTTGGTGCAAGGTAGTTAAGCATTCCAATGGATTAGAATCACAAGAATTCCCTTACTTGAGATGGCTAAGTTGGCAGGCAATGTCATAACAACTTGCAAGAGTGTTGCATGGTAACAGTGAATGCCTTAAAGATCCTTTAGGAGTATTTGGCCAATTGGTACATGATATTCCATAAATGTGCAAAATCCTACATTGAGGTAATTATGTCTATGTCAAATTGCACATCAAAGCTCAAATGGATATCTCCCTTTAAGTTGTAGAGTGTTAAGCCCTCATGTGGCACAAGGATGTGCAAAGCATTCAGTCTTGAGGTGCAAGGCATGCAATATGTGTTTGTGCTTGCACAAGGTTCAAGTCTTACAAAGTCTTGCCTTAGGAGGGAAGCACAGTAATTTAGAGTTGCATAGAGTGCCAAATGTCACTCTTTTGCTTTTGCGAAGTCATACGATAGTTTTTGAGGATTTTGGGCTACAATTAAATGGTAAACCATTGAGTGTCATCTCCCTATAGTCTTTGAAGTTGGATATTAATCAATTGTTCATAGAAGTTAGTTGCCAAGGTGTCAATTGATGGGTGGAGTCCATGCTCAAAGGTGGGCCTTGCCAAGGTCTTGTTATGCTTTTTAGAAGTTGTGGGTTGTTGTTTTCCAATAGTTAACTTGTGGAGGTTTGAAAGATTGCCTTGTTGATCAAGAGTTGATCTTGTGATCTCTTGACAACCTTTTATCCCTTTAAATTCACATTGATGGGTGATGCCATGTGTCCCTTCAATTTTTGAAGAATTCTAACTTAGTGCTATTGGGGTTTTACCAAACAAAGAGTCAACCATTGATGTTGTAGGTGTGGTAGGTGAGTTTTGGTTGAGTGTTGGGTGCAACAACACAAGAAGTTTAGAATTTGCAAGTGAATGCAAAAATTTGATAGCCTAAAACAACATAAAGTCAATGCAACATGTTGAATCATGCATGGAAGTGCAAAACATAGAAGCATAGTTACAAGACTTGATTTGGACAAGTTGAGTTTTGGCTTGAGTCGGACTTGACACTTAGACTTGACATGTACTAGGCAAATTGAAAAACCATGAGATATAAAGACTTTTTAATGATTTAAAGCTTTTACTATGCACCATTCGATAAATCAACTTTAGAGACATAATAAGCTTATCAATGAGAAGCTACATTGATCTCATACACAAGTATACATTGATCAAATGAGTACAAAAGTGGATTTGAGTTGAAGGAAACAATATTTTTTAAATATGCAACATTCATGGATTATAATATTCATGGCATCAAAAACAAAAATCAAACATAGTCATGAACAATGGTAGAGAGGATCTTGTTTTCTTGACCTAGCATCACTAACTCTATGTGGCGTCCTCTGCATAAATGTTAGACAAGTCTACAAATGTTGCTACAACTATGGGAGCATTAATTAGGTTAGGGACTTGGAAAACCAAAAGTATAAATGTGATTCATAAACTTGGGATTTAATTGAGAAAAGTCTAAAGAATTAAAAATGTTACTTTTTCCATCTAACATGGCTCAAAATGATTTTTATTTTTAGCTTTTTAAAACTAGAGCAAAACAATGCCTTTCATGGGGATTTGGGGCCACAACCCCTGAGCATGGTTGAGGGGCAAACCTTTGCCACAAAGCCCAAATTAAAGCCTTTGAGACCACATAGACCTTCATGGCTCATGCCATTTCTCACAATTTAATTGCTTTTAACCAAGCTCCAAGAGTCCTCTAAACCCTTAAAAAATGTGTCAAAGCCATAGAGTAGTAATTAGGCCCTATGTTTGCTGGTTTTGTTTCAATGGATTGTATTTTTAGCTTCAATTCACGTTTTTTCTCCTTGTTTGTGCTTGTAAATGAAATGAATATCATTTTGAAATGTTAAAAGATCATTTTATGTGTTCTGGGTTAAAGCATTTTGATTTTTTTTGCTTTTTAAAATTTTTCCGCTTGATTGTCATGGCTAATTTTGTAGACAAGACTCAATGAGTTTTTTTCTGTATCCATGTATCAAACCCCTATGGCCAAGCCCAAACCCAACCCTGAATTGACAACTTAGCATAATAAAGTTTGTATAAATGGTTGGTTCTTCTTTTTGGTTTATGAATTGCCCTTATATGTATATGAGGTTAATGGATAATGTATCGAGGCTATTCATGGATACATATGTTGTAGTCTATCTAGATATTATTTTGGTTTTTGATGCTAAATGGGATGAATATCTAACCCATTTAAAACAAGTCTTCTATTTGTTGAAGGAAAAACAATTTTAGTGCTATATGAAGAAGTGTGACTTTGGAAAGCAATCCCCAATCCATTTAGGGCATCTGGTTGGAAGCTAATTAAGAGTTGATCCAACAAAAATTAAGGCTATTCAATTGGTCCATGGCTAAGAGAGCTATAGAAAAAAAATACACTTTTTAGGGCAATTCAATACATGAGGAAATTCATTTTTTCATTCTCTGCAATAGGAGCACATTTGTATGCCATTGCAGCAAGTGTTTTTCATTAGAGAAGGAGCACGCTAGTGTTTTTGATTCTTTGACGTGTAAAATCCACCATGTGCCAATGTTTGCTCTTCCTTATTTGTATTAACCATTTGGAGTAAAAATGGATGTGAGTATTCAAAGGGAAAATTTTATTGCAAGGAGGTAAGCCATTTTTTTAGCATTTTAAAATATTTCTAAAATTATAAGAGATTATTATATATTTGTGAGAGAAATTTATGCATTAGTACATGCCACTAAGAAATGAAATCATTATTTGTTGGGCAAGGGTTTAAATGTTCATATTGATCATAAACTTCTTTGTTGGCACAAAATAAATTGTAGGAAGCAAGACACTACAAGTTGGTGAAATTTCTTCAACAATTCCATTTGGTCATGATGTACTTGAGGGACGCATGAACATGGTGGTGCATATGCTATTTAGGTGATTTGGAAAATATGTCAGTTCATCCAAGTGGAATTTTTGAGTAGATTTCTAAATATTTTTGAAAATCTATTTTTTGATTTTTTCTGTTTTTGTGTTACGTGTTTTTTGAGATCTTTCAGAGTAGAATTTGGCGATGCAACAGTTGGACCTTTATTATGCTATGGTTCAACATGGATTAATTAGTTGATGACTATTTACTCTTATCTAGTGAAGCTATTATTTACATACAACAATTGAAACTAAGAGAACATACCAGGTCGATTAGCAAAAGATAACACAATAGTAGCTTTATTCAAAAGAGTTCATGTACATACATGTAGGTCAAGGAAGCCAGAATCAAAATCAGACTACTTTCCCTGTCTATGAGAAACATATTTAAAGTGCCTGACAGTTACCAAATAGAACATAACCATCAACAACCTTTTACAACCAACTCCTAATGACTACCCACAAGCCACAAGCCAACATGGTCAGGCACAAACATTATAAGAAAACATATTAGGTTAATTTTGCGGACCATTCACCCGTGGCCCCTCAAAAGAAAAGGAAAACAAGAAAGGAAAATGTTGGATTCCTTGCCAACAAGCAAAGAACATCAATACAGATCATCAGTACCAGGGAAATGTTTTTCCATATTTTTGGTCTTTTATAGTAATCGCCTTCCTAAGCCAGTGAACAATCTATATTATTTGTGTCTTCTGATGCAATGTGAGGCTCTGTCATTGCAACCCTAGATTGAATTTTTCCCTCCAATAAAGGAATGAGCCACATTCTTTGATGTTAATGTTGTTATAGTGAAACAGTACCTCAATGTTTTCTGTGTCTGGTGCACAGCAATTAAAAATTTGAGGAGCTCAAGCTGAGTGCTCCATGATCTAACACAGGTATGAATACTCAAGATTTGACAGACCAACACCAAGCAAGGGACTCTCATGGTTGTCCTTAGAAACAACTTTTGGACCCTTGCAGCACTATCAACTGGTATCTACAGTTTCCAGAGACCTTGAGCTTTTGTGAGTTCTCTTAATGTTTCTTTCTGCTGGATGAATTGTCCATTGTTTGTCTGACCAAACAAGCCTGCAAAGTCATTTTCCAATGTAAATATATTGCTCCATAAAATTCATCAGCTTGATTTTTAATTCCTGTACTCTTCAACCAGGAAGAAAACTGTTGCCTTCAATGGTAATATCTTGAGTATTTGGCAAATCTTTCTGTGAAGAGATGTTTGTTTTCAATGCTGCATTTCTATTAGCAGAAAATGGTGGCCTGTCTGGAAGTACTAAATCTTTGTTTATTAAATTCCAAGCTGTATCTATAAAACAGAATGCCAAATTTCCTGCAGATTTAGCACGTTCTCCTCCAGGAGTATTTCCTTTCAGCTATCTAGGGTAAACACCTTCAAAAATAGCTGCTGTAGAGAATGCCATATAACTTCTAATCTTGACCAGGCCATTGAACCCCAGCAGCAGTAAAATAACCTTCCAAATATTGCTCTTGAATTATACCTGAACACTGTCCAGTTGTTGCTACATTCATTGTACAGTTGGAACTGTATGGTGGGCAATAAATTATACCCAAATGGCCTGTAATTTGTTTGAACTGTATGGTGGCAACAAGAATTTGTGCAATAAATGGCTGATGCACGGTGGCCGTAGACTGATGTGCATCAGAGTATGTATCCATGAGGGGCCATACAGTGTGGTCTGATAACATATTCCCAGTTTGTTAAGATTGTATGGTGGAGGGGCAGGTGGATGAAAATCTCCCTTAAATGATTGTATGGGAGACTTGGGTTGAACAATTGAAGTTTTAGGTTGCACAGTGAGTTGGTTTATTTGAGATAACCATATGGTGGAAAATAGTGTTATTGTTTGCTTGTCTATCCATTGTATGGTACCTTCCTCTGTTAATTTTTTTCATTAATTTTTCCTTTTGTGACCTGTATTGTATTTCGCTTTCTGACATAATTAATTTTCCTACTATTTCTGTTTCTGACTCCATTAATTTGTGGTACTTGGTGATTTATGCAATATGGGTAGGGTCCCTTATAACATTCAATGGAAACAATGGACTCTAGATTAAATTTTTTAAGTAATTTTTTTAATCTGTATGTGTGCCTTCTTCAGCAATAAATAGTTAAGTCTAGTTTTACCGCTTCAGTGAAGTCTGCAAGATCAATCATATTTATGGCTTCTCCAACCATAATCATTTTGTTATAACCTTTTAATCCCAAATTGTCATTTATCAATGGGAACTCTTAGTTCTTCATGTCCTCCTTAATTCCAAATTGATGTGTTGGTTTGTCTACTCACTCGACATAACCCACTTTATATACGTAAACTCTTGAGGATAAGTTCCTTCACAATCATCTCATTCTTTTTCTTTTCCTTATTCAATTTCTACGAAGTTACAATTAGGCTGAAAGGCTTCATAATCTTCCATTTACCAATGGAAGAGACCTCTGAGGGAGCTGGATTTCTCTTTCAAACAAGATTGCAACTCGTAAACCCTTCATTGTTTGGCTCGATGTTACTTTAGCCTTTGTCTTTTGAGCATTCTTCAATGGAGTTTGAATCTAATAATCCATCAAATGGGGCTACTTCTTTGTTGACTTAATGAGTTCAAAATGATGATAGATATTGGTCTTTTATTTTTATAGATAATAGATTTTTCTTCTAGTTATGATTGGTCTTGGCTGCTATCGGCCAACCTTGGCCTATAATGTATTGTAAGCTCTTTCCTTTAGAGAGATGATTATGAAATTCAAAACGAATGGTTAGGTACCAATGATTACCTTTTGGGCCATGAGTACTCCAAGCACTTTTATGTTGTGTTGATCTGCACCCACCAATTGGAAGGTTGGTGGGCCAATCATAGGTTTCTTGAAATTCATCTAAGTTTCCTTCAGAAGCACATTCACACCTAATCCATCATCAACAATAGTATTGGGGAGTGTACTTCCCAATATTTCCATGTGTACCACTATTGGTTGGCGGGCTAGGTTCATTGTCAACAACATGGCGTCAATCACTTGATTCCCTAATAGAGGAGGCTCTACAATCAGCTCCTTGTGTTTTATGTGGTTTCCCTCACCTATTATTACATCATCCGATGCAAGGTTTATATGTTCCATGTTCTAGTTAGAAATTTGAGCATTTGTAGTTATGGCTTCCTTTAGTTTTGAAATGCTATGCAACAAATCTATTACCTTTATAGGTATTGTGGTTTTCAACATGTGCCTTGCTATAGCCTTGGTCAAGTTGAGTTTGCACATAGTTGTTGCCTTCACATGAGATTGCTGCCTTTAGTCATTTGCTTCTTAATCTTTGCTCTTGCTTCAACCAATCTCTACTTCTCTATTGGTGAATTCAAGTAGTCTGCCTTTCTTGTTCTAGATCTTGTTATCGCCATTAATTTGTCCTCATTAGCGATGTCAATTGCATTGCCATCAGCTTACTTTAGAGAGTTCCCATCTTTGTAATTGTTGGGTCTGCACCATTGGTAGAGAAGTCTAGAAGGGCCTTGATTGATAGGCAATCTCTTGTGAAATGGCCCCACTTGTCGCACTTCAGACACTAATTTTTTGCTAGAATGGGGAAGAAAAAATTGTAAAAACTTGTAATTTTTAACTTGCCTAGATATGCAATTTATGATAATGATTTTCAAAGACAACCATTATAATTTCATAATAGTTATTGACTAGCTATTGTGTTTGCATGATTATGCGATTTTGTACTCTATTTGTATCTAATAGAAAACACTTCCATACTAAGTTACCAGTTTGGGTTCGGGGACGGGTGCGGGTACGAGAACCCGGTACGTGGGTACGTGAAACTTTTTTTTAGAGGTTTGGGTACGTATGGGTACATATATATATATACAAAAAAATAAGAGAAATATACAGAATTGTAAAACTAAATCATTTCATGGTATGATACTTGATCAATCTAAAGTAAATAAGAATAATTCTTCAAATAAAAATAAAGTAAACAATGTAAATAAAATAAAATATATGTTAAGTAGTCATAAAGTAAAATAAAATGACTCTTAAGGAAATAAAATAAGTTAATAACTCAAGACTAATATCTCTCGGCGAGATGTATTTAAGATATCTGTACTAGTATCTAACAAGAAATCAGTACTTCAGGCTTTTATGGCATATGAATCTTAGAACACAATTTGTTACATGAATTAAAGGAACATATTTTACAGAATGTATGCATAACAAGTTCTTCTCTTGTAAGAACCATTTCAATTGAAGTTGAAAATGTTATTTTGATTAACATTTGTTTGGGTAGTTTTCAGACTGTTCATCATAATTGTTTGTATTAGTGATACTTTTTATTTTATTTTCAATTATCACTAGTACCATCTTCATTTTAATATTTTATGATTTTTCGTGAAGAACTTGGGTAATTATGTACTTCTTATCAATTGTTTTTAATCATATTGGTTTCTGTTTTGGACTTAATGGTCTCCATACCTGCAGCTTATTTTTTTGCATTCTTTGTAATCTAAAGGGCATTATTTGTAATCTAAGTCACAAGGTTCGCCCAGGTTCATGCTGGGTGCGCACAGGGTGTGCGCCCAGCACTGTGGGTTCGCATGGGTGCGCGGGTGTATGCACCCTGGCGAACCCACAGTGCTGGGCGCATACCCTGTGCGCACCCAGTACGTACCCACAGACGAACCCAAACCGGGTTTGGGGCCTGGGGTACGAACCCTGCATCACAGCTTCCATATGGTTTTTCAGACTCATTTGATACATTTTGTAACTGAATCTTGCTAAAAAATTATGCTTTTAAAGAAATTTAAGTACTTTTTTAAGTTGCCAAGTTTTTGCCAAGTCAGAAATTTTTGGCCGGCTGAGTTCAAGTCTGAATTATGCATTTCACTGCAAAAGCTTCCTTTGTCCAGGGGGGGCTCAATCAACTATAGAGATTTAGTTGTTTCTTCCATAGAGCGAATTTAATCAGCAGGATCATCATATCCTTCACGAAGAGGGAGTTGCTTGGCAACTTCATCTCACTCTTCCTCCATATGCTCTCAAATGTTCATATTCAGTTGGATACTTTCATGTTTTCTTGCTCAACTATGACTATAATTCTGACGCCAACTCACACTTTGAATTTTACTTTTGCCTTTGTTCTGACTATTGGAATTTTGGAGTCAGCTGCTTTCTGCAATCTTCTCCTTCATTCTTCTTCCACCAATCGAAGGGATCATTTGATTTCACAATTCACCCCTTGATTATGCCTTGATCTTTGCCTTGTTCTTGAAGAATCCAACCTAAATGCATTACAGGCAAAGGTGCCAATGTTTACTCTTATCTTGTGAAGTAATTATTTGCATACAATAATTGAAATTTGAAACTAATAGAACGTACTAGATATAGTAACTGAAGATAACACAATAGAAGCTTTGTTCAAAAGAGTTCTCATGCATACATGTAGATCAAGGAAGCTCAGATCAAAATCAGACTGCTTTCCCTGACTATGAGAAACATATTTAAAGTGCCTGGTGGTTGCCAAATAGAACACAACTGTTGACAACCACTTACACCCAACTACAAATGATTACCCACAAGCTGACAAATGATTAACACATGGTCAGGCACAAACATATTAACAAAACATAACAAGTTAGGTTTATGGGCTACAATGACTTAAATTTTTTAACTGAAATAGCCGTGTATTTGATTGTCAGTAGTGGGTGCTACACTGTGGTAGCAGTTACATTGGTGCTGTAGAAAGATTTTGTAGCATTTACATGGGTGCTATGTAAGATCCTCCCAGCAGTTGAAGAAACTGGAGCTTTTGTCACAGGCATAAATACATTCAATTTGGTTTGATGAGCTTGGGGAGCACAAGTATCATACTCAGAATGAAGTTGAAAATTAAATCTGTGCTTGCATTTGCTAGTATCCGGAGATGGAAGCATGATGTGCAGCTGCAAGAGAACCAGATTTCTGAGAAACTGAATGTGAATGATAGTATGCAGGTGCTGAAAGGACACAAAGATTTTAGAACATTTTTGGTGTTGAATGGTTGTGGTCTGCTGGTTAAGCACAAGTTGTTCACATGAATGGTGTTCTGTGTGACAGGTGCTGTAGCATGGCACCAGCTGGTTCAGGGGCTTTGCTGGGCAGCATTTTGACAGATTTTGCTGTCATAATCAGCCATCATGATTATTTGAAGACGCTATCTGGTCATGATTATTTGAAGACACCGTCTAGGTGGAGTGTAGATGAAAGGAATATAAGTCATTCAGGTTCAGTCTGACAATAGCAATTGCAGACTTTTGAGAGTGGTTTATTTTTAATTTGCAGGTTCAACTCTCAAAGAAAAGAAAATGCATCTGAAGCCATCATTTTGGATTAAGTCCGACATCAGTTTCAACCCCCAAATGTAGAAGAATGTGAGGAGTCGACATTTGGAAGCAAAAAGTCATTGGAAAGAAACACAGAATCCTTATATAGAAGTCATGAGTTAACTGGAAGGCGGAGACAAGAAAACAAGTGTTGGAAAACCAATTTAAAAAATTGGTTTTGTAATAATAAGAAAGGGTAGGGGAGTTCATAGGAAGAAAAGAAAGGAAAAGAGCAGAGGGCTCTTGAAGAGAAAAGAGCAGAAGGTTCTTGAAGAAGAAAAGAGCATGAAAGAAAAAAGGAAATTGGGGTAAAGCATTTCTGTTTCAAATTCTGCCCGTAGCAGTTTCTGCAGTTGCACATAATGTGAACTGTTGCTGCCTGTAAGAGTTTCCACAGGAATTTCTATAGCTGCGTATGGCATGATTTGTAGCAGCCTGTGGCAATTTAGTCGCAGCAACAAAGTATTAGTCTGAAATGTTTGTTTTGTAGCAGTAATGTTAATCTATAGCATTGCTTATAAAAAAGTCTGAATTTATTTAATGAATTCTGTGTTGAATTTGGGTCCACTGAGGGAACCTGGGACATGGCTACAAGGATGGGCAGTATTAATTTGGTTCCCTATCCTTGCCATCAAATGTGATGCCTTCAAACCCAGTGGTGTTGGTCTACCTTTCATTTCTTTGTATAACTGCAATAAGGTATTAGTCCAAATATTAATTTGCTGCAGGTCTTTCAAGACACCTTCCTTAATGCTAACATATTCCATGTAGGAATGAATTATAAATTGTAGTCTTTCATTGGTGATCTTGTAAAGCTTGAAAAAAATTCAGTATATTCATTTCTGTTTTTTCCTCTGCAGATTCTGGAAAAAGCAGTTAAACATTGCAAAAGATGCCCGAAGAGTGGATATTCTTTGCTATCGTCTCTCTCTGAGCCAAAGGCTTCTCAATGGAACTGATCAATTTAAAGAGCTCCATGATATTGTGCTGAAGGCAGTAAGAAAACTTGAAGAGGAGGTTGGACCTATAAATGGGGTATCTTCAAAAATGGCTCGAGGCATTGTCAGCAGGCTTTCCTCAGGTTTTGAAGTGCAGAAACTTTGTGCAAAGGCTATTGAGAAAGCGGAAGCTTTGCTTTCGAGTATATCTCCATCAGATTCCAGACGTAAGATCACTTTTTAGTGTTTGGCATGCAGTGTCAACATTATAAGATTTGTCATATTCCAAATGCTTGATTATGTGGTAGTTTGCTTTCTCATGTGTACATGCTTTTAGTTCAGCTGCATTAAGCTGTAGAAGTTTGTTTACGAGAAATTTTTTGTGTATTGCATGTTGTCTATTAAGGACTTATGTGGAGAGTAAATTAACTATTAAATTTTGGATGCTCAGAATGGAATTGTGATCTAATTTTTTTGTTGGTTACAGTAGAGAAACCCCTGCCTGCTGCTTGCAGAGTGCATTTTGAAGATGTGACACCAACATCTCTTGTTGTGTCATTGAAGGAAATTGATCTAAATTCATCAGAAGATGTTGTTTATAAATTGTGGCACCGTAAGAGTAGAGAATTGAGCTATCCCAGGGATCTTACTTGTATTTTGCCTAGAACTCAAATGCGTGCTCTAATTTCAGATCTTCAGCCTTGCACAGAATATGCCTTCAAGATTGTTGCATTTACAAATAATGGAGACATAGGCCAAAGTGAGGCTAAATGCTTCACCAAGAGTGTGGAGGTGTTCCGCAGGAATCGTGAATCAAGCATGATCAAAGGAGTCTCTAAGAAGTGTGGAAATTTGGGGATGGAGGATTTCACCTCCGTCAGTGCAAAAGGTGTACGTGAAAACCGATCAAATGAAGATGCCTCCAGTTTCAGGGTCAGAGACCTCGGCAAGATTTGGCGTACAGCTTGGGCCCAGGAATGTGAGGCTAATGAAGCATTTGATTCATCTGAGAGGAATATTCATGCTG
This sequence comes from Sequoia sempervirens, assembly GCA_007258455.2. NCBI lineage: Eukaryota > Viridiplantae > Streptophyta > Pinopsida > Cupressales > Cupressaceae > Sequoia > Sequoia sempervirens. Next base: position 381,765 of record VDFB02381180.1, on the reverse strand, counting down.
ACCAGTTTGGTTATGATGAAAAAGATGAGGCTTGTGATTCAGATAAACAGTTTGCCTCTGACGATAGCAAGAGAAATGGTAGTCCAACATCACCTTTGGAGGTATCCAGAGATGATCAAATTGGCTGTAACTTGGTTCAAGTTGCAGAACCTGAAGATGAGCAGGAAGAATCAGTTTCTGTTTTAGATGATGAAAGGTTGATGGCAGGAATAGGTTTAGTTAAAATGTCACATGATCGCCAAGGATCAACAAAAGATTTGAAAAAATTAAAAAATGGATGTCGAGTTAACAAATCATCGAAGAGGAAACGTGAAAACTTTTCTAAGGTTACTTCACAGAAATCTATAAATAGTGAACATAAGCAATTGGCTCTACATGAGATGGACCTTGTACCTTTGGATTGTTCATATCCTGTCTTTCCTGTTAATCCATGCAAAGCAGAGTATCCAAGAGCGGGAAGGTTTAGAAATCCTCACTCAAATTCAAATGGAAGTGACTCAGGAAACTGGGCTGTGCAACCAATCATGGGAGCCCCCGCCATTGAGTCACAAACTGGTATCTCTAGGAAAAGGTCTCTGAATGCTTATGACAATTTGCATGCTTATGATGGGGTTTTGCAAAATGGTAGTCGAGTACCATCATCAGATCCACCTGATTGCCTGGAAAAAGATTTCGAATCTAGTGTAAAAATCATTCGCTGGTTGGAGTGTGAAGGTCATATTAAGGAAGAATTTAGAAAGAAATTGCTTACATGGTTCAGCTTGCGGTCTACAGCTCAGGAGCGGAGGATTATCTATGCTTTCATTGACACTTTGCTAGTCGATCCAGCTAGTTTGGCTGAACAGCTGGTTGACTCTTTCTTGGAAATTATTTCCATTAAGAAGCCACAATTTAACAATGGGTTTTGCACCAAACTGTGGCATTGATTATGATAGACCAATGGAATAGCAGATTGATTCAGATACCTTAATTTTTCATCATTGATGTAATTTCAATCCTATTGATGAGATTGATCTTCTTTGTACAGTATTTCTATCATCTCTATAATATACGATTCATTCAACTTCTCCTGATATTCTGGAATTGAGTCGGTATGTTGGTAAAAATCACGTACTACTACTTTAATTCACATGGTTGGATCAAGAACATACCAGATACAGACATGGAGAAGAACTGTTGCTTCATCTATACACTTTCATTTATGATTTTCCCATGTCAGCCATTGTTATTGTCAGCCATCATCATTGACTTTATCATTCATGTCTTAATTATTCTACTCCTAAACTGTCATCTCATCTTTATCCTGATATCTACTCTAAATCCATGGAAGAAACCCTCATTGTGCTGGATCTAGCTCTGGTGGTTATTTATGATGCATTAAATCTTAAGAGAATGATGGACAATTTTGTCAGTTGGAACCAGTTGATTTCAAAGAAGCATGTAGAATTTATTTCTTCTTTGTTGTTGGCCCAGTCATGGAGAAACTTGTATTACCAACAATTCTAGAATAATGAGAAGATGGGTCTAATTCTTACTTTCTTATCTTTGCCCCTAGAACCATATGGTACAATTTACGGTTAGGGAGTTTTGGGTATCTTTTGTGATTAACTGCTTGAAGTTTAGTCTCCAATATTTCAGATCCCAATTTTCATTCTAATGTGATAATTCAAGTAATCAATGAGGGTAGGGAAATGGAATTCCATCTTGAATGATACACAACCGTGGTGCTTTAGTGCTCAATGAACTGACACTAATAATTTATGGAAATTTTCTGCAAGCGAGGATTATTTAGCAACTTGAACTCTCTGTCCAAATTAATAATTTGTAGGAAGGAAGATGCTTTGGTTTTGCAAACCGTTGTTTAAAGTCCATTATAAACATAGTAATTATGGTGAAATGAAAAAGTTCTCAACAAACTAGACTTTTTAATATGCTAATTATGGTGAAATAAAAAAGTCAACTCAACAAACTAGCCTTTTTCTCTTTTCTACTTGGTAAGCTAACTCTTTAATATTGAAATTCATACCATTTATTTTATGCATTGGTTACCAATAATGGTCAAATTGTTGTCAAATTGATGGGAATTGTATATTTAGAGATCTTATAGTTAATAAATGAAAGGAAGATGCTCTGGTTTTGCAAAACCTTGTTTAAAGGCCGTTACAAATATGATATAATAGTTTTGGGCAAATGAAATGTTCTCAACGAACAGGCCTCCCTTTTTCACTTGTGCAGGCTAATGCTTTTATCTAGATTTGCTAAAATAGTGTACTTAATTGTATTTCTAATTATTTATTTTATGCATTGCATGCCATTAATAATCAAATTCTTGTTCATTGCAAAGAGTGTTGCCAGACTTGTCTGGTTGGAAGTTGTATGTTCAGAAATCTCGTAGTTAATTATCTAATAATCAAACAATACATGGTTCGGGTGCTTCAAAATCATGTGTATTCGTTATAAATTCTGCCTAGTTTGTAGAGTTTCCATCTATTTTCTTTTTAACAAAAGGCATCGATATGTTCCATGACTTATTTCATTTGGTTCAATTATAGGCTTTCCAGTAGACTTAATAATACGAGAGTCAACTGGATTGTGACTTTGCCCTGGATGGGTAGTGGCCGCTACAGTTTACGTGGAGGAGCAAATATATGAAAATGTTAAGAAAGGAAGCCAATTTGCCATTTTATGAGATGGTAGCCTTTTGTTAAAACATTGGGAGAATGTATTTTAACAATCGAGAAGGTCTATGTACGATTAGTCAGTAATGAGCCTTGGGCTATGGCTGTCCGTTTTAGCAGACAGTGAAAAACTAATTTGCAGCAATTTTCTTAGTTTCCCCTTTCTTAATTGAATCGGTGATGCTTAGGGCTCAAACTCTTGCACGTGTTTCTCGAAATTGGCCGGATTTGAACCTCAGCTATTTGGGGAGCTCTTCTACTTGCTAAAGCTCATCATCCCTTGTGCGTGTGTATTGCAATGGTCACATTTGGCCCGCATTTGATCCTGCTGACTTGGGAAGCTCTCCAACAGCAGACAAGAACATGGGCTCTATTGCTTAAAAATCCCTTCTTGCCCGGAAAGGATAAAAGCCCAGCGCTGTCAATCTATGTACTTGGCAAATGAGATTGCCATAACAAATGGAACATTCTTGCTTACTTGGAAAGCTCTCCAACAACAGACAAGAACAGAGGCTTTACTGCTAAAAAAATCCTTTCTTGCTGCTACGATAAAGGCTCAACGCTGTCATCTATGTACCTGGCAAATGGAATTGCCATACCAAATGGGACATTCTAAGTTAGCAATCAAGCATGTCATTTTATCAAATTCTTTAGACACGTCAATCCAATTGAAGAAATTTCTAAAGATCTAGTTTGGATTCATTTGCTTTTCTCGTACTGGATCGTTGGAGTACCCTTTGCAACAAGCTATTCGAATACAAATTGTGAGGATGATAGATACATTTGTACATCAGATTTCACATCGGATATAGTTTTCTGAAATAGTTCTGGCTTCATGGCAGTTTAGGTTCTGAAGTCATCTTCAAGAAAACCCAGGTCCATGGTCCTAGATCCAGTGGTAGAAAATGGAATATATACACACACACACACACTATGCAAGCTTTCCTTCGGCTGCTTTTTAGATTTGTTATGGCAACTTGTAACATGTTGCAACTACAAGGGGTTAAATAGGCTGTGTGAACGTTTATATTATAATTATTATTTGGTGTCATTCTCTACATTGTCATAATAGATTGCATTCATTTTTTTATGAATAGTGCCTATATTATCATTTAGAAAATAGTTTTACACATGTTTACAAGAAAAAGATGGGTAGAAAAAGTTACATCCATAAAGTCTAAATAGAGCATCAGCTTGGAGCATGATAAGAAAAAACATAAAATAGGCTGTCAAGTGGCTAGAGCATAAATAGGAGGGGGTTCTCGGTCATCTAGTTTGCCTCATATATCAATGGAGTCTGAGGTAACCACAAGGGAGTCTCATCCATCATTATCAATATTTTCTTCTTGATTTTCATCATTAACCACTCAAGCAGGAGAATGGCAAGACCCAAATGAGGAAATTTGTCGGTATAAAGCCAGCCAATTTTTTTTCCACTAGTAGGCAATGGAGAGGCTGGGTGTCTACTAATAAACCGCAACTAACCCCTCTAAGCATGATACCTTCTCATAGGAGGAGAAGCACAAAAGTGAGTTTCTTGATGGCCATGAGTTGAATGGCTACGCTCACGACCACAACCTCGAGAAGATAAACCTCTCAAAGAGGTGGGAGTTGAAGGTACTTTGAACACAACACAAGAAGCATTACCCCCATGATCCAATAACAATTGTAAGTGAGCCACCTCAAGTGCAACTTTATTTGGTTACACTTGAATCTACAATAACACATTAGAACAAATCATAGCTTTAACATGAAAATCCTATTAACTTTTATATTAAAAGAAAACCACAAAAGATAAAAATGATTTAGAGAAAAAAAGATTTATGAAAAAACATGTGATTCAATTGATATAGAACCTTAAAATGTTGAACAAGCATGGAAAATAACATTTGGGCTAAGGCTTGAGAATGCCTCCTAAATTAAACATTTTAAGGAGTTCAAAACAATTTTCACTTGTTAGCCAAATTGTTAGTAAAGTTCGCTAGAATTTAATTAACAATCATTTTTTGGGGTTATATCTAATTAGATGATAGCTACACAAACATTAGATAAACTAATACTTAATTCAACTGACCCCAAACTAGCTGTACATTAGTCTATCAACTCTCACATCATTGATTACAAAAATAACCTCATTTCAATTATAAATTCATCATTTAACTAGTTCATTTTCTTTGGTTTGATGTAGCTCTAATTCGGTTTTACATATTTTGTTAATGTGTTACAAATAAAGTTTAGAACATCCTAAATTTGGTGGTATATTGAACACATCCAAGATCTCTCTTTTTTGGTTTTTTAATACATCAAAGAGCTATGGTCATTCTTTTTTTTTTGTACATGAACCTTGCAAGGCCTTGCATTTTATAGTTTTTTATTTTATTATTATATAGATATATTTTAATAATAAAAGAATTGTTTATTGTAGGGAAACAAAGAACAACCTACAATAAAAATAATCTAGGAGTCTAAACTATTGGGAAAAGGTTCTCAACCTTGCATTTTTAATGTTCGTTTTAATATATTTTGTATGTATTCATTGTCTTCTTGTGGGAGAGTTGGTGTCCCATTTGGTGGCTTATTGGATATTGTCTTTGTTGCCTCAATTTTCGTCAACTTATTTTAAAATTTGTTAAACTTTTGAAGTTTATCAATGGCTGTCGAGTTCCTTCGAAGTTCTCAAAACCTTGTCAAGTCTTGACGAGGTTTTACTATGTGTTTACCCGATGTCTCCTTGTTTAAGTCCATTTTATCTCTGATGTGTTAGTCTTGGCTCAAGTTTCAAGAACTCCGTCGACTTCCAACAAGGTTTTCATAATCAAGTTTGGAGCTGACGTAAATAGAGAATTGGTTTTCGTCATGTTTGAAGTATCATGAACTCTCATCAAAAGCATAAAACTAAAGGCTTTGAAAATATTGAAGGTAATAAAAAAAGTATTTCAAAACTTCTTGTGGGTTTCAAAACTTGTATCGGGTTTCAACAACCTTAAGAAAAGCCAACAACTTCACTAATTTCGCTCAAAGGAGATTATGAGTTCCCACTAAAAGCTTGTAATGAAAAATCATTTTCAAAGAAGCCTTTTAGAAAATTTTATAGGTTTTGAAACCTTTGTCGAAACCGGATACAAGTTTTTAAACCAACAAATTCTCCAATGAAACTTTGGAGCCGTTACTTTTAAAAATTTCAAAAATGTCAAAAGTGGATGTAGAATAGAAAGTTCCCACATGCCATTATTAAGGCACACCTTTAATGCTCCCTCCCTGAATTAAATGCCATTAATAAATGCATTCAAGGCATTAATAAGGATCATTTGCACGAGCAAATGACATAGAATTGTTTGGAGCAGAGAAGAGAAGATTACAAAGCTAATACCATCAAATTCATCGTAGCAAGTATCATAGTCTAATTAAAGGTATTTACTAGTTTATCTCAATAATTCATTGTTCACTAAAAGGTGAACTGAGGTAATACAAAGATTTAGCAAGTAATTTGGAGCTCTGGTGAAACCCTAATACCTTCTAGTATTTCATATTCCCCGTGTCAAAATGAAATTCAAATATCTAGGATATGAACATTTATCGGGCCTATCCAGTGCCATATAAGAAATTGGTGATACAAAGTTGGGGCATGTTAAAAGATTTATGGGAAAGGATATGAAGAGAAGATAGGTCTCCCATTACACAAAGACTAATCAAGAGTGGGTTGCTATAGGTAGTTACATTTCCTATAGCAGTATAATATGTAGACCTAGTTCTAGAATGCATGAACCATTATTACTCTCAGACCCAAGAGGTGAGAACCAACATTAACATTCTGGTGGTTAAACAAAACAGTGACACTTTCAACACATGCCTCTTACTACCTCAAAGTGATGAATTCATCGCCATTGATTTTTGCTTATTAGCATTTCACTGAGAAGAAGAGTCATTGTAAGAATACACTTGTCTGCCAATGACTAGCAAATCCTAAGAAAGGCAAGTCCCAGTTGCCCAAGAGATTGCATCGGTCCCACTTTGCAAATGAAACTTCAGATATCATAGTTCTCCACAGATTAAAAGGTAATGAGAATGCACATGATTTTGAAGAATGGATATATTTGTTTATTGTTGTGATAATTCATGGGTAGCAGTTCATTGATTGGGGCACTCTGATCAGTAATCAAATGTACTTGAAACTCACTCATTTTCCATTGCACAAAGCCTTCTATATGTCCTGCTACCTCTTCTATGCCATCGCTTGCACAAGGCCTTGGCTAGGGCTTCGTTTGGTAGATGTTCTTAAGGATTCCATTTAGATTTATGACTAATATAGTCAATTACAACTGGAAAGAAGATATAAAAGTATTAGGAGGGTGAATGATGCCTTCCTTGTGAGGATGGTAAGAGAAATTAAAGGTAAAATGGGTTTGAGAATAGCTCCTGAAGCAACTCAATTAATCAATCACTATGGTAGTTATTTTATACAATTTCAAATATTTATCTATATAAGAGTTGGGGTATTTGATGGATTTCCCTACAAGCTGCCGAAATATGTTGATGACAAATTCATCCTCATTGAGGTATGTAGATAGGTACCAAGGTGAATAAAAGGTGCCATGAAAGGAAGAAAGTGGGAATTCCTTTTCCCATTGGCCTTTCACACTATTGGTGCGATTCTCTATCTGATGCTCCGAATATTGAAAATAACTTAATAAAATACTCTATGCAGTTTTATGAAAGAAGATTCCCATTTGATAGTCAAAACTTTGTCAAGAATAATTTGCGCTTAGGTCCCGGTTTTAATCACATTCCAAACTTGGAAGAGTATGGAGAAGAGGATGGATGAGATTGTCTTTGAGACAAATTGTGACTTTCAAGTTGAATTGGGATGTCTAAGACCTCGAATTGGAGGGATAAGCTGATAGCTCTTTCAATTGTTCAAGCACAATTAGTTGGATTAGCTCACTTTTCTGTAGGCTATATATTCACCTATGCAACTTTCTTAATTGCCTCTACATCAGGAAAATTTGGTTAATTCTTTTTCATTTTAGAGAATATTTAGATTTTCAATCTAATCTATACACACAAAAATGAGTAATCCATGTAATACTTCTCCATCTCAAATTTAATCTATATTTTTATATAAACTAGCTAAATCATTATGCAAGAAAATTTATCATTTAAAGAGAGGAAAAGAAACAAAGATTGGAAAGGAAATATAGTTTGCTTCACCAATATTTGAAAAAAGAGATGAGCAAAGTCTCATCATTGGATGAAAAATTGGAAATTTATAGAAAATCACAATCTCCACTGCATAATAGTGCACCTAGATATGTCTTTGTTCATGTTGTTTGAAGATTGGAAGACCTAGAGCCAATTATAGAGACTTTGAATTATCTGGATATATAATCCATGAAATGGCTCACACATGTTTGTTGGTTGGGGTAACAAAATCAAGTTGGTAGGTTAAAAAAATGATTCTTTATAGTTATTGTTATGATAGAAAAGTCCCTCCCTATATAGGGAGGGATAATAGAATACCCAAGGGATTTCTCGATGTACCCCTTCTGGGGTATTATAACAAAGATAATATGAAGGGATAGCACAGAGTAGAGCAATTTGGTAGCTTGCAAGGCTCATAACCTTGAAGTCATAGGTTCAAATCCCTCTTCGAATTGATGAATCTGATATAATGTGTCCCATTTTCATAGATCACATACAAAGTTAGCCCATCTTACCTATAGACTAGAGCATCATAGAGGTCGAAACCATTGAGGCTAAGACTGCAATAGTACTCAGGAAAACAAAAGAATGGGTAATAAAAAAGAAGGAAAAAAATTAAAGCCCCACTCCTCAAAAAACTAATAGGACTATAAAATAGGTGAAAAGTAGTCAAAGGAGGTCTTCATCACCTCAAAAAATGACATCCACAACACAACAGAGTACCTCTAGTGGCAATGGAGGTGATGATGAAGATCCTCCAGAAAGGAGAAGCCTGGAAAAGCCATGTGAAACATCTATAGAGGAGACTATTCAAAAAGAAAAGGACAAGGAAAGGCTAAGTCCTGCGTTAGAAGAGGTAGGGGAAGAAAATATCTGCATATCTTCTTCACCAACTCAAGTAAGTGATTCCTCCTCTTCACCTTCTTCTCACAAATCTCCTCCTCCCAATGTCTCTGAAAATCCTTCTACACAAGCTGAAATAAACCCATTGTCATCCCCTAAGGTAGGAGTTTTTGACACACCTCCTCTCAGGAGATCCCTTAAATTTTATTCTCCAAAGACTAGGAATGTTCTCACACCTCCATCTATTTCATGGATGGAACAATCATTGACCAAGAAAAGAAAGATCATTGACCTGAGTGTTCCTGATATGAACGTGGTGTCTCAGTTGATCCAAAGAACACCCTAGGTCAAAAATATTGAAACCACCTCTCGTTTGTTGAATGATCCCTCTTCAGGAAATATGTATGTTGAGGTTGCTCACCCCTCTACATAAAATGATTCCAATCAAATGACTGCAAGGTACTTCAACATTACTAGGATCAACTTGGGACCTTCCACAAGAGACAAAGATATTCACAATTTCTAAGTGTGAGCTACCAAGCTTATGGAAATAATATAGAAGGATAAGAAGACTAAAGATAAAATAAAGCAACAAGTTAATGCTTTAACCAATTGTTTAAAATATTTTTTTGATCTTTTTGTCTAGCCTACGAACCAAATTGAAGTTGTCTTTGATCCTAGTTTTGCTAGTGGGAAATAAATGATTGATAATATTCATGCCTATAAATCTTATGGGAAGGTCATAGAGGTTTGGACTAAGGATATCATAGTGAGAGGGGCTAAATTCATTACAAAGATGAAAAATATTTGTGATGATATTGATTCCTCAAAGAAAGAAATTAACAACGAAATTGCTATGATTAGGCATGAAGAATCAATTTGGAAAATATTGACAATCACCTTAAAAAATGATCGATTTGGGATCAGGTAAATTGATGGCCGAGAAGATAATACTTAATGTTGAGTCCATAACAAATATTTCATGTGGAAGAAAAGTATTGAGTGAAAATTTTCATTTTTGAAGCAAAACACATTGGAGCAAAATAAATTACTCAAAGAGTTTAATCAGATGAGAGAAAACATTTAAAGGGATCTTGCCACCATTAGTATTCACTTCAGAAAGGAAGATGAATCTCAAGATGAGGATGTAGAGACAATAAAAAATAATTTCAAAGAAATAATTGAAAATTTGTTTAAGAAATAGTCTTTCAATGTTGAGTACGCGAGGAGATTAAGTGGCATTGATTTTGCCTTATCCCAATTGTTATCCTCGAATTCGGTTGTGCTCAATTCATGGGATAACCCCTATGAAACTTTTTTGTTTCGTAGCTCATGAAGTCCAAGCACAAAAAACAAGGAAAATTACATTGGTCCTTGTGCGTAGTCCCCCAACTTTGGAAAGTCATTCCAAGCGTTTCCCTTTGTTGGTTTCTCGAAATTCGCCTTTTGGTGCAAGTTGTGAAAATTCAGTTTTGGGAGTTAGAAATTGTTTAGCTCTTGCAGAAGTGTTGAATTTTAGTACCCCTACAAGTCAAAATGCAAAAAAATAAAAAGATTGCAAAGTCGTTGAATTTTAGCAACCTTTCAAATTATTGACAAAGTTTCAAATTGGATAAGCGCTAAAATTTTGAGATTGTGCAAATGCAATGTTGGGGAAATTTTGAGACTGCAGTGTTGGGGAAATTTTGAGACTATGCAACTGCAGTGTCGGGGTTTTTTATCCTATTGTGCAACTATAGTGTTGGGTTTTTATCCTACTATGCAATTGCAATGTCGGGGTTTTTCTAAGACATTGCATATTTTCCATTTTTGTGGCTTAACTATTTTCAAGCAGATGGAGTGTCGATAAAATTTTGAGACATTGCATATTTTCATGCAATGTCGGGGTTTTTCTCCACCTTGCATCTCAAACCACTAAGTCACATGCAGTAGCTCATAAATTTAGCGCCCTTGCACCCAAGTGTCCTTCCCACATGCAATAGCTCAAAAATTCAACGCCCTTGCACCCAAGTGTCCTTCCCACATGCACTAGCTCAAAAATTAAGCTCCCTTGCATCTAAAGTGAAATACCCCATGTAATAGCTCAAAATTTCTCCACCTTTACATCCAACATGCAGTATCTCAAAATTTTTGAGCCATTACATCTAAAGTGTAATGCCCCATGCAAAAACTCAGTTTTTCTCCACCTTTGCATCTAAATTTTCAAAACATATGTAGTCGCTCAGAATTTTCCCACCAGTGCATAAAACCCTATTTTTTCTCTAACACTGGAAAATATGAATCTTTTGCAGCTACTCTTGCATGCCATTATGATCTTTTGTGTCCAGATTCCTGAGTGATTTTGATTGATTTATTGCTATTCCACAAATGTCTGATCCATCACCAAGCAAGAAAGTCATGAAATACAACCAAAAAGTTCTTCCCACCAATTTAGTTGTCCAAGAATATACATCCATGGTTTAGAAGGAATTTGAAGACAAAGCTTTCTTAGTAGCTTCAATGGACAAAATGATGGATATTCAACTGACTCTAGATAATTTGAAATTTGTTCTTGAAATGCACCGAAAAGCGTACAACAGTATCAAGGGCTCAATGACTCGAGTTCTTGCCATCTCCAAACATACCACAGGTTCCAATGATAAAGAAGTTCAAGAAATCTTGAAGAAATATGAAGACATCTTGGAGAAGGATGGTGGAGAAAGTTGAACATGCCTTGATTTTCACTTAGTTTATTTTTCAGTATCTTTCATGCTTTTTGTAGTTAGTTCAAGACAATTTACATGTCTTTTTTAGAATTCTAAATACATGTAACAACAAAGAAGTCTTCCAATAATTTTGGACTCCAATGTTGAATAAGTCAAAGTAGTTATTTCATTCCTAGATTAGCTCTCAAATCTCTTCTCTATATATGAGGGATTCTTTTTTAATAGGACCTTTAATCTTATGCAACAAAGTGTTGCTCAAATTGTGACTGAACTTTGAAACTTTGGGTTCAAATTGCAAGATCAAATTCAATTAATAAAAGGATGCAAATTTTGATTTCAACCTTTGTTTTGAATCAAGTTTGTATGAGTGAAAATATTCTTATGTCGTTCTTGCTGATTTCTCTTATTATTAATTGGATAAGTGGTGATTCATTCTTATGATTGGAAGGACATTCAAGATAGTTTATATAAACTTTGAGTTATATTGATTGCTTGAAATTGTGTGATGTAAATGTTTCTTGGTGAAGATTATCAAGACTTTGAGCTTGGATTTAATCACTTTTTTTGCAAATCTATTAGTGAAGTGGGTTGATAGACTTTGAGCTACAATGTGCATCATTTGTTACTTTTCAACAAGAAGACTTTGGGCTTTTGTGTGTTTTCCAGTTACTTATAATATAGTTACACTGGTACTCTTTGATTACTCTTACATTTAATCAAGAATATTAGTGATTATTACTTAGGTAGATATTTAGAAGTGTAGAGGATTGCATAATATTACTGTGAAACATTGTAAACGTATTTTCTGAAAGAAGAGAAAATGGTGAATGTAACACACCCCACATGGTTAAAGCTAGTGTAAATACTTTTAGTTTAGCATAGTTTTCTTTTGTTCCAATAAGCAGTAAGAAGGGGGCCTCCCATTTTAGAGAGGAGAGAAAATTCTCATCATAGCCGTGGCTGAAACTTCTATTTTGTAATTTGTAAAGGAATTACAAAATATTCACCCAACACCAATTTATTGAACACACAACAAATTTCTCCGGCAAGGTAGATCTAATCCGAGGAAAGGAAACTTTATGGAAGTTGAGAACTAAAAACATGATTATCCCCCAACATAGCGAAATATCCCTAGTTATTAAAGCTTTCCAAGTGTAAAAGGTTAAAAGTGCCACACAGTTCGCCCAGTCATCTCAAGAAAAAGATATTGACGATGCACCACCTCATGAATGATATTTATTATTATTTTATATTATTGGATTCATTTTGGAAAAGGCTGATGACATTTTTTTGAATAAAATATATAGAAAAGAGATCAATTTTATTTGGTGAACTTGGGAAGAAGTTGAAAGTCTGTGAGCTTGTAGCTATGGATAATTGAAATGAAATCTATTATAATTTATGTTGTGATAGGTTTTATTAGTTCTTATGTTTCTATGTGAATGTGAAACTATTTCAAGTATTCACTCTTCTCAAGTTATAAATATCTTTAATTGATAAAGTTGATGGTTTATATCATATGGAGCTCGATTAGCCTTTGTTCTTATTGTTTCCTTTCAAATTTCTTTTTTGAATGATAAGATTTATTAGCAGTGTAGTATTGATATTGTTAATCATTGATAATATTATGACCTTTCCCACTTTATGGTCAAAAGCATACCTATAGCAAACTTTAAATTTGAAAAAGAACACATTCTTATCCGACAAGGGGGTTTTACCTCTTAAAATTTAGAGGGAAATTCTCATCAAGAAATAATTTACCCAAATGTTTGTCAACAATTATTCCTATATTTGGGTATAGAGGGAAAATCTATAAATTTCAATAGTGAATAATCCGTTAACTAATTTTTGGCGACTCTACTAGGGAGCTGAATAAAAAGATAATCGACATAGTTGTAACGATTTCCTTTATATCCAGTTCCTTCTTCATGAACAATCATGGTCTTACCACATAATAACGATATTCTTGTTGTGCAACCTAATCTTAACTGGATACAATCTGAACAAGATGATATTATCTCTCAATTGAACACTTTGGCTTGGAGGTGCCGAAGGAGTGTTACAAAATATCATTGGGTAAACCAAGTCTTGGAGGAAGAATATGAGTTAGGAGAGGTAATTAGAAGACTCCATCCTAGAAAATTGCTAGGTGTTATTGAGAGAATAGTTGAAATTCCTAGAGTTAATATTATAAGGAACCAAGGCTAGCAACGCCAATGTACTTAACTTGTAAGTTTGTTTCCACATTTTGTCAGTAAACACATTGAATCATAAAGGGTATACAAGAGGTGAACATAATAGGGATGTAATAGATTATGTTTTTGAGACTTTACAAGAATGGATTTTTTCAAATTCACCACCACCAATCAAAAAAGTTAAATCTTGGAGTAGGCCTTCTCCACCAAAGAGCATAAATCATTATCCAATTTTATAAGCACTCAATTATTACATGGTAATGTCATCCCTCTAACAATCATTTTTACTGGCATTATGACACATCAACAACCAATACCACGGGGGATGCTATAGGACCATTGGCCCTAGGGAACTAGTTACATAATTTACCAAAAGGCTCAGGAAGAATCTCCCTAAGTTTAAAGGAGATGGTAAATCTCTATAGATGAGCATATTAATGCCTTATTTGATGCATGTGGAGTATTAGGAGTCTAACATGAAGATGTGGTTGTTAGACTATTTGTAGAATCTCTCACAAATGCTGCTACAAAATGGTTCTATCATTTGCCAAATGGTTTTGTAGATTCATGGAATTCAATAAGTTTGAAGACATTTAAGAGTGATGAAGATAAGCATTTATTAGCCCAATTAACTCAATTAAAGAAAGAATTACACGAACCTATGAGAGAATTCATAGAAAAATTCAATAAGTTGGTGAACAAGATTGCTGCTACAAAAAGAACCACTCTTGAAAACCAAAAGTGATTCTTTATCAATTCCTAACAACTAGATATTAGTTTCCATCTAAGGAGGGCAAGAGTTGCAGTGGCCATGGTACAAAGCATGGCAGTTTTATTAGAAGGTGATCTTATTACTGCAAGGAAATGGAAGAAGGAATTGCATGTAAGTAAGCCTCAAACCTCAACATCCTCTGATCCCATGATACAAAGGTTGACAATTGACATAATTGCTTTGAATCCATAATAGCTATGACAACCTTACAAGACATACCTAGAAAGGGGTATGTGTAGCTACGAAAAATGCTAAAGAATCCACAATAGCTACAACAACCTTACAAGACATACCTAGAAAGGGGTATGTGTAGCTAGGAAACAAAACAATACCCTTACCTCCTCCACAAAAAATACTCACTATAGAGGGACCACCTAGTGGAGGCAAAGGTAATATGTGCAATTTCCATCTCACCATAAATCATGGTGGGGCCAATTATCTAGAAATGAATAGATTTACACAAATGACTAGTATGAAGGAAGTCACTAAAAAATTTACTAATGAAGAGGACATCCCTGATCATTACATGGTGACTCTACTATCAAATTCTTTGAGTATGAGTCAAATTCTGAAAGAGGAAGCGACATCTACACTACATTGGATGAATCATCTCGTGTTGTGCTAACTCATGGTCAACAAAATTTGAACCGTAAAGGTACTCAAAGTACTCCTAAGTTCTTGTTAACTAAATCTAATTCCACATCTAAAAATAGTTGTTCATTTCCTAGTGCCCAAAAGTCCTTAGATTCTATTCAAAAAATCTTCGACGTATCATCTTTAGAGAAATCTACCAATCCTTTTGACATAATACATTTTTGTAAAAGTTCAAAGACATAGATTCCACCAATAGAATACTTGTGACTCAATTCCAATGAATTAGACCATTTTGTACGATATGTGAAGTCCAAAATTCCTAATTCCAAATTAACAACTGAGAATCAAATGTTTAATACCGAAGAGTCCCCTTCTAGTCTATCTTCTAGGACTTAAAATCTCATTCCTGCTAGCTCAGAAGAAAAACCTAACCCTTTTTATGAATCTCTCTACACTAATGGGTATAGATTAATTAATTGTATCATAGACTTAGGGACCTCATATAATGTTATTACTACTAAAGTTTCCAAAGAACTAGGTTTATCTTTAATGAAAACCTTTGGAAAATGCTACTCCATGGAATCTAAGTAGGTGTCATTAGCTGGACAAATTAAATATGCCCAAGTCTCTCTAACAACGTATATAAATTAAATGCTCAAATTGACTATCCTAGTAGCAGAAATCCCTACTAGCTATGGTATGTTATTAAGCTGAAGTTTTTGCAAGTACTTAGGTGGGGAGATACAATTGGATTGGTCTCATGCATTAATTCATTTAGGAAATACATAAGTATGCCTAGATCTAGAACCTAAAGCCAAATTTATAATTATGAAGTAAAATGATCTCTTAGGTCTTAGATTTTATTTAAAGAATTAGAATTTGGTAATTATATGTTCCTTTCATAATGAAAGAAAGAAGCAAATTTTCTTAGCCTAGATATCTCTTCAGAATTTTGGACATTGGAATTTGACGGAAGTGGCTCAAACTTAGGATCGGGTGCAGGAGTGGTTTTTGATTTCTCCAACTAGAGATAAATTTCCTTTCTCATATAAATTAGAGGTTAAGGACACTAACAATACATAGGAATATGAAGCATTGATGTTGGGTTTGGTAACAATTGAGGAGAGAGGAATTAAAAAACCAAGAGCTCTTGGAGATGTAGAGTTAATTGTTAAACATGAACTCATAAAATTTTCACTTTTGAAAATGAAAGGTTGAGACATTACAAAATAAAGTCTGGGATAGCTTAAGTATTTTGATGCTTTCACCATTGAGGGAGTGCCTAGGGAACAAAATTTTAGAGCTGATTCATTCGTGGTTTTTGCATCTTTTTTGTTACCCCACCTCGATTTTAAAGAAAATTCATATCGGATAGAGATGATATATAGGCCTAGTTTTCCAGATAATATAGAATACTAGAAAGTCTTTGAAAATGACAGACAGATCCAAGCCTTTCCGAAAAATGTAAAAATGTTTACAAACTTCTATTTTGAAGGTAGTACAATTGAATGTAAGGAATTTTTCCCTGATGATATACAAGGACTTAGAAGATGGGGTTATCAAATTGAAAGGTAACAAAATACCAAAAGGTATGGTTTATATTGAATATTCATTTGCTAAACATGACAGGGCTATTAAAAAGAAAGTTGGTGAAGCCATCAACAATTCAGGGGAATATGAAATAGTTAACATTGGGGATCTTGGCGATCCAAAATTGGTATATATTGGCAAGTGTTGTACAACCAAAGAAAGGAGTACAAGCTAATCACCTTGCTAATAAAATACAAAGATATTTTTTCTTGGTGTTGTGATGATCAAAATAATTTCATGGATGGAGGACTTCAACATCATATCCATCTTAAACCAAGAATCTCTCCTTTCAAATAGAAACAAAGAACATATAACCCAAAAATAGCAAATGCAATTTTCACGGAGGTAGATAAGATAAGATGTTAAAGGCAAGAATGATTTACCCTATACACCATTCAAATTGGGTAGAAAATGTAGTCCTAGTCCAAAAGAATAATGGTGAAATCTGGATTTTTGTTGGCTTTAGAAATCTGAATCAATCTTCCTTGAAGGATAGCTATTTGTTACCCATGATGGATCATGTGCTACAAACTGTTGCAGGGTCAAAGATGATGTATATGCTAGATGGTTTCTCAAGATACAATCAAATAGGTGTATAGAAGGAAGATCAACATAAGACAACTTTTATCACTCAATGGGGAAATTTTGCTTATAATCGTATGCCATTCGACTTGATCAATGCAGATGCATCCTTCCAAAGAGCTATGGATCTTTCTTTTGGAGATCTTAATAATACAATTATTGTTATTTATCTTGATGATCTTACTATATTTTCAAAGAAAGGGAAAATCATTTCAAAGATTTGGAAAAGGTCTTACAAAGGTGCAAAGAACATGGTATATCTCTGAACCCAAAGAAGTTCATCTTTAGAGTCACTGAAGGGAAACTCCTTGGTCATATTGTCTCGAAGGAAGCAATTAGAATTGATCTTGAAAGGGTCAAAGCCATTAAAAAATGAAGCCTACCCTCAAATAGGATTGGGGTCAAGTCTTTCTTTGGACAAGTTAATTTCTTGAGGAAATTTGTGTTTGATTTTTTTGAAATTAGAAAGCATATTGTGGAAATGATAAAAGAGAAATAATGTTCCAAGTGGAATGAATTAGGTAAGAAAGAATTCAAATATATTAAAGGGATGATTGCACATGCCCCAATATTAGTTTTTCATTTCATTATTTATTGTTACACATCTGAGCATACTATGTTTTCCATCTTGTTACAAACTAATGAGAAAAAGATACAAGAACCCATTTCTTTTATGAGTACTGTTAAGAAAAATTGAACTATTCTCAAATAAAAAAGAATGCCTTTGATGTGGTGAAACCAGTTAAATAATTATGATTCTACATTCTGTAATATACATTCTCATTCTATTGTTTATGTGCTTGATCTTGCAGTGAAAAATATACTTACACAACAAGAGATTTTTTGCAACAAAACAGGATGTGATGAAAATGCGAAAATATGACCTAGAGATAAATCCCACTAAACTAGTCAGAGGCTGAGGGTTATGTAAACTAATAAAAAAAAGTGAGCTAGAGATAGAAAGTGATATACCTATGGTATTCTTGGTTAGCCTTTTGAATGAGCAGTTTTTAAAATGTTTCCTACTATCTTACATATTGAGATTTACCTGCTCATTTGTCCCTAAAAAAATTAAGGAACCTTAAACTTAAAGCATCTAAGCATGTAATATGGGGGTACACATTGTATAAGAGGGAATTCGATTGGGCATTCCTAAGGTGTGTTGACAAAGACCACACATTGTATAAGAGGGCATTAGATGGGGCCTTCCTAAGGTGTGTTGACAAAGACCAACAAAAGAAGTTGCTAGAATCATTTCATAATGAGTCGTGTGGTGGACACTTTTCTTCATCGATAACTACTTTAAAAATATTGAGACAATTTTATTATCGGACATGCATGTTCAAAGATGCATGTCATTGGGTAGCCAAATGTGAAAAATATAAGTGGTTAGTTGGTAGACCTTAGTTTGTAGCCTTTCCTTTAAGACCTGCAGTACTTGAAGAGCCATTTTAGCAGTGGGGATTGGACTTCATTGGAACTATCAATCCACATTCAAGTGTAGGTCATACTCATATACTCAGTGCAATTGATTACTTCACTAAATGGGTGGAAGCTATGCTAGTGAAACACATGGCCTCAGAACACATGGCCTCAGAGGTAATTTTTAATTTCATAAAAGAAAATATCCTAGTTCGCTTCAGTGTTCCCTAAAAGTTGATAATGAATAATGTGACCAATTTTTCATCATAAAAAATAGCTCTATTTTGTTATGAACATGTAGTCATCTTGGATCATTCCTCAGATTATTACCCCCAAGGAAATGGGAAAGTTGAGTCACGTCGTTTCGTTTTTGATCATTTTATCTCCAAATCTATTATTGTTTATGAGCAAGTACAAGTCTAGATTGAATGTATATGTATAGTACTTTGATTTATGTAGATTGGGAAATGGCTTAGCTGTACATAGTTGTATTGCTACGAGCTGTATGAGCTCATGGTTATCCCTGCTTAAACAAGCACATACTCTTTTCTAGAGGTGGGCAAGAGCCAACAAATTTTAATGCCATTATTAAGAGCATGGTTTTGTGTAGGTGTTTTATTGTTTTTCAAAATATGACCTATAATTTAGAGTTATTTTTCAATAACTAGTAGTTATAGTTTAGAATATGGATGTATTTTTTCTCTTTATTAAATTTTTTTAGATTTTACTTTCAAAATTTAATATTTAAAAACAAAATTAAATGACTTTTTATTACTTTTTAGTTGCATGATTTGTTAGTTTTGATTATGTATATGTTGGTTTTATAGTTTTATATTTTTTTAAGTTGTTCTATTGTTGATTTAATTTGGACCTTTTAAAAAAGTCACTTTCTCTTTATTAGAAAAAAATAATTATTTAAACAAAAGTCATGGAACAATTAATCTCTAAAAAATCTCTTAAATAAGATATATTCATCACCAAATTAATCTAACTTTTATTTTATCTAATCTCATTGAGTCTAATTAGGTTTCAAAGATTAAATTATGTTTTGCTCTCCTTTTCATCTTTTCATAAATATTAAAAGGAAATAAAACAATCTTTAAGGTAAAATAATAATCTTAAGTAAGAAAATTAATTTTAGATCAATTAGTTGAGACTACTAATTGATAATTAGAAAACTTTTCAAAATGATAAAGAGGGATTGAGACTTAGAATTATGTGTGGCATGAAGGTTTTATATTGTGGATTCAAAATTAAGTTTTTGAATTAGATCTAAGACAAGAAAGGTTTGGTAGATGGCTAAGTAAATCATTTTATGTTTTAGCTTAAATCTATGCCTACAAAATTGATCTTTATACTCATGATGTAGACACCTAGAATTGACCACATCTAATGTAGACATAAATTCATTGCTTCATTCTTGACAAATATTCTTGCCGTGTCTTGAATTATGTAGGGTAATTGTTTATTACTTTAAATTATTACTTTCCTTTTACATACTACTCAAATTCATGTGTTGTGTTAAATTAGATCCTTACATGTATTTAATTTTCTAATTAGATCATAAGTGCATCTAGTTTAACAAAAAACACTTAGTCGAAATGTAGTATCTAATGTAAACATAGGCTTTTAGGTTAGATCATGGAGACATTTATTAAATAATCTTACTAAGATTGTTTAATAGATCACATTGACATTTAATTCAAACATGATGTCATAGAAACAAACACAAATGCTCATATATATTTCATAAAATTTTATGTAAATAATCATGTGAGGTGTAATACAACATAGCATATCTAGTGTGGCCTATGGCTGCCAGACTTCTCTAGGCTTAGTGGCGGTGCTCGTCACGACATAGTCGATTGTGATCTACCCATAGAGATCATCTGATCTCGTAAGCCTCATACCTCACCTAAAGCCATCCCCTACACGTATGAGAGTTGTGATGCACTCTTGATCTATGCTATCCTTGTCAACCTGCACTCTAGTGAGCTCTCCCTGCAACCTGTTGAGTTCCAACCACATGAAAGAATGTAACTCACTGTCAACTAGAACTCGGGTGGCTCGAAGCTCCTTGTGTGTAGTCTGAAGCTATACAAGCTCAATCATTGTCTACTCCTCTCTAGTTGTAGATAAAACAACATGCCTCATAATCTCCTCATATGTCGTCCTCCATCTTGCTAAGGACTCAAAGAGATCAACATGAAATATTGCACTAGGTGGTGGCATATGCTCTGCTCGTGTGGCCTGATGTGGGGACAAGGAGGGGGCCATCTCTGTAGTGACTCAATGGAAGAGGTCTCGCCACTCTTGTGTACACACTACAATATGAAATCATAAAGAATGTTAGAACAAGCCATGATAAGTAAATGAAAATGTAAATAACTCTTAATAAAACCTATAGCAACACATCATTACCTGGATCTCAAGCCCGCCAATTGAGATCTCAATATGGGATAATATGTCCCTCGTGCACAAGAAGTGTGGAAGGTGCAATACCACTACCATCCCCATGCTCATGAATGGTCATGCCTGGTATAGTTGTTGATCATGCTTGGGTGACTCATAGGTGAGATGAATATCTCTCCTTGGGGGCATTCGTGGCCTCCTCTAGCTCATTAGTATCACCACTCTTTGATTGTGGATATTCCTTCTAATCATCACTCTCCTCTAAATACTCTTCTCTCTCATCATCATCCCCATCTACAACCCCATCTTATCTCTCATCTCCATGACTTAGAAGAGGTCCAACATCTCCTGTATGGTGATGTACAAGGAAGACATGAGTTAGTCGTGCTCTCTTCCACCAACCCTAGTAGGCTATAGTGGTACCTACATCATCTACATCTGATGCTAGGGGAACATCATGGTCCTCATCATCTGAATCACTAAATTCAACATCACTAACCGTGGGACATCAGATGTCTCCAGGTCTGGTGCCACTCTATGCTAGTCTTAGGTATGTAGGTCATGGCATCAATGGTACCTAAACCTATCTAAACTGTTGCATGATTCGATCATAATAAAAGGGCATAACTATATAGTCATTTTTTTCAAGTAAGAACCTATCCTATTGCATCCTCACAAGTAGTTGTGTGAGATATGGTCATTGGGGTATGGTGAGGTAAGGTCTCTATACTATCTATCCTCCTTTAGGTGATTGAACTAAACTCTCCAATATAATAGATCCTCGTACTATCAAACTTGTCTCAATGTGTAGCTAGATGCTCATGGGTAGCCCATGGATGCTATTGTATGATAGCTTGTAGGCCTAGTGCACGCGATATGCTCGAAGGCCCAAACATATTGTGACCCTAGGAATAGGTGGTTTGATGTCGCTCCAACAGATAGTGTGAACGAGGCCTCCGTCTAGGTGTGTGCCCCATCCATTAGGAACAAGAGCTAAATCCATAGTGACAACCATAATCCACTGTAGCAATGGTGAGTGCGTGTATAGTAGCCATTGAAGCTCAACATGAGCCCTGATGTCTCCTAGTTGAATAGGATGACCCACACAATACTCAATATCTCATTGTATCTATCTACATGTGCGATCCTCCTTGATATGGACGATCCCACCTCAGATGGGTAATATCTAAATGTGGTTATGTCCTCAAGGGTCACCATCATATCTCCCAAAGGCACATGGAAGGTGCATGCATTTGTGCTCCATCTCTCTACCAGTGCCATCATCATTGCATCATGATACCTCATGGGTGGCATGACATAGATCCAAAATAAACCAATATTGCATAGGATGTCTACCTTCTCCTCGGTCATTTGGGTAACATGCTCCCAGAAAAGGGTGAATAATCTACCTTCTAAACATTGATGAGCATGAGGTGGAACCTAAAAAAGAAGAAAGCAATCAGCAGTAACATGCTTAGAAAAATTATCAATCAATTAAAAGTAAAACAAAGTTTCTCTAGGACACTTGGGCCATTTTGGATGGGGGTTCTTGGGCACTTTAGCCATTTTGGGACACTTGGGCCACTTTTGAATGGGGTCCCAAAACCTCCTAAAAATGCGAAAAAAATGTTGTAAACACAAAAATGTAAATATAAAGTAGGGTACAATGGACTCACCGTATGTTGGAGCTCATCGTGTGCCACCTCCTCTCGCAAAATATCCAGTCTAGGGGGCTTGTATGCTCATCGGCTCAACATGTTTACTCACTCTGCAACAAGGTAATTTTGCAAATGGTAAATATCAAATGATGGTCAAAAGCATTAATTTTCACTAACATATAGTAAATATTTTTAATAGTACATCTCCTTCAAATCACCATAATGGGGGCTAGTAAACTCTGTTTTCGATGTTGTTTGTTACATTGGATTCATGGTTTTGTCCCCTATCTTATTTAATGTCTATTGATATGTTGTGTCGTAGAATCAATACCTTATTGTGGGCATTTACATCACCAAGTAAAGCAATTCGATGAGGCTAGATTGCTACCCTGATTCCACCTCCATAAAGAAAGCGGAATCAGGGGGCATACATCTACCCTCAAATTTGATTCTCCATAGAATTTTGATGATTTTGAACAACTAACAAATCAATTTTGTAGGATGTGGTTCTTAACATTGTGGTTTTGAGGATGAATACATTGGGGGCTTCATTCTCCTCATTTGCAAGCTAATTACAATATCCATATGAGTATCCTTTTATGAAGTGTAATTTACTTCTGATGCAAGCTTGCATATGCACATAGTGTCATATGGCCACTAAGGTGGGGGCTAAATGTAGTGTAGAAAATTGTACTCCTTTCTATGTGGTAGTACAATTTCACACTTAATTTGGGCATATTTTAGTGACCTCACATTTATGCATTTTTATCCTTCAAAAATATGCCCCTAGACCCCTTTATTATGCATCCCAAGGCCTATTTTTATCATTTTCCAACATTGTAACATGCATTTATTAAATGCATTTAATTAATTTAAAACCCCAAAACACATTGATCTTGGATTTTTAGGCCATGATCCATTCTCCTTTGGGAAAATGGGTGCCCTTTAAGATCCAAAATCAAAATTTAAACATGTTTTTGGTGGTATTTTAAAGTTCCATATTCAAGTTTTAAATTGCAGCTATTGAGATCTAATATTTGGGAAATAGAGAAGAATCCTATAAATCCTAGTCTTTTCACCATTTAAAACTAGAGAGAAGAGAGATTTTGCAAGAGATCAAGTTTGAAAGATCAAGAATTTTTGGAGAACATTCAAGCAAGAAAAGTTGAAATCTTGGAGCAATATTTTATTTTATTTGCAGGTCTTCAAGCTCATTTTTTCAAGGATTTGATCAAGTATTGTTCATGATTGAAGGTTGATGCCTATGGTGGATCATGATGGATTCTAGGTTTGGGAGATGCATTTGGCCATTTTTCCTAACCTAATGACTTGTTTTCTAAGTGATCCCACCTTCTATCTTCATTGTAGTAGCTACCTAAAGCAAGGTATTATCATATTTTAGATTTTATTGGGGTGTATGGAATTCTTCCCAATTGAATCTTTATCATTTTCCATTATAGGAATCATGCTCTAATGCACTTGAGTAGGGTTTCTTTGCATATTAGCTCTTAAAAACCTTCGACGTAGTTAAGGTTAAGGCTTGCACACACTGTCATTTATTAGATTTACATCAATTTTTGGAGAACATTCAAGCAAGAAAAGTTGAAATCTTGGAGCAATATTTTATTTTATTTGCAGGTCTTCAAGCTCATTTTTTCAAGGATTTGATCAAGTATTGTTCATGATTGAAGGTTGATGCCTATGGTGGATCATGATGGATTCTAGGTTTGGGAGATGCATTTGGCCATTTTTCCTAACCTAATGACTTGTTTTCTAAGTGATCCCACCTTCTATCTTCATTCTAGTAGCTACCTAAAGCAAGGTATTATCATATTTTAGATTTTATTGGGGTGTATGGAATTCTTCCCAATTGAATCTTTATCATTTTCCATTATAGGAATCATGCTCTAATGCACTTGAGTAGGGTTTCTTTGCATATTAGCTCTTAAAAACCTTCGACGTAGTTAAGGTTAAGGCTTGCACACACTGTCATTTATTAGATTTACATCATTTTATCAATGTTTAATTACCAAAGTTGGGGTTTGACCGAGGAAAACCCCTATACACCCAAAACAAAATTTTCTTTTGTAGATTTATCACAGGTCTAGATCTAGGAGCAAAGGTTAATAGGTACAGGAAGAAAGTGTAGACTAAAAGCTACAAATCTAGATTTTGAAGTTTCAGAAAGGGCTACTGTGACCCATTCACCCTAGGGTGAATGTGTCTTGCTTCAAGCTACAAAACACAGTTTTTAGACCATGTGCACAATATTTTTCACTTCTCAAATCTGTCGAAAAGTTGTTATTTCTATTTGTGTTATCCTTTAAATCTACATTTCAAGTTTTACATCATACAATTGAGTGCATTAAGTATTTTATTTTTATCTCCCCAAAGTGCATTTCAGTCATATTTGTTATTTTTTTGTTATAAAGGAAATAGTAGATCCCCTAATAGGGTTGACTCACCTAAAGGTTGAAATTCAATCCTATCTTTAGGAAATCTCTTTTCTTAATGAAAATATAGAAAGTGTAGGTGCATCCCATACCCTTTTAATCATTTCATGTTGATCACCTCACCTTTTTCTACATTTCACTTGAGTATGCATTGAAAGTAAAGTAATTTCTTATCAAGATGGAAATATTTTCAAGATATTCATTTAAGTTTTTTTGGAAAATTTAAATGACCATAGTAGCACAAATGAAGTACGAATTCAAAGGGGTGTACCCAAAGACAAAGATTACTTCATATTGGGAGTTTATGGGAGATACAAACCTTGGTCACATTGATGTTGAGTTCAAAGAAAGAATGTTTGGGAGTAATCTAACTACTTATTCAAGGAAAATAGTACAAAAATGAGATTGCTCAAGTTGTCGGTTTCCCTTGTTATAGTAATCATGCATTAGCTAATAATTAATTAATATTTAATTGATTATTAGGATAATTTCATTTCATGCACTTAAGTTAAACTTAAGAGTTATTTTTCTATTAGTAGAGTGAGTTATAATTAGATCATTTTGTCTCATCACATAAGATGATGACACTTGTCATGATCTAATCCATTTTGCATTTAGCATAAGCACTCTCCTTCATTGTAACTCTAAGCAAGATTTTCATTTTGTAAGTTCTTTTTTGTTGAGGAAATAACAAATCTTTGTTTGCAACTCTCTTGTGTGGAAGGTGTTTTCATTTTTTGTTTGATCTTGCATCTTGTGTATTTCACAAATCTAACATACCCACTTCAGTTCAATGTATTGATTTGATTATGGAATGCAAAGAGCACTACTATGAGGATTCAAGAAAAATCATACCAACAGATGGAAGAGTGTTGGTAGATTTATCAAGTGTTTCCATCACAAAGACATTTGGTATTCCAATATTTTCAACTGTCTCTAACTACTAAGGAGAAATCCTTGAGAGTATTCAACAAGGACTAGAGAAATGCATGAATACAATGAATTACTTGTGGATGAAGCATTCAATTCCTCAGCTATGAAGTTTCCTAAATACTTAAATACAAAAATGATTTCATGCTTGAAATCAATGACTTTGTAACATTGTCAAGTAGGGTAATGGGGATTGACTTAGCTTCAACATTTGAAAATTGGATATTTTAGGGTGAAGCCACAATAGTGGTTTACAATTTGATGGAGGAAGGAAAACTGAGAAAAAATGACCCCATGGCAAAAAAATTGGTTTTAGGGGTTTGAATGAACCTATAAGTTCGACTGAACCAAAGAGGGGTTCGACCAAACTAGGGTTCGAACAAACCTACTTAATTACTGGGCCCACATTTCCCACCTAAAAAAAAAAGAAAATTCATATTGAGGGGGGTTCTAGCGAACCCCCCTTTTCCCTAATTTTTGACCTTGTTCACAAAAAAAACCTATTTTTTTACGATTCGAAGCTCGGGTTGAGGATGAAAATGGAGGAATATTTACAAACCCAACTGGAATCAGGTAGTCCTTGGAATGAGCTATCCAACGAATATAAACTTAATATGTTTTAGTTTTATTATGTACTTATTTTTTTAGTTTTATTAAACATAGGTTTTTCATTGAAAATGAAGGTCTCTGTTCTGCACATATGGAAAAATAGTAGATTATCAAAACAAAATTTGAAAAATATGAGTGCACCAGATATTGAAGTCCTTGATCCAACAAAAAATAATAATTGAATTTTGATATATACAAAAACAGTTATGCGTTATACGATCGTGCTATGTCTGAATTGTAATTGGTTTGACTTCGAAACTTTATTAAAGAAAAATAATTCAAAAAAAACTATCTAACCAAGTGGAAGCACTAGATATCAGAGTTACAAATCTAAATTCGAAAGAATAATAATTTTATCCTTCATGAAAAAAAAGTTATGCGTTATACGGTGTGCGTCACTTTTTAAAAATGCTTATTTTTGAAAAAAACCAGTTTTCGTGGGAGATGGAAAAATAAGTACAATCTGATTCCAAAAATTTTGAAAAAAATATTTTTAGAATCTATAGACAAAATGTGACAAGACTCTAGTTTGCATCATTTTCAAATTCCTCACGGTTTAGCTGCTATAGGTGCCTGAATGTGGAGATTTAGTTAAAAATAATAATTTCAGTGTCCAGTTTGGCCAAAAATTGTAAACCACTATTGTGGGATCACCCTGTCAATGCCATTTTAAAAAACACTATATATTGGACCACCAAGTCATTTTTGTAAAGTCAATACTTGATTATCAAAGCCTTGGGGTAATCTTTCTAAGTCTTAAAGTTTAGATTTCCTTTCAAGAGATAAAATATTTGGTACTTTATCTGTATTGTGATGTGAAAAACACTTGTCAACATGAGCTTACTTTAACCTTTGGTGGGAGCTTACCTAAACCTTTCATGGGAGCTTACCTAAGCCTTTGATGGGAGATTATTTATTTGAAATTATGGAACCTACCATTGTTTACCCAAGGACTAGTCTAATACGTTGTCTAAATCGTCTACTATGGAGGAAATTATTAATATCCAGGGAATTTTCAAGAGGTTGTGTATGCCCAACACTCCCTCACCAAATAGTTTTTCATTGAGATAAATAGGCTAAACCTTAAACTATCTCTAATGGAGAAAAATATTAGAGGCCAAATTTAGTTGCACAAGGAGGAGGATTTTGGGATTTTTTAGAGTTAGGATGTTGTTCCCAAGGTCAACAAATTAAACCAAGATCTTGATGAGCTAAAGAATAGCGGTGCCATATGATAAAAAAATTAGAGTAATGGAAAGAAGACCACAATAAAAGGCTAGTTACTTTGAAGAAGTTGTTAGAATAAAATAAAATCTCAAAAAGATGATTCAATTTACTAAGTGCACCATCCAAAATAGTACCGTGGGGACTAAAATCCTCACTCAAAAATAAAAGAAAGGATAGATAGACTTGAAGTTCAATTTGTGGATATTAAGAATTCCAATGAGGTCTTAGTGCTAGAACCAAGAGTAGTAAGAAAAAATCCTACAAGGAGGAGAAAAGGGATGTCCAAAATTTTGTGTAGCTACATGAAAGCTTCTACCAACAGAGTTAAAGGTAGCTGAGATATTGAATAATCTTTAACGTCTGAGTGTTATGTCTCTTTTTACTTGTTTCCTATTTTTTGTTCACTAGTCAAGTTGGGATCATTGTATTGTAATTTTTTTTTTATATAATCTAATTGTTTCTTATATGGATGCAAAGGGTTTTACGGTACCTTCAAAATCCATTTTACCTTTATAATAAAAAAAATCAAATTTTATAATAATTTATTCTACTTGGTTCCCAAAGAATGATTTAAAATGAAAAGTTATACATATGGAGAGAGGTAGAGATAGAGATAGAGGGAGAGGGGGGAGATAAAGAGATAGAGGGATAGGGAGACATAGGTAGAGATAGAGAGAGGGAGCGATAGATAGAGGAAGTGAGGGGAAAGTTAGAAAGAGAGAGAGAAATAGGAAGATAGAGTGCAAGAGAGATAGAGATAGGAAGAGGGGGAGATAAAGGGAGAGAAGGGATATAGAGTAGAGGGAGATATAGATAGGGGATATATAGAGAGAGGGATAGAGAGCTAAAAAGATATAGAAAGAGGGAGAGTGATAGAGAGTGATAGAGAGTGATAGAGAGGGAGAGCTGGATAGATAAATAGGGAAATATAGAGAGATGGGGAGATAGGTAGAGATAGAAAGATAGAGAGATAGAGAAATAGAGAAGAAACTATAGAGGGAGAGCGATGAAGAGATAAATAAAGATGGGGAGAGAGGTAAAATAGAGAAAGAAAAATGAAGAGAGAAAGAGAGATAAAGAGAGATAGAGGGAGATAGGGGATAGAGATAGATGGAGATAGGGGATAGAGATAGATGGAGATAGATAGAGAGATAGAAAGATATTAAAAGAGGGAGAGATAGAGAGGGAGGAGAGAGAGAAATGTAGAAATAGAACAAGAGAAATAGAGGGAGGGATAGATAGAGATAGAGAGGGATAAAAAAGAGACAGAGGGAGAGGGAGGGAGAGATAGAGCTCGATGAAGAGAGGGAAAGGGGGAGAGCTAGAGGGGGAGAGAGAGGGAGAAATAAAGTGAGAGAGGAGAGGGAGAGCTAAATACATAGATAGATAAAAGGAAAGATTGATAGATAGAAATAGAGGGGGGAGCAATAGAGAGAGGGAGAGGGAGAAAGATAGAGATAAATAAAGAGGGAGAGAGGAGAGATATAGATAGATGTAGATAGAGGGAGAAGAGAGAGACATGTAGAGATAGATAGAGATAGATAAGGGGGTAGAAAGAGAGAGGGAGATGGAGAGAGATGAAGAGATAGAAGAGAGAGGGAAGATATAGAGCTATACAAATCATTATTATTTAATTTTCTTTGGTTTGTAGCAGTTTGTAGCTATATTGATTGGTTTTTATAATTCCAATGATATTATAATAATTTTTATTTATTTAATGTTTTATGTGAAATGTAAATTGTTTTTGCAACCAAATACAAGAATACAAATCTAAACTATTTGAAAAAATATGTGTATTTCAAAATATATAAGACCATTTTCATTTATAATTATTTATGTCAATTTGATTTATTATTATTAGTATAAAAATAATTAACTAGAAAATATTTAAATTTATAATTAAATATAATGTATTAAATTAATTTTTAAAATACTAAAAATAATTATATTAAAAAATATTTTTAGATTTTAAATTATTTGAGAAGATGAAGAAATATCGTTGATTCTAAAATTATTTAATTATATTTTTAATAATTAACTTAAAAAAATTAATGTCATTTGTTATTCTAAAATTTTAAATAAAAAAATAAAAAAAATGTTTAAAAATAAATATATTTTTTATAATAAAAATGTATATTATAAAGAATAAATTGTGCTTGAGCGTTAGCAAAAATCAAGTTAGAAAAACATTTTTAAAGAAAAAACAAAATGGATCTTTGTTTTGAGACAAAAATAGAGATATTTTTCAAAGAAATGTGGCAATGTTTGCATGAGGATAAAAACATCAACATATATCTAGAAATGGCCAACATATAACACATTTTTAATTTCACTTTGTATGATAATAATAAAAACTAGCAATCACACTTTGGTGTGCAATGGGTACGCTGAAGAGGTGTGGAAGGTTAATCAGGAAAAAATGGTCTATTTTTTGCATACATTTATGTAATAGATGAGGTCAATTGGTAGGTCAAATAGAAAATAATGTTTTTTGTGCAATAAAGGGATCATTGGAGAAGTGATAGCTTCAAAGAAACTATGCATCCACTTAGAAAGAGCCAAAAATAATTGAAACAAAATTCAAAGAAACTATTCATCCACTTAGAAAGATTCAAACATGATTGAAACAAAACCTTTAAATTAGGAAGGTAATTAGGCTCCATTACCAATAGTGAAAGAGGGAGAGAAAGGAAGAGATAGGGATAAAATGTGTTTGTGAGAGAGAGGGGGAATAGTGAGAGAGAGGCGTAAGGAGATATCTAAGATAGGGGATATAGATAGAGATAGATAAGGAGACAAATATGGAGAGGAGGAGAGGGAGAGATAAACAAAGAGAAGAGAGAGGGATAGATAGAGATATAATAAATAAATATATAGAGGGAGAGAGAAAGCATGAGAGGGAGAAATAGAAAGATAAAGATAGAGATAGGAAGTGATATATAGAGAGAGGGAGATAGAGGGAGAAAGGAAAAAATAATTAGAGAGACAGAGATAGAGCGGAAAAGATAAATAGTTATAGAGGTCTAGGAAGAGGGAGAGGGAGAAATAGAGAGAAATAGAGATAGAGAGACAAAGATAATTAGATACAGAGGTCTAGGAAGAGGATGATGGAGAGAGATGGAAGGATAGGGAGATTAGAGATAGAGGGGGAGAGAGGAATATAGGGGAGAAAGGAAGATAGGAGTAGAGATGAAGATAAAGGGAGAGAGGAAGAGGGAGATAAATAGATAGACAAAGGTAGAGGGGGAGATAAATATGAAGAGAGATAGAGAGATAGAAAGGATGAAATAGATATATAGCTCGAGATATAGAGGGAGGGGAGAGAGAGATATATAGATGGTGAGATAGAGTGATAGTGAGATAGAGATATAAGGAAATATAGAGAGAGGGGAGAGAAGAGAGAGACAAAGAGATAGGTAGAGGGACAAACAAAGAGAAGTAGAGATAGAAAAATAGAGAGGGAGAGATAGAGATATACAAGGAGAGAGAGAGAGAGAGAGAGAGAGAGAGAGAGAGAGAGAGAGAGAGAGAGAGAGAGAGATATATCTAGGGTTATATAGAGAGATAGAGATAGGGAATATGTAAAGAGATATATAAATAGGGAGATAGAGACAAAGATAAAGACATATAGAGGTAGAGAAAGATATGGATAGAAAGAGATATAGAGGACTGAGAGAGAGTGGGGTGAACCCACAATAGTGGTTTACAATTGAAGTGAGGAAGGAAAACTCACAAAAAATGAATGCATGGAAAAAAACTTGATTTTAGGGGTTCGTACGAACCTATTGGTTCGACCGAACCCATTAGGGGTTCGGTCGAACCCTTTAAATTATTTTCCACCAAAAAATCCAACAAAACCCCTTATAGAAGGGGGTTCGAATGAACCCCTAGGGGTTCGCTCGAACCCCCTTATTCCTCATCCCCCACCTGAAACACAAAAAAAACCCAGATTTTGGCACTTCTGAGCTTGGGTTGAGGATGAAAATGGAGGAATCTTCACAAACCCAACTGGAATCAGGTAGTCCTCAGAACGAGCTATCCAATGATTATAATTTTAATATGTTTTATTTTTATTATATATTTGTTTTTTTAGTTTTATTAAACATAGGTTTTTCATCGAAAATGAAGGTCTCTCGTTTCACATGTGGAAAAATAGCAGATTATCAATTTTTTTTTAAATATGAGTGCACCAGATATTGAAGTCCTTGATCCAAAAAAAAAATAAAAATTGAATTTTAATATATACAAAAAAAGTTGTGTTATACGGTCGTGCTATGTCTAAATTGTAATTGGTTTGACTTCGAAACTTGATTAAAGAAAAAATATTCAATAAAATTTTTTCTAACCAAGTGGAAGCACTAGATATCAGAGTTAAAAATATAAATTCAAAAGAATTAGAATTTTATCCTTCATGGAAGAAAAGTTATGTGTTATACGTGGCCACTTTTTTAAAAATGCTATTTTTTGAAAAAAGCTAGTTTTCTGGAGATGGAAAAGAAGTAATCTGATTCCAAAAATTTTGAAAAAAATATTTTTAAAATCTATAGACAAAATGTGATGAGACTCTAGTTTGCATCATCTTCAAATTCTTCACGGTTTATCCGCTATAGGTGCCCGAATGTGAAGATTTAGTTAAAAATAATAATTTCAGTGTCCAGTTTGGCCAAAAATTGTAAACCACTATTGTGGGATCACCCAGTGTATAGGAGAGTTGAAGTGAATAAGATAAAGAGGAGTGACCTAGGTGATATAAATAGAGGGATATATAGAGAGAGATATAGAGGAACATGGAGAGAGATAGAGAGAGATAAGGATATAGAGGTAGAGAGATATGAATAAAAAGAAATAGAGTGAGAGTGAAATAGAGAGAGGGAAATATAGAGCAAGAGAGATAGACTAAGAGAGGGAGGTAAAGATATATAGGAAGTGATATATAGAGGTAGAAAGAGGGACATAGAGAGAGTGAAGGAGAGATAAAGGGAGAGATGGAGTGAATAAGAGAGATAGAGAGATAGAGGTAATGAGATATAGATAGAGAGGGAGCAGGAGAGATGGGAAGATAGAGATATAAGGGGTAAGAGTGAGAGATAAAGGAGGTGATAGAGACAAGTGATTGAGAGAGGTAGAGAGGGGGGAGAGATAGAGATAAGAAGTTATATATCTATGTCTTTCTCTCCATCTTTATGCTTCTTAGGTAAACCCATAATAGTGGGTTACAATTTTTTGAACAAAGAAAAAATAGAAATGCTCATCAAATTTTTTAAAATGGTTTACCCCTTCTAATGAAGGGGGTTCGAATAAACTACCCCCCTTCTAATGAAACCATCCTAATTAACCCTCCCCCCTTCTAATGAACCCCCTCCCTTCTAATGAACCCCCTTTTGCACCATATAAGGGGGGTCCGAATGAAACCCCTTTTTTCACCTTCCCCTCCACCATTTCAAAATTTATGCATTTTTTTGACTATCGAATCTTGGGAAGGAGGTGCAAATGGAGTCAACTTGATAAACCAAGTTGAACGATTGTAGTGATTGAAACGTGCTTTCCAACAACTATAAATTTAATATATTTTGTTTTTATTTTATATTTTATTTTTTAGTTTTACTGTACATAGGTTTTTCACCGAACATCAAGTTCGATGAAAAATCATTGTGGAAAAATAGTAAATTTGAGGAAAAAAATATATCAACTAGGTATTGATGTCCTCGTTCTAACAAAAAAAGAAAAATTGAATTTCAATATATACCAAAAAAGTTATGCTAGCCGAAGTGCACCTATGTCTAAATTATAAATGTTTTGACTTCAAAACTTAATTAAAAGAAAAATATTCAACAAAATGCTATGAAACAAAATGAAATCACTAGATACTTGTGTTACCAACCTAAATTCAAAAGAATTAGAATTTTATCCTTTGTAGAAAAAAATTTATGTGAGCCGAAGTACACACCACTTTTTAAAAATGTTGTTTACTATTAAAAACTAGTTATCAAAGGAGATGCAAAAAAAATAAAATTTAATTTCAATTTAAAAAAATTAAAATTTAATATCTATAGAAAAAATCTCACAAATCACTAGTTTACATCATTTTCAAATTCCTAATAGTTTACCTACTATAATTGTCAGAAAGTGAAGTTTTCTCTGAAAATGTTGATTTCAATGTCAAGTTTGGCCAAAAAGTGTAACCCATTATTGTGGGATGACCCTTATTATCTTTTAATCTCTCTTTCTCTCTCCCCTATTTCTCTATATGCTTGTCTTCCCTTCTCTCTTTGTCTATCTATCTTTCTCTTATTTCTTCCCTCTCAATCTCATGCTCTTTTTCCTAATCGATTGTCCACCTCTTTGGTATACCCATTATGCACCAAGGTGTGAAGGGGGAAAGATAAAGAGATAGAGATAGAGATAGAGATATGGAGGGAGAAACATCGAGTGTGTGTGTATGAATGAGAGAGAGGGAGATAGGTATACATAAATAGATAGTGAGGGAGGTAAAGGGAGGGAGAGAAATAGAGAGAGGATAGAGGAGAAGTAGAGAGATATATAAAGAGGGAGTGATGGGGAGAGATAGGGAGAGATAGGGATAGAGAGAGAGAGCTTGATAAAGATAGAGGGGTGAGATAGAGATAAATATATTATAGAGGGAGAGAGGAAGAGGGAGATGGATAAATAGAGATAGAAAGATAAAGATATAAGAAGTGATACATATAGAGAGGTAGAGAGAAGGATATATATATATACAGAGAGAGAGAGAGAGAGAGAGAGAGAGAGAGAGGAGGTGATAGAGACAAGTAATAGAGAGAGTGAGAGAGATAGAGAGGGGGGAGAGAGAAAGAGATAGAGATAGGGAGGGAGAAACAAGGAGTGTGTGTGAGTGAGAGATATAGAGAAAGAGATAGAGGTAGGGGGGATAAACATGGAGTGTGTGTATGTGTTACATGACACATGTAAGCATCGATGCTCCACTTGGAGCTGGAGGCCACTGCAAAAAATCAATCCATTCATAATAAACATGTAATGCTCATAGTCCCATTATTTGCATTGGAAACACTCCTTCCTTTTCCATCTCCCACGAAGATGTCCACTAAGAAATGATTTAGATAGAATTGCACATGTTGGATGTCGATAACTACAAATCAAACCAACATGAATGACACACATTCAAGCCACATAGGAATGCACTAAACCACATTAAAATGAATGGGTGAGATCATTTATATTGTCAAGTGCATGTTTAAGGAGCATCCTCAATTTTTGATTGCCAAGATCAAATTGCTCGATTCACATACGACACATATTCGACATAACTATATATAATATTATTTAT
The DNA here is from genome assembly GCA_007258455.2 of Sequoia sempervirens. Classification (NCBI taxonomy): domain Eukaryota; kingdom Viridiplantae; phylum Streptophyta; class Pinopsida; order Cupressales; family Cupressaceae; genus Sequoia; species Sequoia sempervirens. Next base: position 346,572 of record VDFB02381180.1, on the reverse strand, counting down.
TTATTGTATAATAGAATATATAATATAAAAGTAATAAATAATATATAAATATTATATTTAGTAATATATATATTGTACAATATAATATATAATATAAATATAATTATAATATGTAATATATAAATAGTATTATTTATATATTGTATAGTATAATATAAATAATATATTATTTATATATTATATAACATACAATATAAATATAAGATAGTATCTAATATAAATAATTTATGTATAGTATATTATTATATTATTTATGTAGTATATAATTTAAATATAAATATAATAAATAATATCTAAATAATAATATTATGTAATATAATAAATATAAGATGTAAATAAAATAACTGTAAAACAAATAAACAAGCTTTTATGATGTACTATTAATTAAAAATTATAGATTGGACTGTGTATGGAGATGTCAATATATAATATATAATTTTACTATTATAGTTATTAATCTATATATAATATATTTATATAGTATACTATAATATATAAATAATATATATTATTAATAAATATTAATAGCTATTTTTTAGTTGTTCATATATTAATTTTATAATAAGTATATTATATATAATATTAATTTATAATATAATTATTAATAATATATAACTCTCTCTCTATATATACATACTTATTATAAAAGTACATATATTAGTATTACAGCTATTAATGATAAAGTTATAATATAATATTGTAGATTTAATTATATTATATTATAGTTATTTATAATAAATCTATTATATATTATATATTAATAAAATAGTTATTAATAATTTATAATTTTAATTTATATATTATAAACTAAATTATATATAATATTATTTAATAATTATATATCAATATTATAATTTATTAATTGGTTGCTATTTATATTAATATTATTATGTTTTTGAAATTGGGGAAAACAGATTTTGATGGGATCGGAACCCATTACAACCAAAAGCCAAACAGCTTAAACAAGCCAAAAAATCAGACTGCAGAAAAGACAGTCTGCAGCCAGCTCAAACAAACACCATTAAGTTTTACAATTAGAGTTTCGTTTGTTGGAGCGAAGATTCATATCGAAAGAAGGCCCAGAGGGTTTAGATTTTTTTCCAGTAATAGTAGTCCAGCCTTCTTCAACTTGTGCTGCCTTAGCCTGCCAAGCCAGCCCATTAATTTCCTGAGGATGAAAATCCGCAACCCGGGAGGTAACATTAGAGTTCGCCTGAATAGGTGTAGTAATAACCGGAGAGCAATCAGAGGTGGAAAACAAAGCACCATCAGTAGAGACAGAAACCGATCTAGTAATATTCTCAATATGATTTATCATGGTAGCTTCCCCAGCGGAGGAAGGAGAAACCCCAGCAGCCTGTGAGTTAGAAGCCCCAGCAGCATGTAAATCAGAAGCCACCACATCAAAGAAGCTCCGAAGCGGATCAGATTTCTTCTCCACCGTGTAATGTTGTTGTGAAGCGCCATTCCACCAAGTAGCTGTCTTAGACTTCTTCTCAAATCCACATTGAGCAGCAGCATGTCCTGTTTTGAAGCATCTTCTACAGCGGAAAGGGACCCCCTCATAATCCAACGATTGGATCCAAAACCCCCTAGAAGATTTTAAGAGAACCTCAGCAGGCAGTCCTTTTGAGACATCAATTTCAACAAGTATTCGGGCAAGGGTAGAGTGATAAAGATTATATTAATATTATTATGTTATTGTAATATATAAATTTATATATTATATATTGACATCTTTGTACACATTGGTCTATAATTATGTGCAGTAGTGAAAGAAAAATAAAAATCTACATTCTATTTTTATTTTTATGTGCAGTGATTTTTTATTGATTTTTTTTATTGATTTTTCCCATTATTTAAAGTAAATCATATCACAGCATTCTATTTTCATTGTTTAACTGCAATAATTTTTGTTTTTCCATCTCATAAATTATGTAATATTTTTTATTTATTTTAAGTTTTCAAATCCAAAAAAAATAGACATTTTGAAATCTTTTTGAATTTTATTTAAGGCAAGAAATTTCTATCTGCCACTCCTAATCAGCGCTGCAGAATTCTGCCCACTTTCTGTCAGATGAAAATCTATGTTCAGAAATTCAAAAGCAAAAAATTCAAATTCTTAGGAATGTTGGTGAAGAAAATGAATGTTTAAAAGCAGAGTATAAAGTTTAAAAGAATATATTTAATTCCAGTTTTCACCAACCAACATCATCAATTCAAATATAAAACACTGATTTGGCATATATTTCAGCTGCACAAATCTGCAGTTGTTTGCTCCATACATAAAGTTTACCAGTTCTCTCTTTTCTACTTAATTTTTTTATCCTTTGTGTGTGTATATATGGTGTGACTGAGATTTGAAGAATGAGCACAGAAGGAGCAGAGAGAAAGAAGAATAGCATATCACCATGTGCAGCCTGCAAACTGCTGAGAAGGAAGTGTGCAAAGGATTGTGTGTTTGCTCCATATTTTCCTTCTGATGATCCTCACAAATTTGCCACAGTGCACAGAGTATTTGGAGCCAGCAATGTAAACAAAATGCTTAAGGTTCTGTTCCAACCATTTCAGAATCATACAATTCCCTCAATCTTGCATGTGTCATTGTCAAATGGTGCTGATTTTCAGCATGAAAATACAAAATTTGAACTTGTTATCATGGTGGTTGTATTGCCTTGATTCTTTATTTTTCTTTTGTTTTCAGATTGTTTATAGATTATATGTTGTGTTGTATCAGTCTGATTAGGCAGATGTAAAGTTTAAACACCATTTTGGTTTACAGTGGATTAAAGGTCATCCTATCTCATGTTGTTAAATATTGTTTTGACAGGATCTTCCTGTTCAACACAGAGCTGATGCAGTTAGCAGCATGGTGTATGAAGCAAATGCCAGGATAAGAGATCCGGTGTATGGATGTGTGGGCACAATTTTTTCATTACAGCAACAGGTTTCAGTCTTCCAAACCCAGTTAGCTCTTGCTCAGGCAGAGGCTGTGCAACTGAAAATGCATCTGCCCAATTCTCATGTGTCTGTCTCAAACTTGTTGGGAGGGATGAAAGGTGACAGGAGAGATGAGGATCAGCAAACCAGTACATGTCAATCCCTATGGAATTGCACTTAAAAAACACAACAAATCTTGATCATTTTCTTTCAATCACAAGGATTTGAACGTTACATTTATGATATAGCTTGTGATTGTCATGAGATGTCAAGATCATATAACTACTTCAAGAAGAATATTTCTCTACTTTTTTGCATAGATAAAAAGTATGAGTCTACAACTAGCATAAGCTTGGCTTATAGATCTTTAAATATAAGGTTTCTTATTCAAAGAAGCCTTGGGTTTTATAGTGTAATGCTGTTTTCTTAAACTCATAAGTTTGCAATCAGGCAACTCTTAATCATTATAGTCGACTATATTATATGTTTAAGATTTGTTATTTCTGGATTTTGATTGTGTTATAGTTTTTTCATCAACCTTTTGGATCACAGTGATCCATCATCAGAATGATAGAGAGCATAAAAAGATGAATGAGATTTATCTTGGTCTGTCCATTGCCTACATCTTAGTAATGTTAAGATTCGAGTTGTTTGTTATTATGATTGCTTATTCTATTAGCCATGGTATATAGAGTACTGTAATTTGTATTCCAGGCAAATGCAAAACACGCTTACTTTTACAGCCATTCTGAATGTTATGTGACCGAATATGATGTTTATAGGTGCAATGACAGACGAGGTCTACATAAATTTACAAGCAATTAATTTTAATTTTTAAAGTTACTACAATGCTGAGCATTAGAGGGGGATATGCTGGCTACTTGCTTCTTTCTTTAATTTTTGAAATATAAAAATTAATTAAATAAGTAGGTTGTTGGATTTGGGCATTAAAATGTGACTATAAATTAAATTGTTTTTATAAAAATAAACATTTATATAAATTATAAAAGTTTTTAAAAATACATTATATTATAAAAAAGATGGTAGGAGATAGTCACATCTTAAAGTTTAGGTAAAGTGGAGCTTTTAATATAAAACAACAAAAGTAGAGAGGAAAAAGTTACCAAGCAACAAGAGTTACAGCTTTCATAGTAGGAGGTGGGGTCATGATCATCTAGTTTTCATACATCCAAGTTACCTTCACCATTAGGAATGGGTTCCCAACAAGTATGAGTACTATCATGAACTTGATCCTCAATAGTTTGCACTTCCCCAACAGTTGATTAGTATTCTTGGGAGGAGAAATAACTAGAGCGAGGCAAGAAAATTTTCCATTGTATCTAAGATCTCCTCTACTACAATGTTGGGCGGAAGCTAAATGCTAGTAAGATGACTAAGACCAGTCATGAACACTCGACCACAAGCTTTGCACTATAGAGTACAAGAACCAACACGCCCATAGAAATTTTGATTTCAACCATGTCAATGCCATTTTAAAGGAGATTGGCCCCCACTAGTAGGAGGAGGGGAGGTTAATTGTTCTTTAAAAACCATACAAGGCACATTTCTCCAATTATCAAGAAGTAATTCAAGATGGGCCACTTTAAATGCAATTTTATTGACTTACACTTGTATTTACACATTAGAACATATCAAAATGATCCTACAAATTTTTAATTTCACTTCATTTAATAATTTAATAAATAAGAAAATAATTTCTTTTCAATTTTATTTAAGGAAACAAATTTCTATCTGCCACTATTAATTAGGGCTACAAGATTTTGCCCACTTTTTGTGGGATGAAAAAGTATGTTCAGAGATTCAAAAGCAAAAAATTCAAAAAAACTAAAAAATGTTGGTGAAGAAAATGAATGTTTAAAAAGGCAATGTATAAAATTTAAAAGAATGTATTTAATTCTAGTTTTCACCAACCAACATCATCAATTCAAATATAGAACAGTGATTTGGCATGTATTTCAGCTGCACAAGTCTGCAATTGTTTGCTCTATACATAAAGATTACCAGTTCTCTCTTTTCTACCTAATTCTTTATCCTCTACATATTTGTTTGTGTGGGTATATATGTATGATCGAGATTTGAATAGTAAGGAAGGAGCAGAAAGAAAGAACATCATATCACCATGTGTAGCCTGCAAACTGCTGAGGAGGAGGAGTGTAAAAGACTGTGTGTTTGCTCCATATTTTTCTTTTGATGATCCTTACAAATTGGCCACAGTGCACAGAGTATTCGGAGCTAGTACTGCAAACAAAATGTTCAAGGTTTTGATCCAACCATCTAAGAATCATACAATTCCCTCATTAACTATTGAAGATCTTGCATGTGTCATTGTGTAATGGCGCTAATCTTGAGCATGAAAAATGAAATTTGAACTTGTTACCATGGTGGCTGTATTGCCTTATTCTTTATTTTTATATATTTTCAGACTGTTCATAAATTATATACTGTTCATAGGTTATGTTTGATATAATCAGATCCGCTCAGCGGCTTCCATTGAAAGGGATTTATCTCGGACGTCCATTACCTACTTCTTAGGAATGTTGACATTTGAGGTGTGTTATTGATTGCTTATTCTATTAGTCATAGTATAATTTGTATTTTAGACAAATACAAATGTATTTTTACATCCAATCTTAATTTAACGTGATCAAATATGATGTTACTCTTGAGATGATAAATAAGGTCTACATAAATTTACAAGCAATGCATGTGCACAAGAGATGGAGGTTCAAAAAGTGGTCACTACTCATTTTTTTGGTCATCAAAGGCAAAACGTGAGTTTGCTACAATGCACTCATGTTACAACTTGATAGTGATTGAGCTTACATCAGTCACTACTGAGTCATAACACAAGAACATTATAATGTAAGTGTGTTATAACATAGCAAGCCTCTTTCATAGGATGATGAGGGTGAGACTCCTAGAAGTTGAAGATTGCCATACTTTTGTCATAGTTGTGGATCTCTTTGTGATTGTCTAAGGATGCTCAAGATAAACACCTTGGAGATAATGTTCCATAGTTTCAAAAGTATGCTACACAAGGTCAAGAGTATGATACATTTGGATATTAGATAATATGGTGTTGGTCAAGAGTATGAAACATTTGGATATTAGATAATATGGTGTTGATGAATGAGTTGTTGGATAGCACTTTTGGCTTCATCCTACATCTATCAGCCCTTGATCTTCTGATTATGTGACCATATCGAGCCCACAAGTATATAATTTATAAACAAATAGTTAACATACCACATGTAATTTTTTTTGTCATATATTAATAGTAATCTTAAATTTCACATTTGATGATGAACAAGTGGATGTTAGACCATCAACATCAAGATTCATTGGTAGTAGTGGTCATATTTCAACTTTCACTGAGGTAAGTTTTACTATTTTTAACCATTATGCATGTAAATAATGTTAGGTAGATTTTGGTCAAATAACGTTGTTCTATTTTTAATTGATGACATTAGTTCATTCTCCTAGTATTCATGGCACAATGGAGGTGGGCATTGCTGCAACAATTTTATCTTCAATGCCCTTGATGAGGTATGAGCAAAAAATGTAAATTTTATTTTTTGTATTTATTGTTTTATCCCACACCATTTATAATGATATTTGTCTTTAGTCTAATTTGATACTTCATACTTGTCACATGGGTCACAATTCTAATTCTTGCACTTGTTCCTCACACAAATGAGGACAAGCAATGAATGATTGAAGCAAATTATTAGCTTGTAATAAGTGATCATTTACTTATATCATTGTATACTTCATGATTTTTATATTGATTTGTATGTTGTTTTATTGTATTAATAGGTGGAGATCCAAAAAAATTGAGAAGAGGTCCAATCAGTGAGTTAGAAAGCAACAACCATCAATTGATTCTCCATCTTCATGATAGAGAAAGAGTTGTCGAATATTCCATGACACTCCATAACATTGTCTATGTTATGAATATTTTTTGTATACCTATATGATTTTGTTGTACATACATTTTATTGTATACATTTTATCTTCAATGCCCTTAATGAGGTATGAGAAAAAAATGTAAATTTTATTTTTTGTATTTATTGTTTTATCCCACACCATTTATTGTAAATTTAAATGATATTTGTCTTTAGTCTAATTTGATAATTCATACTTGTCACATGGGTCACAATTCTAATTCTTGCACTTGTTCCTCAAACAAATGAAAACAAGCAATGAATGATTGAGGCAGATTATCAGCTTGTAATAAGTGATCATTTACTTATATCATTGTCTACTTCATGATTTTTATATTGATTTGTATGTTGTTTTATTGTATTAATAGGTGTAGATCCAAAAAAAATGAGAAGAGGTCCAATCAGTGAGTTAGAAAGCAACAACCACCAATTGATTCTCCATTTTCATGATAGAGAAAGAGTTGTTGAATATTCCATGACACTCCATAACATTGTCTATGTTATGATTTTTTTTTGTATACCTATATGATTTTGTTGTAGATACATTTTTATTTTACCAACATATAACAATGTATACCTATATAGCTTTGTCGTACATACATTTACATTTACTAATGTATAACATTATATATCTATATGGATTTGTTTATACATTCATTGTATTCATGACATTATGTATACACTAGCATATATATATATATATATATTGTCGTACATACATTTACATTTACTAATGTATAACATTATATATCTATATGGATTTGTTTATACATTCATTGTATTCATGACATTAATAATATATACAAAAACGCCAAGAGATATCCTTCTCGAGGTGTCTATTGCACTTTTATGTACAATTGATTAAAAAATAGACGCCTCGTGAAGGATATCTCTCGATGCTTTTATATATATTATTAATAAATAATATATATATGCTAGTAGCATTCGCAACGCAACATGGAAGACAAAATTATTAGGATTAGGGTTAGGGTTATTTTTTAATTTTAAGTATATTAATCTAGAAACTTACTTTTATATGAAATAATAAATTTAAATATTTGTTTTACACTTTATCTTTTTTAATATATTTCTGATGTTAAAGTTTATTTTTGAATTGCCCTAAACATCATATTGTCCTTTGTCATAACAAATACAAATTGAAAAGTGAAATGTACTATAACAAAACAAATAGCTCTCCACAAAAAATAAGAAGTTAAAAATAATTATATGATTTTTTTTGAAAAAAAAAACATATAAACAATCAAAAAGATTAATATTATTCATATATTTATTCCATTAATTTGTGAACATATGAAAAAACAAAATAAATTTTAAATTAATACCATTGTAAAATTTTCATGATTTTAAGATAATTTTGAAAAATAAGAACACAAACTATGGAGGAGTTATGATTTTATATCTTTTATATTACTTAATAAACTAAATAGTACCATCAACGAAAACTTTAGAGTCCTAACATAGCATTAGGAAATTTAACAGCAAATATCCACGAAAAGATAGAAACAGGCCAAGATATTAAACCATACTCAGGAATTTTGCTGCTCAGAAACAAGCCAAGATAGAAATGCATGAATATGAGCATGGTTTAATATCAGACCTTACGCATAATTTCAGACCCATTAAATCAGACGTTACACAAACACAATTATATATTGATGCGAATATCTGACAATTTATTTATCAGACGTTACTTTATTTATCAGCCGTTACATATAACACATTAAAAATATTATTTATCAGCCGTTACATATAACACACTAAAAATATATGATGTTTCATTCTCATCGTGACAGCCAGCAAAGACGTCAATTTTAACGTGATTGGTTTTTGTTGATGGAGGTTTTTGCTTCTACTCGGTGTAACTAGATATGGTATTATGTATATTAAATTTTATATTATATATATGATGATCAATTGTGATTATAGATGTTGTCATGTTTATTATGTTTGTATGATGCTATTAGAATTCCATGTCGTTTGATGTGTACAATGAGTGCACAAGAAAAATCATAAGACAACATAAGTTAATTCAAATAAATTAATCTTCAATTTACTAATAAATTAATTCAAATAAATTAATCTTCAATTTATTAATAAATTAATTCAAATAAATAAATTAAGGAAACATGATTGCATTCCTATACATCAATAGCTATGACTATTTTTAATACCTTCATGATTGCATAACAATCCTAATGGTCCCACATTTTACTTCCCATAACAGTCCTTGTGATTGAATATTGACATAAAAAGATTTTGTACTTATGAGTACCTTTTGGATACTAGATGTCAATAGAATAGTCCTACAACCAATGACAATCCTCTTTTGCGAGGTACAACAATACTATGATCCATTCTTCATCTTCCTATAGGATAGTGTTAATGGTGGACCTTTGGGATTACACCTATTATATTTAGGACTATCTCTCCATGAGATACAACAAGATAACTATCACATTATATTGATGTCAATGCTGATTTTAATGATAACCTACTAATGTAATATTATGATAGGATTACCCTTTTTAAAAATAGATTGATGGATTGATATATTGATACATGATTGGCCTCATTCACATAATCATTGACTTTGACTCTTGAACTACTTACCCTATGATTTCTATATGAATTATTCCCTTATTTTGAAACCAATACCCATCCACCTCCATTTATTAAGATAGGGCTAGGATAAGTTAAAAATAATGAATTTTTACTCATAGAAATCACAACCCTACATAGGAATGTAATTGGCCTTAGATTGCAACACCTAACTCTAGTGGATAGGATCTTAGAAAGTGATGATAAATATTCATGATGATTGAGAGCAATTAATTTTTTTTCCTTGTAACAATGGAGTGTAGAAGACTTGAGCTAGGAAAAGGATAGCCCTATCATGAAAATCCTTCATTATTTCCTTGATTGTCCTTTTCAATTCAACCTTCACAAGTTTTGGTGATTTGTATGAAAATCATCATAATGATCTCATAAACATGTTGAATGCCATAACTCTCTTGATAAGATAAAAATGACGTTAAAACAAAGTAACTCATGTAGTCAATGGTAGTCCTTTCATGATAGTCATGTAGGAGTGTGATAGTCTGACTATCATAATGCCTCTTATGACATGCTTTAGGTCTTGATTGATATGATTTCCTTTACTAAGACCATTTCTAATAGTATTTTCATATCTAATATAGTTTTGACATTGTTACATAGAGTTCTCCAAGCTAGGACATCCTCCTTTATGTCTTTATGACATTTTTTTTTATTATTGATCACAAGCTTTTATTGACTAATTTAGAATAAATATTATATCTTTTATCTGATTCATGATATCATCATGTGATAGGGTTTGTATGTCATGGTGTGATTGAAATCTTCATGTTCTCATAAACCTCGTGTGTCCTTGTAGATAGGATGACCAACCCATTTGGTGTTATGAAATTCATATTATCATATGGATGATTTTAGGACTATCACATCCTTATATTATCATTCTTTATGATTTTGGATGGTAAACATTAACCATTTTATCTCTTTGAATCTAGCAATCTTTATCATGGGTCGAGGAAACACAATGATCTCATGACAAACCAAATTTGAAATTGATAATTTAGATGAGAATGGTGATATGGTTACACAAAGTGGTTTAGGATAGACAAAAGATAAGTTGAAAAACTTATTTCACCCATTTATGAAAGCCCTATTCTGGTCATGAATCCATACATATATATTTTATTTCATTTCATGAACCTCAAAATTTTACTAGGTTTTAATGAGCCATCTCAAGGACTTTTTGAATTCATAAGTGCATTCTTGGGTAAGTGATAGTCATGATAACATCAAGAGATTTTTTTTTTAATATTAAGATAGTGTAAAAAAAATTAGTACATTGTTCCATCAACCTCTACTAGAGACTAGATATCCAACATTAATAATAATAAGACTACCAGGACATAACAGTTAGGACAAAGTATACTACATTACATCCTTGCACAACAGTAAACATATTGTCATTTTACTACTCTGCTAATTTGAAGATCAAAAAACCAAAATTAGGAGACAATATATGCTGAGCTATGTTTTTAGTTTCCAGCCTTGCTTTCAGCATCAAATTCCCATTCTACCCATCCTATAATAGGGCCATTGATAGAAGTTTCTTCATTGGAATAGAAAACTTCTATTGCAAAATCATGACCCTCATTGACATGGAACTTGGTGGCGTGTTGCTCCTTTCTTGCCCTCTTTTCATTCTCCTTGTTATAGTTTTCTAGCAGATTGGCCATTCCTTTGAGAAGGGGGGGTACTTTCATCTTTGTTGAATGACCAAGTATGTCCATACTTAATCTTATTAGTGTTCATGTTGACCATTCCATTTTCAAGGAGCTTCAATTTTTTTTGCTTTGAAATCTTCATAGTAATTGTTACATATTGTTGTTTACATTCTCCTCATTGCCGACTTCTTCTATATCGGGGTTCATCATTGTTTCTCTTTGGGGGTCCAATTGTTGGGTGCCACACTATCTTTCTGGGTATGCAACTTCATCATTTTCTCTCTAGATCTCATCAAATGCCTGCTGGAACAACACAGTCTCTTCCAAACTCAACCTACAGGTGGGTCCACTTCTTAGATCCTCTTTATTAATGTTAACAACACCTTCAGTTATTGACTTCAAGAATTTCTCCATTGAGATCTCCACAAGAGTTGAAACCTGTAGAGCAACAGAGTAGAAAGTGAGTCTCTTGCAAGACTTAGTAAGTACCCTCTTGGTACCCTTAAATTTATCATATTACAAAATAGAATATCATGCCAATTGATTTTACCATTGTTGTTCCAGACCTTCAGCTTATAGCAGAATAAGTACCATATTTCCTGAGCATAAAAACATTCTGTATCTATGGAAATTTAGATGGTGTTGGCTTATTAGATAATAAACATCAAAAATCCAAAGAGGCTATCAAGAACAATGGAAAATCAAAATAAAGAACGATTATACCTTCCTTTCCTTCCATGCTTCACCTTCATAGCACCTTCTAGTTTGCAGCAAGTCAATGAGGCCCTCATATTTCGAATTGAACAACCTATACGAATGCCAAAGCCCTATGCAAATGTTGAAGGATTTGATAAATGCCTATGTCTATGACAATATGCTAAATGAAAATAATGACTCTTAATACTAAAATGACTATAATGCCTATATTCAAAAATGACCGGTCCTGAAATTATGAACAAAATTGTCTTTTATAGAAAACACAATTTTGAGAGGATGGATGAGATTAAATTCTAAGAAAGACCTAGAATGAGAGATCCAGATTAAACCTGAGAATCCCTAATTAGGTTTAGGGAAAATTCATTAATCGAACGGTCAAGATAAAACCTCAGATAAATGGATCGACGGTGGAGAATAAATGAGACAAATTAATTAGAAAATAAAGATTTTCGAAAATTAAGAAGATAAAGATTGTCTGATTTGCGAGATTCAAAAAATCAAGAAGATAAGATTTGAACTGAAGATCAGATTTGGAAAATCAAGAATCTGCTCGATTACTTGATTTTTGGAAGATTAGTTACTAACTTGAATTAAATTAATTCAAATTATGGATTTTATGAGACAATAAATAATCTTTTTTAGATTATTTACCAAAATGGACTGACAGTCAAGATTGTGATGACATTTTAAATAATTGATTTTATTTAAAATGAGAGGAATATTAAATTGGCAATTAAATAATTAAATTTAATTATTTAATTTAGAAGATTAGATTAATTAATTAAATAAATTAATCAATTCATTTAATTAAGACAGTTAGTGACATATTAAATAAATAAATAAAACTTATTTATTTAATAATCAGGAAGAAATATATGAGAAAGGGGAATTAAATAAATTAAGACGTTTATTTAATTAAGGGAAGACTTAGAGAATTAGTGACGTATTTAATAAATAAATATAATTTATTTATTTAATAATCATGAAGAATAAAATGACATGAATTAATTAAATAATTTATGAATTATTTAATCAATAGTCGAATGTGGACCAAGGACATAATTAAATGTCATAATTATGTTAGGACGAAAGTGGTAAAAATGAAGCTTGCAGGCCTAGGTCATTTTTAGGTGTCTACACATTCAAAAATAATATGTTTGATAGTTTCCGGAGTCCTCCAAATACTACAGATTTCAACACTTTCATGGTTAGATTTATAGGGAAGCTTCTGCATTAAACACAACCATCTAAAGAACGCTTTCTTGGGTTCCATAGAGTGATGCCATACAAAAGACAAAATTTTAGACCACTCTTTAGAATCAAGATTCAAATCCCAACACCGATTAACATGTTGAACCACATAATTGTTATCTACCAAATCATTATAGATGGTCTTGGCTTTAATGTTGGTGAATGTTGAGTCATCTTTCCAGGTGAAATCATTTTCAAGGAAGGAGCTGGGATCAGAGTTATCAGGAAAGAATGTCTCCTTGCAAGCTTCAACTAAGACCGAATAGGTTCTAAAGTTGGAGTCAGGCAGATGAAACTTCTCCTTGAGGAATTCCCAGCTCTTCAATTTTTCCATATCAAGAATATCTGCAAAGGTTGCAATACCTTTGGCATTCCAAATTTTGGTAGAACAACCCTGCAAGAAAGCAAGAGCTTTACCTTTATGTTCTAAATTCCACCAAATGGAGTTGTGCAAGTTACATTTGGAGTTGTTATTGAGAGTTATAATGTTTTCCCTATTCATGGCATTATGCTTCATGAGCTCCCAGACCTTCTAGAGGCTTTTGAAGACAGCTGAACCAACGGGTACCATGAGATTCTTGTTGAGGAGGATGTCATTAAGAAGCAGGTGTTTCCAGGCTTTGGCCTGCCTAGGAACTACCCTGAGAATTTTATTTCTAGCTAAAACCTTCCAAGGTTCATTGCCGTCAATAGACTTAAGAATTCATTTATCTGCCAAAGCGATTCCTTGCATCCTTAGATCTTTTAACCCAATGCCACCATGAGATTTGCTCAAACAACACCAGTCCCATTTGACTGAATGCCTCTTTCTTTTTCCCTTCCTGTCTAACCACATGAAACTCCTTATTCTCTTCTGGATATAATTCACTTGATAGTTGCTGAAAAACCATACAAAGGAAAAATAGATGCTATAAGAAGATAAATTTTTTTGACAGACTTGAATTCTGCTTGCGAGAGAAAGATATTGCCTATCCCAACCTCTCAGCTTTTTCTCTAGCTTCTCTTTCATCTAGTTCCACATCTCTTTTAAATCCATATTGACTGCAAACATGATTCCCATGTATCTTACCAGCTTGTGAGGACCCCCTCATTGGAACCCAAATATGGCAAGCTAGTTTGGAGGGGTCTCATTCCAACCTAGGAAGGTTGACTTGGTCCTAGACAACCTAGCTCTAGAAGCCTAATAGAATAGATCCAATTTCCCATTAAGGAATTTATGTTGGCTTGCTCAAGCTCTAGAAAAATAGAAGTGTCATCCGCAAATTGAACATTTAAAAGCTCATCTTGGTTTGGGAGCACAATTCCTTTTATTTTGGGAGAGAAAGTGTGGTCCCTTAGTAGATAATGAAGAGCATCAGATGCTATGACAAACAGGGACAAGGCAAGAGAGCATCCTTGCCGAATAGACCTTTGAAGAGAATTTTTTTCAGTCAGCGAGCCGTTTATTTCAATTTGAGTTGTGGTGTCTTTTAGAAGGGTGTCAACCATGCCACAAAATTTATTAGAGAAACCAAACGCTTGCAGGACGATTCTTAGAAAGACCCATTCCACTCTGTCATAGGCCTTTTCAAAGTCCAATAAAAGCATTACCGATTCCTGATTATAATTTTTAGCCCACTCCAGGGCTTCCCAACTAGTAATTAGATTCTCAAGGATGTACTGACCTTTTATAAAGCCCGTTTGAGTGTTATTGATGAACTTGGGCAGGATGTTGACCAACCTTGAGGCAATAACTTTGGCTAACACCTTGTAACAGACATTCAGCAAAGTAATTGGTCTCCAATTCTTAATCAGAGTTTTATCACCACCATTTGGGAGGAGTTTAATAATGCCTCTGTTGATACTCTCTCCCAAGGATCCTTTATCTAGGGCTTCTTTGTAAACTTGTAAAAGGACATCACACACCCAATCACTAAAAAATTTGTAGAATTCAATAGGAAACCCATCCCACCCAGGGGACTTATCATTGTTCATGGACCTAATGGCAGCTTGGATCTCCTCTCTAGAAATATCAACATCCAATTTAATGGAGTCTTCTTGACCAATTTTTTTGGGGATGAGTCCCTTAATGAGCTCTCTGGTCACCTGACCTCCTACATTCCCATCTTCTGAGGAAAAGAGTTCCTTAAAATAGTTATGAAACTGAGCTAGAATGTCCTCTTGGGTTGAGCATAATTGAGAGCCAACCCATATTTGCCTCACCTGCTCCCTAACATTTTTCTCCTTTAAGAAGTTAAAGAAAAACTTGGATCCTTTATCTCCACAGCTGAGCCAATTTAGTTTAACCTTTTGACCTTTTATCTTCTGGGCTTGGATTCTTCTAAGATTGTCCTTGACCATGTTTAACGCCTCACACAACCTTTCATCATTAGGGTGATCTTGCAGCCTTGTTTCGGCCTCGAGTAGGTAGCCTTGTAACTCCCTCTCCCTTCTTCTACCATCAAGGGTACACTTCTTACTAATGACTTGGAAGAGGGCTCTCCATCCTTCCACATTGGCATTCTACCTCTCTATAGTAGATGCATCTTTCAACATCCACTTATTTAGTTCTCTAAGGGAGGCAATGACATCTTGATAGTTTGCATCTTTTAGTAAGAGAGTATTTAGCATAAATCCACCTTTTTTCCTAGTAACCAAAGAATATTCTTGACAAGAATATATTTTAGCCTTGATCAGATGGTGATCTGAGAGGGTGTAAGGATATACTTGCACCTTGACCCCCTCTTTATTAGGACAAAAATTGAAGAAGTCCCTGTTTGCATAGAATCTATCAAGTCTGCAATAAATCTGGGCTCCACCCTTCTGGGCATTACACTAGGAGAACCATACCCCTTTGCAATGCTCTTTATTTCCTTCCATTGGATCAACAAGCCTTAGCTTATTCTTGCGTCTAAGCCAAAAGTGTTTTTCATCACCCTTCCACATCATGCCTATACCACCCCACTTGTCTTCCCCTTTTTCAATCATATTGAAATCACCCCCAAGATCCAAGGGATGTCTTGTAGCTTGTCCAACCATTGCCAAAGCTTGCATCTTTCCCTGTGATCATTAGGTGCGTACACAGAGCAAATACCGAATTACAGTCCATTCTTTTCTAGAGCGACCCAAACCACCCTGTTGCAAGGAGACGAGCTACTTCCAATCACATGCTGTGCCCATTGGTTGGAAACCAAAATGGAAGCACCTCCCCTACCCTTATCATGCAAGGTTGAGAAGGACTTGGAGTTATTCCAGATAAACTTCAGAGTTGTTTCTAGACTAAAACTAGTGGCTTTAGTTTCTTGAAGCAAGACAAAGTCCTTATTCTTTTCCAGGTTGAGGAAACACCTTACAACATATTTCCAGTTTGGGGACTCAAGGCCTCGAACATTCTAGGATATGCAGTTAAGATTCATATTTAGAGGTCATGGGGGTTTCCTCTTGCTCTCCTCTAAATGCCTCAAAGCATTTAGGTAGTTTATCCTCAGTTTCAAGCTTCTTGGGGAGAGGGGACTGGATTACTGTACTTGTTTTCTTTCTTTTAAATTTGGAAGGTCCATATTTTTTACCACCTCCAATAGGGTTACTGAATTTCCTTGGCCTTCCTGGCCCATTTCTAGGTCTAGGAGTTTTGAGTTCCTAGCTCTCAGTGCCATCTTCCTTTGATTTGCATCCTCTAGCCTGAGTTGATTCCATTTTTAATATTAGGTTATCATTATTCTCAAAGCTTTCTTTGCTACTAACCAAGTCAACATTCACATTAGTCAATATTCACATTTAGATCAGTCTTTAGATCCCAATTGGAATTTGTTTCAGATTCCTGCAAAATGCTGGCATTGCCGCCATTAGGGACTAGATTAGGGTTAATAGTTGGTCCTTGGGAATCGGGAGGAGCCACCTCAAATGAGGCTGATTGGCCTATAGAGAACAGGATGGATGGGGCTTCTTCTCGCGAATCCCCCAGGTTTGGATTTTGAGCCCTTTTGTCAAATTCAGAGACTAAGAACAACTTGGAATTACTGGGGGGTAACAAAGCCCCACCTCCTTTGGCCACCTCAACCCCCATTTGATGTGGCTCTTCTCTATTTTTAAGGGAACTACTAGCCCTAACCTCATCCCTAGCAAAATAAAAGCTGAACTGATTCAAATTCTTTTTTAATTGGAAGCTTTCAACCTTTCGTAGGCTACTATAATCATACCTGCTAGCAAGGTTTTCCTTTATTCTTAGCTTGATATCTTTCATAGCTAACTGTTGGGCGTTTAGCCTGCCAACCAACATAGGGCTGTTAGCAATGTACTGGGCCAACGAAGGGGGCAGTATTTTTCCCCTATACCTAGGGGAGTCAAATTCCTCGAGCGTCTCTTGCGAGAGTGCCTCAAAGGCATCAGAGAGATAGACTTCCGTCTGGAGTCTTTCAGAAGCATGGGTACGGGATTGCGGGCCCTTGTCATGAGGGTCATCACCTCCCTCAGGACGACCAGTACCAACAGTTCCATCACCACCCATCGGGTTGACCTGTGAAGCCCTAGTGTTATTTTTGGAGCCATCGAATGATAGAGAATACAAACTGCTACAACAAAACTAAAACAAAACAGAGGACTGAAAATAGAGTTTTTATTTTTCTCATTAGAGGCATGTCCAAGCATAGAGTGAAATTAGAGGCCCCATGAAGCATCTAGACACAGTCATATGTTATTTGTTTTGATGAAGTTGGCAACTAGCCTCTGTGTTTAGCTAGCTTGTCATACATTGTGATGAAAACAAAAAACACAGAGAAATAACATTAAAATGAAACGTGAGCTAGCTAACCTTCCATTTTCTCCTCAATCTAAGATAATTCTTCTCATCTATTCTCCACATTCAATCTTCTATACAAATCCTCACCATCCATCCTCTTTGCCAAGAATCTAACACATTATCCTATACAAATAGATCAATCATCTTCAATAGACACATATTATAGAGATTTCGAACAAATCTACTCCAATAAAAATAAATAAACTTATTCGAATTTTCAGTCTACTTAATTCAAAATGAACAATAAAATAAATGTTTAAAAACTTTTTTTTTATTAATTCCATTGCTGATTTACTGATCACAACTATCTTCCACATGTTCCTTATGGACATACCTTTTTCTTCTCAATAAACTAAGCTGAACTAAGAGACTGCCTCTATCCAACTGGACTAATTGTAATATTATATTTATAATAGTCTAACAATTGTCTTGATTACAACTGAATAAATAGATTAAGATAAAGCTCATAGTATAACCTTCCTGATGAAA
Source organism: Sequoia sempervirens (assembly GCA_007258455.2). Taxonomy (NCBI): domain Eukaryota; kingdom Viridiplantae; phylum Streptophyta; class Pinopsida; order Cupressales; family Cupressaceae; genus Sequoia; species Sequoia sempervirens. The sequence continues at coordinate 328,138 of VDFB02381180.1, read as the reverse complement.
GCTTGAAAATAGACAAGCATAGCAATCAATATTATTCAACTAATTTATGAAGGATTGCTTTTGCTTGCTCATGCATTACTTTACCGGTAGATTCTGAAGAACAAGTTTCATATCCCAACCAAACAGAACTTGATTGAACTCGTAAAAAATCAATCTTAAAACAAAAGGCAGATACAGAAACGGTTGATCTAAACATAGAACCGGTGATTAATAACTATCGGGGAAAATTGGAACCAGTGGACTAAAACCCTCATAACCTCCAAGTCTTGCAATAGTTCTTTTATTAACAAAAAGTCTTAGATTTTTCCTTGTTCAAAAAAGTAGAAAAAGTAAAGCAGGATTTCTCGAAAATAGAGAGATTTTTTTGGCTTTACTAAATCCAAGTCTTGCTTTCTATTAGTGGCAACGATATTATCAATTGTATAAAGGATTCTGCTCTGTTTGGAAGTAAGGTAAACGATTAGTTTTTTTAGATGTACGAATAATGAATAGTTCAAATTTGAATATTACAGTTACATCTATTACTAGCACTTGCACCAGAAGGGTGCAAGGGTTACGCCGATAGAAAACTATAAGAACACGTTTCCCTCTTCTTAGCCACCGCCATCTGGGACTCCCGGTGTTGAATCTCGACCTATAGGAGAGAAGAATAGAAGATATTAGAAACAATATTCTGGCCATTGTGGCTTTAATAAAAACAAAAGAATATATAATTAGGGAGGAAAAGGGTAGAAATTAGTGCTGACGGATTTCCACAATCCATGAAGATTATTGTTGAACGTTTCTAGATTAGATTGTGTCATTATTTTTGCATTAACATTTCGGATCACACTCTGTAATCCATCATCAGGATGAAGAAGAGAGCATAAGGAAAAAATACCCAATGCCTCCATATTACTACTTTTGGCAAGCAATGGTGTTATTAAGACTTCCCATGTACTACTACCACCATATTAGTCCTGCACATCTTTGTTAAACATTTCAGAGGAGTGAGAACCATGGATGCATTTAACAGATAACAACATAATTGTTGTAGAATGAAATAAAACATAACAAATAAACATTAGGGCAACATATAGATTTGAAAAATAAGACTCAGTGAGACCATGGCAAGTGACTTACCTCAAGATTCTACCCAAATTGTGTCATCTTTCAACGAGGCCGAAGAGGAAAAATGGGTAGAGTTTGCAAGAAAATTTGAAGAACCAAAACCAATCTCCCTACAGCCGCTACTTCAGTGTATAAATGAAAAGTTGATTAAATCCAATTCAAAGATCTGCATTAAATGCGAGTCAAGGAAATCCGATTTGATTTGGAGATCTAAAAATTAAATGCAAGACGTGATGAGATGAACGGTAAACAATGACTGGTAAATTGTTTTATGGCGTGAGATAGGTTTCGGCTTTCTAGACGAAGATTGCATAAAAGTTTTGAAAACATAAAATCAAAATATGAGTGAATAAAGTATAAGAACATTAAAGACTTCAAGCTTCCACGGTCAATAATTGCAAAGGTTGCATGATAAAAAATGCGTTAAAAGTTTTTTAAAACATTTTAAGGAAAAGGATTTCCGATCAAGAATAAGAACATTCATGACTTCAAGATTTGATAAAACTATTGAAAGATTATTTTTTGGATAAACACTTTATAAAGAGTTAGAGACAACTACAAACAGAATATAGCCTATCTCATAAAAACTGGATAGAGTTCTACAAACACCACAAGCGTGAGCAATGAATAATTATTGAAGAAAACGAGTTTCTGAACAAAAACTATCTAAAGGGTTCTGAATTCATCAAAAACAGGGGAAATCAAAACTAGGTCATTCCAGACTAAGAATATTCAAGACGTAATGCTTTCAGCTCCATAGTCAATTATTATTGAAGAAAAAAAATATCTGGATATGAACAGCGTCAAAAAGCTTTTGGAAACATCAAAATCAGAAAACAGAACAAAAGAAAAAGAAACATGGATCAACCATTAGATATTTAAGACTTCAAACTCAAGATTTGCTTAATTGTTGAACAAGGAGAAGGCACATGGCTCTTGGACAACCACCAGCAGTTCCATCTAGATCAATTCTAGTCCATGTCTCGTAGGGCAAGGCAGGAATGACAGCCTAACCTCACTACTGGATTTTGATCTCTAATTGGATCTGCTTTTACCTCTCTTCTAGCTTTGCAACTTGAACTACAACCTCCAAGTTAGTGAAGTGTTTGACAGATTGGTCAACAAAATGTGGTCTCATGGAATGCCATGCTTGTAGGATATGCACAAACCAGATTTTGGAAAAAGGTTTTACAAAGTTTCAACCAAATGCAATTGGTAGGTGTCAAGCCAAATTCTGCAATGTTTTGGTAGGATATAGGGAAGGAGGGCTTACAGCCTAGTTAAACATAGCAAAATTTTTGAAATAGTTATGTAATTTCAAGGGGGTTGTCAAATGCCATCTGACACTAAAACATAAAAGATAAAATTTTAAAAATTAAACCCAAAAAAAAGAGAGGGAAATAGAAGATGCAACAACTTACCCTCAATCTATCTAATAAAATGGAAGGAGTGATGACTTTATATTTGGGTGCTTCTGAGAGAAGCTTATAATAGCTAGCCTGATCAAAGAGAACCATATTATTCACCTTCTCCTTCTGCTTTCCTTTGCTCCATTTCTGTACCCAAATAAGCAAAACTCATCAAAACATTGAAATTAAAAAAGATCACTAATGTACCAGCTTAGCATTAAAAAGCCATTAAAGAGAAAGACCTTCTTTTGCTACAGAGATATTTAATTGTAACTGTTCCACATTTCTGAATTAGATGTGTCTTTAAAAATTAAATGGTGTCCGAATTGTGCTTTGTTTGTGAGAGATCTCATTTTACATATCTGAGTTTGTAGTAATTATTATCAGATCTGAGCTAGGAATTTTACACACACATAGCAAATTCTAAATGCAACTCACCCTGTTTAAAAATCAAGCATATAAAGTGCCAAATTCGCTTCCTTTGGGATCATTTTACTGAATACCAAACCCTCTTTTGTTTTTTTGTTTTTTCCCTCAAAACACTAAAGAACAGAAATGTCTATCACCCTTAAAGCCTTCAGCACAGATACAAGCCAACGTAAAAGCTCCATGGAAATCCCCCTCTTAAGCATCCCACAGTGACTATTAAAAAATTTCAGTGTTGATAACAATAATCTGCCACCCACCACCATAGAAGACAAAAGAAAAAATAATCGAAACAAAATTTCCGACCAGAACAGTCAAATTTTACTGAAAAATCAAAACCCCAGGGGTCTTTATAGATTATATTGAAACTTCAAATTCCATAGTAAAGAATTGACATCAATTTCTTCTAGCATCTAACAGATTAGAAACCATTGTGACATCTGTACAAAACTAAATTTTCCGAAACATTAACAAGATTTCATAATTATGGTGGTGTTCATAAACATCAAAATAAAAGGTCAGAATATATTTCTTCAAGCCTCGGCCTCACTGGCTCCGGCCTTGCCGCTACCGGACTTCTTGGGCAAGAGGATATTGTGAATATTTGGGAGAACGCCATGGTATTGAGAAGGTTAGCACAGCTGGTCAAAACAAAGATAATGTAGAATATTCTGAAAAGGCCACTGCTATGAGGGCTGAACATGCACTTAAGTTGGATGGGGCTAACTCTATTTTAAAGGATGAAAAAATTGATCAAGTTCCACCCTTCGCACAGCTCTTCCTTCAAATCTTTAACAACAATGAAGCATTATCACTTAAAACATTTCCAATAAATTGAATGTAAAAATGAAATTTACATACCATAAATTGGCTCTAAGACCTCCATTATTTGAAGATGCATCGTCAATAGCAAGGGCTTCTGATCTGTCAGCCTTTTTCTCTTCCATGTTAGATATGTCTCCATCAGAGGATTTGATTATCGTACTTGCAGTAGGAGTCCCAAAAGTAGTTTCAGTATCAACAAGATGAGAATAACTGAATTTGAAGGTTCATCGCAAGTGGTTGATTCAGATGGGCAGACTACTGTTTTACATGGTGAACATATTGAACAGGTCATTCAACATCAGAGTGACCTGATGGTCACATTGGATGGTCAGATTTCTATTGCAGATGATGTGGATGCTCAACATCCTTCGCACAAAAGAGCAAGAAGTGACCATGAGTGAACATGGCAGAAGGAGAAAGGTAACAAGGAAACAAAGGGGATGAGATAAGGGGAGGCCGGTGATAAGATGGTTTCTTTTAATGAAGACTGTTTGCTTCTTGCATTAGATGCAATTGCTCATCCTAGGAACTGAATTTTCTTTTCAAGGGAGATATATTTTTTGTGGCTTTATCTTTATATTTATTAAACTGTTAACGTTGAAGTCTTTCTTCAAATGAAAGATAAAGGAGGTTGGCATTAAATGTAAAAATTCTTAGATTATGTGAATGGTTGAGGCCTGTGCATGGAAGAAAGAAGAAAAATAAGAGGATATTGACCTCTTTAAAGCTGCTCAAACCCTCTGAGATATTCTATTAGAACTGCAAAAATGCAAAAGCATTTGATGATTGTAAATCGGGTTTCACAGAAACTTCATTTGAGTAAGAAATCAACTTCATGCAATAATAGTACAATTCAGAGCAGATTAGATTGATGAAAAAATCAGCAACACTTCTTGAGGAATTACACCAACAAGAATGATGAGAATGAATATGCGAAACACATATAAATTAATCTCCAGAAAGAAGGATAATCTCTTTGGGAGGGAATATATCAAGTCGGCTTGATTGTGAGCAAACACACAGTCAAATATTGTTCATCTGCAGTACACTAACCTCATGTGCATCAATTATAAACTCATGATACTTAAACTACAGATGGTTAACAAATGCCAAACCACCCCAACTGGGTCTGCCCATTTGCACTAATGAAGTGTTGGTTTAAGTTTAACTAAACAAAAGATGGGACACCATAGGTTTTTCTCCAATTAGGCAGTTTAGATGATTAACACTCAAATCAGTAGAATATTATTAAAATGTAGCTGGAAACCTTCATTGAGATATGACAATTTAATTGGCTTAGGTACATTAGCTCCTAATTATTGGAATCACACCTAAAAATGGTAACCCTCAAACCCACTAAATATGATATTTTCTTAAAGTACATAAATTAATAATGTGTTCTAAGATGTAAGGTATAAAGAACACTTACGAGCAACAAAGTCACTCCTGGACTTTAAATACTTATCTGATACTAGCATTCTAAGACATGTCCAAGAATTATATGATTTACAACCAATCTCTTGTGATTGTCATGATGCCCCCTTATCTTCTACACCTGTAGAGCAATGCAACATGGCTACTTGAAAGATATTGGGCCTCCTTTTTTGTACAGAGCTATTGCATAATATAATTTTGTAATTTCCAGTTCTAGAATGATATATCATTATTCTTGAATTTTGTCTTGTCATAGAGTACTTTGATTTGATATTTTCTAGCTATCAACCTGTTATTTGCTTCTGTTTATAAACCATGCCTTTGATATTTTACTTTACAACAACTAATGCTTAAAACTGAATAATCTAATGACATGAAACTATGCATTTCCCGCTTGATTACCAATGTATGCAATTACTTCAATGAACTTATCAATCCTACCTTTTATTTATTTAATTTTATGCCAAAACATTCTATTGTAATGTAAGGATTATGCTTATAAAACCAATCTTCCTGTGTTAAACTTATCTCTTTCTTCACCACAAAACTTATATATTGGATAACATATTTATTCAGCCCAATACAGGGCAACATAGACAAGGCTGTTTTGAAATTTCACTTAAGAAATGAGGTTTCATGGAACCAAATGACTGTAGGAAATAATGAGCAAAAATTCTGATAGGAAAACAACACAGAAGCTAGGAAATTATCAGCATATAAAAACTACTGATTCTATGGTGAAGGAACGGGCTTTGGTGATCAATAGATTTTGCAAATTAAGAACACAAAAATGGTGGCATTCAGCAAGGTCAAATATCATGCAAATCACATATTTAGAGTGGAAATTCAAACAGGATCACATGAATATCTTAACATCAGAATTAACAGAATCGTGCCATATCATCACTCCCAAGGGCTAGGACACTCTTTGCAATTCAAACTCATAACAAGAAGAAAACAGTCCTGCTGCAAGCTAGCTCTTAACAGGTTTATAAGATTTAAAATACTAAAAACTATTAAGCCTTTCACTGCTAGTAATCTGATTTTATTTTTTTAATGGTATACTTGACTGCAACCACTTTAAAGTCAATAAATAATCCAAAGACAAAAAAATCTTAATACATAAATGTTTATAAAGTAAGCACGGTGGATATAAATATTTTCTGAGTATAGTCGATGCCACCTAAAGACCTCAAGACTTCATCACCATTACTCTTCAATTAGATTTATTTTTCCTTCACACAAGAAAAACTCACTACAAAAGTATTGCTTAACAACAAATACTAATAATAAAAACCCAACAAACTATTATAGATTTGCAAATTCTTTGAAACGATTTTCCATGATAATGGCCAAACTCTTTTCAAGTCTAAAGTTATTCCTAACTCTTTCATCACATTAACATACCACTGTCCAATATCGAATGTGAGGATAGCAGACCAACAAAATGGAAAAAGGAAAAAGCATAAGATATTGAACATGCAGTTTAAGCACAAATAAATTCTACAATTATAACAATAGTAAATCAAAATATCATATACACCAGGCCCTTATGATGTATCGAAATGGTGGCAGAGAATCCAGTTTGCATGAACCTTTACCCTGCGTTTAACAAACAATTCTAAATGCAGTTAAGCCCAAGCTCGTAGGAAGAGGAAAAAGCCTTGTCTTGCTGTAAGTCAGCATTCCCATGGTCTTTGCAACATGGGGGTATTATTAGTGTTTGTTGAAAGAATTAGAGATTCCAAAGAAATAAAATTACCCTAATTAGTTGTTCTTAAACCTTCTCTGTATGTGTGAATGCATAATTTTTAGTAATGCAAGAAGCCACCTAACCGAGAGAGAAAGAGTTCATTCCAGTCAATAGGTCCAACTCCAGTGGGGTCACAACAATCCATAAGACAATAAACAAGAAGATTAGCCCGTGTGCATAACATGATGACCATTAAATCAACAATGCATTTAGTGTTCTGTATTCATGCATCATGGTTCAATCTCAGACAGAAAGAAAAAAATGAGCAGGTGAGAATAACCATTGGACAATTGTAACAGAAGCCGAAACTAGCATTCTATGTCATCTTACCAACAGTCAAAGCTCCTCATATTGACAATATTTGAAATAAACAACCTCAACTCCAAACTCACAACTGCAACAACTTTGAACAGGCCTCTATTCATTAATGCCATTAATTCTATGAACATTATACAGTACTAAGGACTACTTAAACCTAAAAGGTTAAAGGGTGATTACTTGTCAGACCTATTTGTAAAAGATGTTTGACGATTTCCTAGACAACTAGACCATCTAAGATTATTCCTATAGAACAATCAATGCTGCTCTACAAAGTATGTCTCCAAACATTCATCAGAAAACAAAAACCCTTTTACTGCCAAAAGCTGTAAGTAAGAACCTCCTTGATCTCAACAGCTAGCATTCCAAATTCTTATCCCAATTAAACAGTGCAGAAGTTCTTCAGGACAATCTATTCACATTTCAAATTTATAATCCTAAGACCTTTACGCTATTTTTCACAATATATATATCCAAACATATGATCATTACACAACTGATTAGTTCACTGCAACTCCAATAGTTACACACAAACATTTTATCAGAATATATACTTTCTCCAAGTAAGAATGTACAGTCAAAAAATCCATTTTGACCTTGAAAAATATAGAGACTTCAAAGTTCCTATCTCAATAGAGTAAGCTAAATCATATCAGCTTAAAAATGACAAAGAAATGTAACCTGATTTCATATCTACTCGTTCAACTCTCCCATATCTAGAGAAAATGTGCTCTGGCTCTGACTAACGTGTATCATACTCAAAGTTCTGCGACCCTTCACCTTCACCACTGCCACGTCTCCATCCGCCCCAACATTCGTAAACAGCACAAGTAATGATTTCCATGGATGGTGAAGCGCAATCCTCCTTCTCGTATTTCACCATGCAGTAAAACCCATCTAATCAAGATTCTTGCAGACAATTTTGTAAGCATTACCCTGGTAGAGGGACTGGAAGGCAGATGGGTTGGTTACCTTTTGTATTGGACAGGTATGATACCCGCATTGAGAAGGCCATGTCAAAGTGGGGATGAAGTGGGTTACACCATCCGCCCAGCTCGTTGGCCGTGAGGGCAAAGTTCGGGGGGCAGAAATTGGTGGCTGTGATCACCACAGAGGGGATGTCGGGTAGAAACCATTGTGGATTGTTGATGCACTCGTATTCAACCATTTTTGCTCAACCGAAATGAATACCCACTTCTCAAAATATCTCCCACCAGCGGTTGCAGCTTTATGACATTATTTTTGTAGATGTAAATGAAAATATCTCTGTTGCGAGTTAATGTTTCTTTTCAGGCATGACGCAAGGAAACGATTTCATCTAACGGCAACCGACAATCTGCAAACCATTTTTGTTTAGCACAACCGAGCAGCAGTTTTACGGCGTGAGACAGGTTTCCGGCCGAAACCTCACACTATATATAGCCTATCGGCTAACTATCGGCTAAAAATGAAATTAATTCTAAATTATTCATTTAATTTTAATGCACATTGCGCTTGGTTAGTGATTGGTGTTGGCTTAAAACTTTGTAATTTCAATATATTTTTTTTTGAAATATGTAATTTAAATGTTGTTTTGTTGTTTCCTACAGTATTTTCTTTGATTTTGACAAGTTTGAAATTTTTAAATTTCTCTAAGGAAAAAAGATACACAAATGGAAATGAATAGTTCATATGAAAATAATATTTCTTAATATATAGACAAGAACCTATAATTGATAATTTTGCTTATCACAATCATGGCTTAAATTTGATGGCCGTATGACCTTATTTAGAGATTTTTACCGTAAAATACAATCAAATTTTTAAGAAGATTGTATCAGATGAAAGGAGAGATTTTGGATAGACTGTCAAAATTTATATAGAATTATAACATGATATATATATATATATTTGATTTATATATAATTTTACTTACACTAAGGTATATCATAATGTTTTAAGGGCACCTTTGAACAGATAACTGTCATTAAAAAATTTGTTGACAGGTAAGGTTGACCGTCAAATTTAAGCCCTGATCACAATCAACTTCAAATATTTTTTTGACAAGGGGGATATCACATTATAGGTGGATATAAAATAGAATAATAGGGGTTGTGAGGCAAAGCCATAGATTGTGATGGAAAGTTTGTTGTGGTATAGAAAGTAGAGGCAATAATTGAACTAGATATGAAATGGATGGAAATGAAGTTTAATGTATGCTTGATGGAAGAGGAATGTTTTGATCAAAGAGGGTAGATGCAATCTTGATGCAAGGTGGATGGGAAGAGGTTTAGGTGTGGGTGAGTGTAGGATCATGATGGTCCAAACAATAGTAATAGGGTAAAAAACATGTTTTTACTTGGCCAAAATCCAAAAATGAATATTTAATGGGTGGAAAGTCAATTTTAGTTTGGTAAAAACCAAATGACAATTGATATTAGTTTCTATGAAACTATTTGTTAATTAACAAATATCCTTTTTAAAAATGGATATCCACTATTTAATAGATATCTTTAAAAAAGAAAGAAAGGATATTTGTGTTTGTTGAAGTGAAAGGTGAATTAAAAAAAAAAATCATTCTATAGAGGTGATCAACAAAATAGGAAAAAACGTTCTATTATAATGGATATACAAATTGAGAATTAATAGCCATTTTTAGGATCATCATTTGTGCTTGCATCGACCATAGTATAGAGGTAAGGTTTTATTTTATATCTTTTTGAGTTTTTTCAAAATTTATTTAAAGTTTTTATTACGATTTAGGTATTCATTTATAAATTATATGAATTAGTTTTAAGCTTTTAATTTTTAATTTTTGAATTTCAAATAGGTAAAATGGATGAGGGAGGTTAAAATACAAACACACCCCCACCAAACCCTCCTCTATTGAAAAGAAATGATAAAAATATTAAAACATATAATTAACACCCTTGATTAGCTTCAATAACATCCACATTAGAGTGAATTATTGTCCATATATAAAAACTCACAAGCAAACATGAATCATTTTGGCAACAAAGAGAAGCCAAGAGGGAAGAACATTATGTTAGATTGTCATATGATCAAGTGAAAATTTTAGATATAACCAAAGCCATGTTATATTTTTTTTTGTCAATCCTAAAATTGGATTACATGTTGATGTACATAAGCCCAAATTTTCAACTAAAATATCCATAAACTATAAATTAAAAAATTGTAATATATTTTATATTTCATGCTTTGATTTGGTGGACATATATTATATGTAAATATAAATTTAATTTTCATTTCTATTTAACCCTATTCCTAATTAAATTCTAGCTCCCTAATTGAATCTTAAATGTAATTGATTCCTTATGTTGGTTTTTTTTATATCCCAATCGGATCTCCTTAGTAATAAATGGAATTACCATTTCCAATGGTTAATTAATAGGAGGGATTGGACAATGACTAGGAGAAAGCTAAATTACACTTTACCTCTTCACTTTGGGCTCTGCAAGACCTGGGACAGTAGTCCCTGACAATATTTATTGATCTCCTTTGCTAATTTTCATGAATACTGTTAGTAGCAGATGTGTTCTCTACAAATTTACTTAATGGTCCTATGAAAATTAAAAAACCAAGAAATATCCTTTAAGCATCTTCAACAATTCAAAGCAAGAGAACAAGAAATGATTTATACTTAACAAAGAAATTTAAATGAAATTAAGGTTTGTAGATGTTCTTTTATATGAGCGACTATGGAGACTATAAATTAAGAAAAATACAAGAGACTGGTTCCTTAACCTAGTGCAATGAGTCAAAATTAATGTAGCTAAAGCATGCATACCAATATTTTTCCCAAACACGATCTAAAGTTTGTGGGGGGTCATTCTTATTTCTGCAAGGGGGTGTGGGGTTTGTTCTCAGCGTGCCCTAGTGGGGCTGTGATTTCATGGTGTCGATTAGTGGAGGTGAGACTATGGTTTCCCTTTGGAGTTTTTTGTTTGAGGCCTTGCATGGCTCCAAGTGGGATTTCTTCTGGTGGCAAGAGGTTGTCTTTTAAGGATATGGTGGCGGGAAGCATCCCATCAATGCTTTTGCATGTGAATCCAATTTTTGGTGAGAATGGATCTAGAATGGGAGAGTCCTCTTATCTGTTTGGAGGTTTTAGGCCTTCAAAGGTGAATGGGTGTCTTGCTAAGAGTGATAATAGACTAGTAGTTGGGATCCAACCTGATTCTGTTGTGGATGATATCAACTATTTGTTAAAACATGCTTTGATATGTAAGTTTCTTGGGATCCAGATGTATTTTCCCTTTTTGGAATCATGGGCTCGACGAACTTGGTGTCCAGAGGGGGATATGGATGTAATGTTGGCAGCCAATGGCTATTTTCAAGTGGTTTTTTCTTGCATGTCAAATAGAAATAAGGTATTTGAAGGAGGGACCTATTTCTACAATCAACTTGGCCTTTTCATCAAGCCTTGGCATGTTGGGTTTAATCCTACCAAAGAGCTTTCTTCATGGGTTTTGTTTTGGGTGCGGTTACCATGGCTTCCTTTGGAATTTTGGAGAGAGGACATTTTCAGCTTAGTTGCACAAGCCAGCTTGGAAAACCAGTTGGTCCTTCAAGACAGACTATGGAAAATAAGATAATTACCTATGTCCGGGTATGTGTAGAAATTGATTTGAATAAGCCCTTGCTTGATTCTATGGAAATTTGGTTGGGATCAAGCTCATGGATTCAACAACTTGATTATGAAACGTTACCGTTTTGTTGTCAATTTTATCATGAATATGGGCATTTGCAGAGGATGTGTCCCAAATCTAAGTCTACAGGGGATTCAAAAATGGGGTCAGCTAGTGCACCACCTAATAAAGATAAAGCGAAATCCCCCATGAGGGAGGATAAGGAGGGTTTCATTCCTATAAGAGCTCGTAATAAGGGTTGGGGCAAAAAGAGAACCTTTAAGTACAGACAAGCAGATGAGGTTTTCAATAGTTTTGATGCTCTAGATGATCTAGAAAAATTTGATGGAACCATTGCTAATATGCCTGCTGGCCAAGATCTTTTGGAGGCAGGGGAAATAGGTGGGGATGAGAACAATGTCATTCAAATCAATCCATAGGAGGAAGCAGTTGGGGTGTAGATGGACACAGATACTTCCGTGTGGCCTATGGAGGAGTTGGGAGCAAGTGGAGGCAAGGATCATTGCTTTGGTAGTCATCCAAGGTTTAAATATTTCATGATGAACATGATAATGAGACATCATGCACAAAATTCATCAACTGTATTCGCAAAAAGAAAATTTCAAGACATGCCAATCACCATCAATGAGTTATGTGAGCATATGGAAAACATGCCACAATCTCATCTCGCTGATAGGTTGATGTGGTTTGGAACAAAATTAAGGGGTACAAGGCCATACTATACAAAATGTCGTGCAAAACTGACTGACATGATTCATCAAATAGGCTCTCCTACAATATTCTTCACCTTAAGTGTTGCAGACATGTATTGGCCTGATTTGCATGCATTAATGCCAAGAACACAACCAACTACTCCAAAGGAGGCTCAAAATTGGAGAAAAAAAAATGTTATTGACTAACCTCATATAGTCATACATTACATCCACTTGAGACATTCAATATTCAAAAAATAAATACTGGAAAAAGGAATGAAAGTTAAAGATTATTGGTGCATATATGAGTGGCAACATAAGGGATCACCGCATGTCCATAGATTCATATGGATAGATGGAGCACCGAATATGGAAAATATTAATTGGTAAAATGAAGAACAACGAGAAAGTGTTGAAAGATATTTCCATTGTATTGTTCAGGCATGTAATCCTAGAGTAGATCCACATCAACCAAACATACAGACATGTTTTAAAAAATTTGGATGTATACATGCAATATATTAAATAAACTATTTATAGTCTACAATATGACTAATATATTTTCTTTTCCAGCTGTAGGCATTCCAAAATTATTTTCTCCATCCATGTATTAGAGATATAAGACAACTTATAGAGATAGATGTTGACCAGGACTATGAAGAAATCCTAAACTATGTACATCGACACACAATGTGTAGGGAAGGTTCATGCCTACAAAAAAAGAGAGGAACAATGGTGTAGGTAACTATTTTAACAAGTTAAAATATTTATATCAAAGTGGAATATAATATAATTGTCAAATAATAAAATAGATGAAATATTTATATTTTTAGGTATAATACTCCTTGGGCATTGAATTTAGAGGGGTCAAAATTATATAAAGCCATAGAAACAGGTGAAAAGAAATTTGAGCCAACAAAAAATGATGATAGAGTAAACTCACAAATCGTTACATATTGCAATTGTGGAGAGAAAATATAGATTGGAAACCTATTCTTTCTAAACATGTTGTGATAAAATATATTGCAAAGTATGCATCAAAAGCAGAGAAAAGCTTTGAAACATACCAACAAATGTTGATGCGTCTTGCAAACACAAAATATGTAGACGATTTAGCTGCAAGAGCATCTAGAAGGCTTCTGACAGAGATTGTTATAGAAAGGGATATTGGAGCTAAAGAAACATGTCACATGTTACTAGAACTTCCATTAGTAGAGAGTAACATAAAAAAAATTCAATCTAAATGTATCACGTGAGATGTTCAAACCTGTAAGTATAAATGATGAAGAAAACAATGAAGAACAGTCGATAAACTTCATTGATGGATACAAAACAAGGCCTTTATGTATGGAATCTATAACACTAATTGATGCAACCAAGTCATGGATATATGATCCTAAAAGAAAAAGAGATAACAAATGGGAACAAAGACAAACAACTACTATTGTCAGAGCATTTCCTAGATTTTAATCCATTCCTCCACGTTAGTCAGAAAAATGGAATGACTTTTGCTTATCAGAGTTATTATTGTACAAACCATTTCGTGATGTAAAAAGAGATATTGGTCACGATAATGACTCCATAATAGAAAATTGGGAGTCATTTCAGTATAACCCTTGGCACGTGGAGCGAAGAGGAACTGTAGAAAATATTGAAAACATCAGTTATTCTGAAATTGAAGACAATGAAACTATTCAACAAAATATTATTGAGCATGAATGGGAAATAATATCCAGACCACATAACGGTCAGAACATCAAAATTTCAGAAATAGATATGTTGGGTAGAAGAGATATTGATAGACAAACAAATTGGTGTAATGAATACCAAGGTGAAGTGTGCAAAAATCTTGAAGCAATGAATTTCATTAGCAGCATGAGAGAACGTGGGTGTCTCATACATGATGACATACCATGCCACGTCTCAGACCCTAATGTAGGTTGCTTTTGGTTTTGTGTGGATTTGTTATATGATCTGATGTGTGTGATAGAGTAATAATGAATATTATGGTGTTTTGGTGTGGTGATATAAGAAAGTGTTTACTTAAATTATGAAAAGTTGAATAGTATTGAATGTTTTTTACTTTGAAGATGAAGCGAAATAGAATAGAAATATTTGAATTAATTTATTCTATTGTTTTTATTTATATCTTTACGGGATACTAATTCAGTTTATTGTTGTGTGCTTGAGTGCACTTGAGATGCAGGAGGTCAAAGACTAAGGGTGTGATTAAGGAGAGGAGGTTAGCTTCTTGACAGGATAAAGCAGGATGTTCTCTCGATCACACACAGACACTTAGATTCATATAGATTGCATTTAGGAATGACAATTTTGGCTTGATTGTTTTTGATTGTTTGAAAAATAAATAAAGATTATTTGAATTAAATAAATAGTGAAATATAGGCATAATAAAGTAAAAGAATTAATTTTTAATTATAATTAATTATAGATTTTGATTTAAATGCCTATGCATGATAAAAATCTGAATAAGTATTCTATTCTTCTTTTAACTTGTGTTAATTTTTGAGTTAATAAGTTAACTAATAGTTAGAAGATATTTATTTAATTATTGGGTAAATATTTTTCAAAAAGGGGATTTACATGCAATTAAATTAAATGTTATTTTATTCCATCTAAGCACGGGAAATGGAAAAGATAAGTTACATCTTATTCTTATTTTAAAATCTTATTTTCAAGATTAGGTTTGGGATAAGGAAAAAAGAACAATTTAAAGAGAAAAGAGGGGTAACAGAAAAACCAACCTTTCTTGAAGTTTTCGGGAATTGCTGTGCAAATTCACTTTCATGGCTACCAAATAATTTCTGGTTTTGTTTTTAGTTTCCAATAGATTAGAAAATAGAAGAACAAAAGAAAGAAAGGAGAAGAGGAAGATCTTGCAGGAAGGAAATTTTCAAAGAAATCAAGAAGTGGAAGTGGCAAGGAGGCATCTTCAACTGTCAACAAGGAGGCATCTTTAGCTATTAACAAATTTTCCATGTTCTTCTTAATTCTCTTTTATTGCTTGAAGGTTCCAAATAAGAGGAAATAAATTTGTTGTTTGTGCAAAACCTCTTTGTTGTTGAGTTTGTTGAGCAAAATACTACGGTGAAATTTGTACATTATTTTCAAAATTCTTTCTAAATTTTAAAGACAATTTCATTTCTCTGTATCTTATTCACAAACATCATTCTTTCTGGTAAATTCTTGAATAAATCTTGTGCTAGATTGTTGATTATTATATATATATATACACATACACAATAATTTGTGTGAGTATATTTATACAAACATATATATACATATGTTTAGGAATCTGAATTATTTTGGCATAAAACAAAATTGAATTTCTGAAGGGTACAACATTCAAAAACTAGTGAATCTGAATTCTTTGTTTTAAAAATTATATTTACATAGTAAAGGGGGGGCTGGGATTTCTCCCCAACCGTGCCCTCCCCATAAGGGAAGGGTTGTGTTGTGGGGGACATCGCCCCTCCATAGGTTGTGGCCTATAGAGGAGGCACTGCCCTCCATAGGTAGTGCCTCCCCATATGGGGGGTGCAAGCCCTATTAAAGTTATATTCTTTTCTTTTGAACTGTGTTTTGATCTAAAAAATGCTTCTCACCTGTAGAATTTTGTATGGAAATTAACAATGCATAGATTTTTTATATATACACACACACACACACATACAAACATACATGAATATTGAGTTGTGAAAATCTTTTCTTTCCTGAGAAAATTATTTTGTATAAAATATTCCTGAACTGTATATCTATATATATATAATGTATATATATATATAAATATCTGAGAAACATAGATCTGGATTATTTATATGTCCGAGAAAGAAAATATAACTGAGTCTAATTGAATTCACTGTGGTAAAGACTTCTTTGTTTTTCTTGTTCTTTATTTTTTTACTCTAAAATCTTCTGAGAATGTATATAATTATATATAGGTAAATGTAACCAAATGATTATATATATATATATCCATATATAAATATACATATATATCTTTCTTATATTTGAAAATAAACAAGTTCAACAAAAATTGGAAATGGGTAAACATAGAATTGGCTGATTGCATTGAAATTATTATCATCATGATGAACTTAGTATGTTAGGTGTATTTTACATGCTACAAAATGGGGAAAACTGTATTTTCTTTAAACTAGTGAATTTTAAGAATATAAAACACGTAAATATATATATATATATACATACACTTTATGGCATTTTAGACTAGATGAAATTTCCTGATATATGCAATTGTGAATAAAAGTGAGTGAAATTATTCTCTATTCTCTAAATTTAATTTATTATTCCTTTTCATAAAGGTGTAGACATACTCCTATTAATAGGAAAGTAATTTGTAAGCTAGGTTCTTACCCCATATTTATAAGGTTGATTAAAGGAGGTTTTCTTTTTCTGAACTTATATAATTTATTTACTTCAATCAAAATTATTTAATTAGAAATGGGAACTTATGAGTTTATAGATATACTCTTTCCAAAGACCAAACTTAGATTGTTTTAAAATCATTGAAAGGGACTTGCAAAAACCAACTTGTGATCAATTTTTCACTTAAGTTAGAATGCTAATGTAAAGTTATTTTTGAATCTTGTGTGAACTTTGTAATTGTTGGAATTCCTTTGAAGTTGAGATGTGTAAAATAATGAAAACTCTAGATGGAAAGTGTATTATTTATTGTTCTTTTAGGAAAATTTTGGGACAGGATGCCGAAGGTGGACCCACAGAGACGGTAGTTTTACCTTTTCTAAAAATATCAATTATTTATTTATGCTTGGCCAAGCACATGCACCATTGAAATAGATTCCAAATAAAAGCCTAGGAATAAATGTATATAGGTCTCTGCCACCTCTTGTTTGCAAGAAATATGTGATTCTCATGTTAGGAATGCATATAGGCATCAAGCTTGCATTGAGAGTTCCCTCCTACTTTGTTGTTTCAGGTTGTTAGGCTCCTCATGCAAGGCTGGGGATTTCTTCAATTTAGGAAGAAATCCGGGGAAGTCTTGTACTTTGTGGTTGGGCGGAAAAGGCGCCTTAATCACACTCTTGGCCCCAGCTTGCAAGAAGACTAGTGGTGTCACGACAGTTGAGGTTCAGAGGTTCACATGCTATAAATGTATTCATGTATTATTTTTGAAAGGCTTGTAAAGCCCACTTGTAAATGTAACTCTATTTGACATTCAATGTTGTAACATTGAAATAGATGTATTGGAATGAAAGATTTTAATGTAACATTGAAATAGATGTATTATTTGAAATTTAATGAATGAATGTATGGAAACTCATAGATATGAAAATGGAATTTACATATGTATCAGTGCAAGATCCTTGTTTTTGGTGCAATTTACTTCTTTTGCATACATGTAATGAAATTTATTACTAATTTTTCCTTTTGAGCACTTATGGGAAGATCTTGATCTATGCATCCTTCAATTTTATTATACTTGGAATGTAATGAGTTATGGAAAATTATGTGGTTAAATGAACATCATCTCTCAAGCGTTACATACCACAGTTTATCAACTATTCAAATCTCAGTGATAAACAAAGGAAGGCACTCAACATAATTATGGAACACTACCATAATAATCAAAATCCACCACCCTTGCTAATGATAATCCAAGGAACAGTAGGAACAGGAAAGTCATATCTAATTGGTGCTATTAGACAAACTCTTGAAAATGCAATGATTCTGAGTTCTTCTCCTCTTAGATATTACTTGCACCAACTAGAATTGCAACATTCAACATTGGCGCATCCACAATACATCAAAATTGAGAATCCCAATAAGATATTTTTCTCAACTAGAACGAGCAAGGCTAACAAGCTTTCAAGAAGATATAATGTACACATCAAATACATTCTGATTGATGAAATGAGCTTCATAGGTCAGAACATGCTAGAAAACATAGATTCTCGACTTCGACAAGCATTCCCACAAAATGCAAACATTAACTTTGCAGGTATACACATGATTATGATTAATAAAAATGACTATTTTATATTCTAATACAAGTAATTCATGTAATGGAGTTTATATAGATATGAAGGTATATATTATCTAAAAAAAATCATTGTTTATCTTTCAGGTATATCTATAATTTTGGTTAGAGATTTGGGTTAGTTGCCTCCTGTTAATGATAAACCAACATATGACAAAAACATAAGAGCTAGGTTTCTATGGGAAGAATTCAAAACTGTGGTTACTTTAGATTAAATATTTAGACAAGATGGAGCAAACATCCACCAACAGAGATTTCATCAACTTTTGACAAATCTTAGAGATGCAAACCGAACAATTGATGATTGGAGATTGCTTATGACAAGAAATTCTATTACCATTGATGCAACAAGCAACGAGGAGTTTGAAAATGGTGTTCATTTGTTTTCAACAAATGATAATGTTCATAAACATAACAAAAAAATGCCATACTCATTGAAGCATCCTGTTGCACGTAGTCTTGCAACAAAATCAGGAAGTATTAATGCAATAGAAGGATGCTCAAATGATGAGCTTGATCTAGAATTATTGATTAGTAAAGATGCTAGGGTAATGTTGACTTCAAATATTTGGATACAAGCAGGTCTTGTAAATGAAGCTCTAGGATATATTCGAAAGATTGTATACAAGATGTGGTCCACTAGAACCACCAACATATGTAATGGTTGAGTTTGACAGCTATTCAGGAATACCATTTGATGACCGCAATCCAAATACAATTCCAATTACAACAATAAAGAGGGGGAAGACAATCCAAATGCCATTAAGATTGGCTTGGGCATTAACAATTCACAAATCATAGGGTTTGACTCTTTCAAAAGCCACTATTGATATTGGACCAAGAGAAAGAACATGATTGACATTTGTCACCATTTCTCATGTAAAGTCTCTACACGGCCTAAGAATTATGCCACCATTCACATATGACCATTATGAAAACATGAAAAAGGGTAGACAACTTGCCGAAAGAAAGGTTGAAGAAAATAGACTTAAAATTTTAGAAGATAATTGATGAAATATATTTTCTTCAATTTTGTTTCAATGACTATACTCAAATTTCAAAATGTAGTATATTTATATGATTTTATGTGTTATGGTACTTAAAAATTCTTCTATGTTTAATGCATTGAAAATTCAACAAACAAATGTTCCTAATGTAAAACAATTATGCTACTTTTCAAATGTTTCTTATGAGTTGTAGAAAATCTAAAATTTATTTGCTACCCATGTGGATTCTTAATATTTCACCACATAATTTTAAAAATTGGTATGTTTCATATGCTTCACATAGTCAATTATTTTTTACTACTTGAATTTAATATATTTTGAGTTTCTTTGATATCATAAATTTGCTTAATGTTTAATCTCTTATATGCAAATTTCTCAAAAGTTGAAAAATATATATTTTCCCCTATTTAATACTAATGTAAAAAAACATAATGATTTTCCTACAGGTGAGGAAGATGTCACATAATGTGCATACATCCTGGGTGTCCATTTGGTTATTGAAGTATCACTGTCGTCTTCCATTCAATGTGCTCCTTCGTATAGAGGAATTGAGTTTCTATTATTGGTTGAGAGAGAATATGGTCAAGAAAATTATCAATAATAAACTAGAAAACAACCAATTTTTTTTTAATAATTATGCCATGTACTTTAACTTTCTCTATGAATCCAAAGTGAAAATGAACTTAGATATAAAATTTAACAATCTTCAAATTGATATTGTAGATTTTTGTGACTGGTGAGTTCATCTATACCATGAGGTTCACAATCTTTACTTGTAGGATGCATTTGGAAGGTCACTATCAAGCCAATAGTAACCATTAAAAAACACAGTTTATGTGATGAGCTCAGTATGAAATTCATGAGATTTCTTAAAGGACAATCACAGATTAGTTATCGCATGGGACCACTTGAAGAATGGTTGCTTGCTACTTTAAAGTTCAACTACTCCATCATATTCATGGTACATTAGGTCATGCCATCATTCAGGTTGTTACATGCACACTATAGGATACCTACATTACATGTCATCAAGTCCAATGTGACAATTAATGTTCAAACTATTCTTCATGATAGGGATAATGCATAGTTACTGATACACAAATGGTTAACAAACTGAAAGTTTTTTTGAAATATTATTTAACAAATGTTTGCAAAATATTTATACATTTTATCTATGCCTAAATTCAATTTAGAAAATATTTTAAAAATATTGTTCAAAACTTAGTACGAGTGCATAAATATTTAACTAAGTGAAACTATTTTTACAAGTTGGTATAATTTTAAGTTAATAATTATAAAAACTAAAATTAGATACTTACAAAATTATTGTTAATCAAAACATTAAATTATAAGTTTGGGGAGGAATTCCACTAAATTTTAGTGTCTAGCATTATATATGGCAATTGAAATAAACAATGATGGAAAATATAATGAAATCATTTATACTAGCACTTGCACCCCAATGAGGTGCAATGGTTACGCCGATAGGCTGATATACTTTGGTATTATATTATGAACATGTAGAAGCGGTGGAATTTTTTTTTGGGAATGAGCTTATGTGGTCTATGCGATTTGTCTTCAAGACCTGTAGAACAAAAGAAATAGGGTGGTTAGTTGCATAGAATAGGCGTTGATGCTTGCAATCAAGTTCTAGAACCAATTTTAAGCTTTGAAGTTTGCTTTGTGTAATGATGTGTACATGATGCACCATCGGAATTGGGGAGAGATATTAGGTAGATAGGAATGAGAGTTGCATACCTTGTTTTAGGAGAGACATAGTTGTTGTAAGCGGGCTTCCACTCGCTTCCTTATGACTGCAAATGGATTGGTTTGCATTTGGAGTATCTTTCAAAAGAGAATGGTGGTTGAATGTGAAGATCATTTAACGATTTAACTCTGGATATGGCTGTAAATGTTAGTCCCTGCCTATCTATTTTACCAATATCAATTGTTGCTTTTTGCAGTGTTAGTCCTTGAGCTTTGTGTATGGTAATAGCCCATGCCATTGTGAGCGGTATTTGTCTTCTATTTCCCAAGGAAACGGTATGATCGGTATGCTCTTGGGGTCATGCTCATTCCATGGTGGTCCACTGTAGGTATCAAACCTTGTTACAACATTCATGGGAACATCTGGTGGTTTGGAACCAGGGCTGTAAATGATTTCAACAACTTCACCAAGAGCTCCATTCACTAGGCCTGCTTGTGTCCATATGTTGGATGTGAGCATGATGCATTTCCCTTTACAAAGCAATAATTCTTTTTCAAGTTGTTTGTCATCAGTTGCACTATTTATTCCATGCCTAGTGCTTGTCGCAACACTGATTGCAATTGGACGGTTTAATGATTTTAACATTCTTCTATTGTGTAGTCTAACTAAATCATTGGTAGCAAACAAGTGCATTGAACTATCAAACTCTTCTTTTTCTCTTGACGTGAGCTGCTTGTCTATGCGTGTCATTAAAAGTTGCCAATCTCCTTCAATTGCTTCTACATTCCGTATGTTTTGCAATAGTTGATGAAATTTTTGTTGTGTGAGAGTCTCACCTTGATGACAAAAGATTGTTTGTAAGGTGACAACAGTTGTAAATTGGTTCCACAATGTTTTTTCATTTGCGTGTGTTGTGTACATAGGTTTGTCCATCACGGGTGGCAGTTGGGCAAGGTCACCAATCAATATTATAGACACTCCACCAAAGTGTATATGTCGCCGATGCAGGAAAGCCTCGCGTAGCCTTGTGTCTATTCTTAGTAGCAACTTTGGACCTATGAAGCTCATCTCATCAATCAAAATATATCTTATATATTTCATATCTTCTTGAAATGTTGTTAATGCTTGTCCTTGTAGTGGGTGCATTTCTTTAATAGGGATCTGAAGCGTTGAATGTATAGTTGATGCATGAATATTAAATGCAACCACCCCTGTAGGAGCTAATGTGAGTAGTTGGCTTTTTTGTTGTGGGCTCTTACTTGTGAGTGCTTTTCTTATGTGGGCAATTAGGTACGATTTTCCTGTACCTGTTGTTCCTTGAACAATCATGTGTAACGGTTTTTCTGAGAAGCATTCACTATGGTCAATTATAATTGTGAGTGCTAGGTTTTGTTGCGACGATAGTGTATAGTCTGGAACATCCAAGTTGCTTACCATAGTGTCTTCTTGGCTACATGCCTTTTTCATGGATATGAAGTGGATGGCAATTTCATGAAGATCTTGGGGTACTGGTAGTTGATCCCATCTATTGTTGTTGTCAAACTCACGCCTACCAAGCATGTCAAGTTCATTCAGGCTGATATTGTTTGAGGGACCCATTTGTGAAAACAATTCCCATTCACTAAGTTCTGTTGTGTCCCTTGTGTCCATCTCTGTATTGCTCTCATCTTGTTCTTCAGTGGCTGCTTCTATTTCAATTGTGCGATTAACATGCCATACATCATATTTGGTTGTGTACATTTGCTTGCAATTTGCAATTATTGTATCCTTAGTAAGTCCTACCTCACTTTCTATGCTTCGAAAATGTTTGTATAATAGTAGCTCGCTCCAGCAAAAAGTTTCAAAGTTGTCTGAGTCCTCCTTTGGGATGGTATAGAACTTTGGGAAAACATTAACTAACTCTTTTACCTCTCTCTCTTTCCATTTGCATCCTTTGCGCCTTGTAGAATAGGAGAAAGATCTTGCAGATTCAAGTAGTGTTATTGTTTCCATTTCTTCAGGCCGATAAATGTAGGAATGCAGGTAGCTCATATGGAGGTGTATTTCATCTGGTTGTCTTGTTATTCTTTGGAACACTTTTTGGCCAACATTCAAAGATGTGAATGGTCGATTACAAACAACGAGCGGCAATTTTTGAAGCATATGACATGTTTCTTTGCTCCTATATCACGCTCTGCAACAAGCTCTGTCATGAATTTTTGAAATGCTATGATAGCTAGGTCATCTATTCTCTGGCATGCAGATATTCTTGATAACATATCAATACAAGACTCAGATGTTCTCTCTGCTTTTGATGCAAACTTGGCTATGTATTTTAATACAAGTGATTGTGAGATAACTGGTTGGCAATCTATGTTGGCTCTCCATATCAAAAGCATTTTTGGATTGTGTATGTTTAGCCTATCATCATTCCTTGTAGGTCCATATTCTTTTTTCCCATTATCATCACATGTTAAGGTAGATACAACTTGTTCTTTCCATGGAGCTTTGTATCGACATAGTATTTTTTTCCCCTTTTTCTGTAAGCATGTCCCCTCTTTGCATTTTGTGTGCCTCTGGACACAGTTGATTAGCTCCTCATAGTCATGAGAGGGATCTATAGCTAATATCTGAGCTGTGTTTAGCAAACATGGGTCATCGTGTTGGGGACAGTAGACTAGGTTGTTTCTATGTGAAGCAGGACGAGGGTTCCAAGCACTTACATACCTATCGAAGAATTTCCTTGCCTGTTCAACTTCTGTGTTGTTCTCCCAATCAAGTTTATCCATGTTTGGTGCATTTTTGAGCCAAAGGAATCCATGCACATGTGCAGTTCCTCGATGCTACTATTCATATCTATACCAATAATCTTTTACAGCAAGAAGCTTTTGGATGACCTCTTCACAGAAGACTGTAAATCGTTGGTGGAGATATAATGATGTGGTGTGGGGGTTATTTATTACATTTTCCAAACGTTGTTTATTTGTTTGCATTTCCACTATTGTGTCATTTGAAAGCAATCGTTGTAGGTTCGGCCACTTTGTGTCTGCTGCACTCAATGTGAAAAATAGAGTGGGAGACCCTATTTGGTTGATCATATTTGTTAGCTCATAAAAAAACTTGTTCTAATATGGTCTTTTGCCTCGCATTGAAGAGCCAAAGTGCATGAGTTCTTCAGCTAATTGTGTGTCAGGGAGGCTTTTCAAGTGTGCACGAAGGCTTTGAATAGTTGCCAGGATGTTTTCTTCTGCATTTTTTTTAGTGAAAATTGTTGCAAACCCTTGGATGCTTGCCAAACCTCTGGTCATGGAACCTTATCAAGTGTAGTGCATACTCGTGCATTCAGACTTCCCTAATCCATGGTTGTATTTGTAGTGCAACCCCATTGGGGAAGAGGGTTAGAAATGCCATATCAAGCAATCCTTCAATATTGTATTCATTTATTGGTGATGAGTTCATTTTAGGCCAATCTATAGTGCTATTTGTGGTGTCCTCAAGCTCTAGTGCTTGCTTAATAATTTCTAGCTCACGACGTCTATTTGGCAACTTAGCCATGAATGATGATGTGTGTACTATTCTATCCTCAATTTCATCTTCATCAATGGTGTTCCCATTATTTGGCACCCCTGCACATTCACTAGTTTCAATGGTGTGCAACATGCTTGAAATGTTCGTGCTAACTTCAAGAATTTGAGCCAAACCATCAACACTTATGGAAACATCATTATAGTATGGGTCATATTTCACTTTGTATTGCAATGCATCTCTAATGTGAATTCTACTTACATAACAATCATAGAAATGGCCTTTTGTATGCAATCTTTGAACTATAAGCACATCCAAGTCTTCTATCCTTCGAGGGAGAACTTTGGCAATGTTTTTGATATCTTGTGGGAAACTAATTGTGTGACCGCTATATTTATACTGCCCTCCAGGAGCATGGGTTACTTGTAGTACTGGGTTAACTCTAGCAATGAGCATTTCCTCCACTTGGGTCAGTCTTCTCAGCATATCAGGTTGCTCTCCCAGGTCCATGTTGTTGAGTGAGGAGAATCGATGTATACCTCTCTCATTGAAACATATTTTGCAAGTAGCATGAGGGTCAGATGAATGAAGAAGCATGCCTGGGTAGCTTTCCTTGCATATAATGCATGTTTTCCTATTGGAAAGTGCATCTATCTTTTGTCAGAATCTTTTCATTATTTTTATGAAGCTATTAGTTGTGTTGAATGATGTTTGATCTTCTATGTCTTGTTCTATTTGCATATGTTGAGCTTGCCATGTTTGTTTCTCTAAACATTTCATGCGTTTCTTTCTAGTTATTTCCTCTCTATGATGAGCATAGTAATCGCGGTTTCTTTGACGATCTCGTAGCCTTTGTGCTTCTGTTTGATGGGGGTTGATTTGGATGGGGTGCAAATTTTTTATCTGTCTTCAGGTGGCAATTATTTCTTTATTCCTAGCATAGTAATCTTGATTTCTTTTTCGGGTTTATTGTCTTCTAATCTCTACTTATTGCAAGCTAGATTGACTTGTTTCAGGGGAGCGATCCGCCATCTGTACAATGGGAATGCAAGAATGAATTAGTAATAAGAGAAGCATAAGCACACTCAAACAACTATACGTGGGATGAACACAACATATCTAAAGCTTACAATGCTGAAAGAAGAATGCTTAAAATTCATATATATATGCCAAAACATAAAATATAAAATAAAAAAATGGCATATTCAAGTCATAATTTTTAGAACTATATCTATTAAAGTGTAGTTGTAAGATAGTTGTAGATTACATCATGTCAAATTAAGTGAGTCTTGCAATGGTAGAAGAAGTAGATTCCACATATATATAGACATAAGTAAACAGATACACATTGTTACATTTGTTTTATTGAGATACTACTATTATAGTTATAATTGAAATACACAATATTGAAGGGAGTAGAAATATAATTTTGTAAGAGTTATATACATGACATGGGTTGGGAAATGTAAACTTAATATAGCAACTTACATATTTCTATTTATAGGTAGACATGACACATGTGGTTGGAGATTTGAATACATTTTTTTGACTGAACAAAACCATCAACTATAATTATATAAGAGTCATATACATGACATCTGTTGGAAAATGTAAACTTAGTAGCTTAGATCAACTATAATTTTATAAGAGTCACTACACATTTCTTTGATCTTGGAAAGTAAGATGTTGCTCTCTGCAGTGAAGTCAACTTGCTCAACCTTTGTGATAGTTGCCTTCAAGTGTTCTTCATTATTATATGTTTCATTTCTACATGTCAAAGTGAACAAGTATTTTTTGTTCAACACGTATCTAATTACCTGTTGAGTATCCCTTTCCATGCCATCCTCAAACTGTAGAGAGTATAGCTTTTCCGCAAACATTCCCATGAGTTCTATTGCTGCTTCATCGAATGCAACTACCCATAGCATATCTGTGTGGTCCTGTAACCTTATTTGTAGTATGTACCTATTATTACAAGAGGTACGTGCTACGTCACACTTTGAGCAAAACCACTTTTCATCTTCAGTCTGCACCAATCTTTTCTTGCAATGTTTTCCCCCCAATTCATTAGGGCACGCCAAATAGCAAAATGATTCAAATTTGATGAACAACAATGTTGCATTTATTGTACATTGGAGATGATGAACTTTATGCAAATTTTTTTCTTGAACATCCCTAATTGTTATTGTAGTGTTAGGCATAGATGGGTCGGTAAAATTTGTTGAAGGTGATAGAATATTGGCCCCACTTTGTTTGAACCAAGTTTGTAATTGTTTTGTCTCTTGTATGTCAAGGTCTATAAATAAATTTGTATTGTTTGATGTGCTCAACACCTTTCCATTGTACTCGCAAACTCGTCCATTTTTAATAGCGAGAACAGTTGTTTCTTGTAGGTGATACTTGTATTGAAGATGACCACCTTCCTTCTCTGCTATCATGCCCCATAGAGTGATATCTATAGTTTCCCCAGACATGTCCAACAAGGATATTGTGCGCCTTAGGACCTCTGTCCCATCTCTTCTCCTAATTATGGAGCATGGGCTAACACAAGTGACAACTCCAATAACATCAACAGTTGAGTTGCTACTCTTCTTTGCAAGTTCGCTGATAGGTGTAAATGAGAATAGGTGTTTTGGAATAGAATGGTCATCTTCACAAAGAGTGACCTTTGACTCTATCGACAAGGAAATTTCTAGCCCACTATTTAACTTATTGTAAAGCTTATTAGCAGCCTTTACTACACCACCAGATAATGTATAGGTTTTTCCAATATTAATATTTTGATAATGAAGATCAACAATTTCATTGAAACAAGTCAAACATGTTTCAGTCCCTTCTCTATCAATGATGTCAAAGGTAAATAATTGACCAACACCTTTTTGGGTATTGTACTTGCGGATATCCTTTTTGGCAGTCACACGACCTTTAACAGTCCATCTTGGTTGAAAAGGATTCAAACTTTTAATAGGTGTAATTGTGACTAGTGCTTCCATTATACTCCTAGAAGGATTTACGCCAAATAATCTTCTCGTAGGAGTTGATACTCTAGCAGTGCTAATTGTCTCAGGCTCTGCATGTGGATTTGAGGAATTTTCCATTTCCTATTCTATATGGTGCTTTGGTTCCATAAAAAGTGAATTAGGATGACCAATTATATCTTCGTTTGTAGAAACAATCTCAAGGTTCAGAATGACAATCCACCTATACATTTGGAACACACGAGTAAGAATTAGTAATATAAGGAAGAAGCTAAAAAGTTAATAATGATTTTTTTTTAGAAAATTTTGGATTCCTTTACTCACCGAGACCCACTCGGTCTGGGGCAAGTATATTTTGTCATTCGTATTATCGATCCAACTGTAATTTCACCAGAGGCTATGTAATGATTGTATTTCTGAGGTAAAGATGCTTTTTGTTTATAGGCCCCATCAGATATTTCTACCTTGTAGTGGTTGTTACGTTCATGGCCATGTCCAAAGTTCGAAATAGACAAAATTTGCACATTAGGTTTGAACCCTTCATTCCCATCCTGGATACGTCTAATTGCATCTATGGTTAATATTGTAGCCATGGTCTATGGAAGTTCTCTAACCCTGCAAAATTATATTACGTGTAAGATAGTGTTTGCATACAATTGGCAGATGTTTTTGTTTCAAGAAACATATACCTCAACATAGTGTCGAGAATAAGAATACACAAGTGTCGGAGTATGTCATTCTCAAAAAGAAAAGAAAAGTGAGGAGCAATATTTTTCCTCAATATGTACTATAAGATCTATTTACTAAAATTAGTGCTATGAAGACCAATATGCACAATGGTGCTACAATGTAAACTTAATATATAACAACTATATTCAACATTGAATATATCAAAGGGTTTGAAAGAAGCATACATATGACTACAATACTTCACGTAGCTAAATGTTGGAAGAGTGAATATTTAGAATGATGATCAAATATATCATCATTTTGAGTAGCGTTGCAATATATATTTGTTAGACTTAAGGTTATAGTTCAAGATAATATTCAAAATAAGGGGACACAAGTATTACAATAAGTTCTATTCATTAAAATTAGAACTATAAAGATCAATATGTACAATGACATTACAATGTAAACCTAATATATAACTAAGGTTTCAAATATAAGGTTGACCACTAAATCCATTTCGCTCTACATATAACTATTTTGGCATCTTCTTTTAGTTTCACAAAAACATCTAATTTGTATCATGCTAGTAATCTTGATAAACATATTGAAAAAGTAACTAACTTTCAAGAAGTTAGTTGAACTTCTTAGACCATATATCACTCAATAAAGCTTGGAAATCACACTTTAGTTCAAATCCATTGGCCACTCCATAATATTGGCAGTACTTTAATTCACGCAGGAAACCATAATATAGCTCGAGAGCTTCATACGTCGCATGAAATTTTTGAACAACTTCTTGTACCAATTCAACTTCATGATCCTCCACATCGCATATATCTTGGCTTCTTTGCATAACTTCTTCAAAAATTTCATGGCAACTTGTCAAGACATTGTTTAAAAAAGCATCAACATTGTGCTGAGGAAAACCTAACCAATCCACAGATGTTGAGTCAATTGCTAATAGAGGTAGCTCATGGGTTTATGGTGAGGGTGTAATGGAAATAGAACCACTGCTTGAAATAGTAATAACATCTTCAGGTGCTCATGCATTAGCCATATCCTGAAACTATAATTCAAAATAGCAATACTAATATTAAAAATAGTTGTCATTGACAAGGGCATAGGTATTCATACAACTACATAGTGAAAGTGTAAATTTAGTTTATATTATATAATAAATTAATATAATATTATTTTGTAATTATAATAAATTATTATGAAATATGAATAAACTAAAATTTGTTTGATAGTTTTTGGTTTTTAATTTTTAAGAATTTTTAAAATTTGCTATTAACTTTTTAAATAAGTCTAAGAGGCTCTATGAATTTTTGTTTTGATGGACTATTTTTAATTGAAATAAAACTTTAACGGTATTCATACAACTACAAAGTGAAAGTGTAAGACTTTAAAATTATTAATTAATATAAGAAATTATTTAAATTGTATTAAATTATACTATATAGTAAATTAATTTAATATTATTTTGTAATTATTTAAAAATATAAATTTTAGTTAATAAATATAATTAAATTTGTAAATAATGTATGGATGCAATAAAACAATTTATATCAAATTAAACATAATATGGTTGTTGAATAGAAATTCAAATCTATTCTTAATTCACTTTAGAATGTGATTATTCATTAGATGACTGTGAGGTTATATGAGCCTTACGAGGACTTGACTTCATAATATATGAATATTTAGGAATAAATAATCAAAGTAGTATCTTCATAGTCATAAGACGTAGTGTGAAATTAAACAAAAAATGACTATGTACAACTATAGAATGAAAATGTTCATTAACTAAATGAAATAATGATAAAGACGCAACATGTTTCTTAAATCTTATATCAATTTCTACTATTATTCAAATTTTTTAAAAAATTAAAAAGAAATTAATAATAAATATATGTATTTTTTTCGAATATATGTTGAAAAAAACATTTAAAGACCAAAGGAAGAAAACCTAAAACTGTTAATTAAATAATGAAGATATCATTTCAATCCAAGGTTTTTAACTTTTGTACTGTACTATATTAAATTTGCGAGAACAACTATTCTCCTAAAAATATAAGCAAACCATGAGGTAAGGGCTTGCACAGTAGAAATTGGGATTTGGGATTTATCTGCTATGTAATATATGTTATACTTATCATAATTAATGTTTAGTTTCACCCGTTCTTTTTTTTTAAATAGTTAACTTGATCCCATCAGCCTATTAAATAGAAATGTGTATTTCCTTGGAACTTTCTCGATCACATCAACCTATTAAATAGAAACATGTATTTCCTAACTGTTACCTCTTTTATATTTATTCCAATGGGACTATGGCGTTTGAACAGATGGTAGGAGGATTGACTTTGTTAACTAAAATAACTTGACCAGCTATACGATGGATGTGTATATAAATTTAATCATTTTATTTCGATTAACATTGAACCCAGGGCTTAAATTTGACGGTCAACCTTGCCTGTCATCAAATTTTTTAATGATGGTTATCTATTCAAAGGTGCCTTTAAAACATTGTAATATACCTTAGTGTAAGTAAAATTATATACAAATCAAATATATATATCATTACAATTCTATATAATTTTTGATAGTCTATCCAAAATCTCTCCTTTCATTTGATACAATCTTCTTACAATTTTGATTGTATTTTATGACAAAAATCTCTAAATACGGTCAAATTTCTAAATACGGTCACACGACCATCAAATATAAGCCCTGATTGAAACTGAAAATATAGATAAGCTTCATAAATTTAAAATAATGTTATGCGACATAAGTGCCGATGAACGAAGACACAACCAACCGTAAAAAAAAAGTAGAGTAAATCTTTTTCATATTTCATAGTCTCTATTCAGCGAAAAAGTAGGGTAAATTTGTTATTAGCGAGTACTCCATACTTCTTGTGATATGTTAAATTAAAAAAAAAATAAAAAATTCCAAACTCTTATATTAAAATATGTCACTTTAAAATTAAACATCACATTAAGAATAATCATATCAAAATAAACTAAAAGGCTAAATAAAATACTGTAATTAATTATTCAAAAAAACATTTTCTGTACAACATGAAATTTTGGGGTAGTTTCTCCTGTTACAGGCTTTGACGGCATTGAAATCCATGGAGCCCACGGATACCTAATCCACCAGTTCATGAAAGACATTGTAAATGACAGGGGGTGAAGCCATAATAGTGGTTTACACTTTGATAGAGGAAGGAAAATTGAGAAAAAATGACCCCATGGCAAAAAAATTGGTTTTAGGGGTTCGCATGAACCTACATGTTCGACCGAACCATAAAGGGGTTCAATCGAACTAGGGTTCGGGCGAACCCATTAACTATTGGGCCCACATTTCCCACCCAAAAACAAAGGAAAAATGCATATTAGTGGGGTTCGAATGAACCCGGTTCGCTAGAACCCCCTGGTTCTAGCGAACCCCCTTTTTCCCTAATTTTTAATGTGTTCACACAAAAACCTAAAATTTTACGCTTTAAAGCTCCGGTTGGGGATGAAAATGGGGGAATATTTAGAAACCAAACTTGGAATTGAGTAGCCTTCAGAACGAGCTATCCAATGAATATAATTTTAGTATGTTTTGGTTTTATTATCTATCTATTTTTTAAGTTTTATTAAATATAGGTTTTTCATCGAAAACAAAAATCTATGTTCTGCACAAGTGGAAAAATAGAAGATTATAAAAAAAAATTTAAAAATATGAGTGCACAGATATTGAAGTCCTTGATCCAACAAAAAAAAAGAGAAGAATTTTGATAAATACAGTAAAAGTTATGCGTTATACGGTCGCGCTATGTCTGAATTGTCATTTGATTGACTTGAAACTTGATTAAAGAAAAAATATTCAATAAAAAACTATCTAACCAAGTGGAAGCACTAGATATTGGAGTTAGAAATCTAAATTTGAAAGAATTGGAATTTTATCCTTCATGGAAAAAAAGTTATGCATTATACTGGCGCCACTTTTTAAAAATGTTGTTTTGAAAAAAACCAATTTTTGTGGGAGATGGAAAAAGAAGTGCAATCTGATTCCAAAAAAATTGAAAAAAATATTTTTAGAATCTACAGATAAAATGTGACAAGACTCTAGTTTACATCATCTTCAAATTCCTTACGGTTTAATCACTATAGGTGCCCGAATGTGGAGATTATGTTAAAAAAAAAATATCAGTGTCCAGTTAGGCCAAAAAGTGTAAACCACTATTGTGGGATCACCCCAGGACGGATCTCTATGGCAGAAATTTGGAGAATCATTGCAGATTTTCTCTTGAAGTCGTGGAAGCAGTGGTAGATGAAGTAGGAGCAGAACGCGTGGTGCTGAGGATTTCTCCCTACTCAGACTATTTAGACGCCTATGACACAAATCCAGAGGCCCTGGGGCTTTACATGGTGGAGGCCTTGAATAAATACAATATTGTGCATGCCCATTTTGTAGAGGAAAGGCATGGAAAGGGAATTGGAAAGGACAGGACCGTCATTCCCATGAGGAAACTTTCAACAATACTTTCATGGTAGCAGGAGGTTATGATGGTGATGAAGGGAATAAAGCTAATTCAAGTGGCAAGGCAAAAATGGGTAAATTTTCAGATTTTAAATAATAGCAACTATCAGCCATTGTAGAAAAATAATAGCTACTATAGCCCACTATAAATTTCAAATTATGTAAATCTTCCTGGGACATCGAAGGCTTACTTATTGCACTGGATACGCATTATAGTGGAGTAAAACACAACTAAAAAACCAACAGATTCACTGAAAAGGTAGCAGGTGAATCACCTCAAGTTTATTTCTTCACCAATGCTCTGGTTCCGCTTGCTTCTTCACCACTGAGAGTTTTAAAACACAGCGAAATCTCGTCCAGCTGAGAACCATTTAAGGTTGCTCAAGGTTGCTTCACATTTATTGGATGAGGTCAGTTTTGGTGGCCTATTAAATGGCAAGGAAAGCACAGAGACCAAGAAATGATGTGAAACGGCATGGCCGCACTGGGAGCCATACCTGATGGTGACAGGGATGAGATGTGTCCAATGAATATTTAATGGTGGTAGTTTGTTGTATAAAATATCTTTCAATTCCATCCTATTCATTTCCTGCCAAGATTTCATAAGTAAAATTATGCGATGACCTGGCTACTCCCAGGCTTTCACAGGTAAAATTATGCAATGACCTGGCTGTGGGGGCATTGCTAAGTAAAAGTATTTGTAGAAATATGGCTCTTAAATCCCCCATACGCATATGGCCACCTGGCTATCACTACCACATTCGTTGGAGAATGTTCATCAATCTCAGAAGTTCCCCCAACTTGGAAAACGTGATAAACGGGATGAGCAGAATTAAACAATTCGCCTTTAAAATTTCGCCACTACACGTTCAAAGATGAAGACAAGAAATTCGTGTGGTTCCCTGTACCAATTATTAGTGGTGTTGTCAGTCTTTTTTAGTGGAGCAGTAGACGGCAAAAATGCCACTATAATGTTTGTGGGGTTCCCGCCGGCGTCAGACTGAGGGAAATGTCGGTGGGGTTCCCCCACATAAAAAAGCCTATCGGCTAATTATTGTTGAAATGAATGTTAATCAAGATGTAAGGATTTTTTAAGATACCTATAAATAACAACAGTTAAAAAAACTACAAAATATTTATTATACATAAACTTTATTATTTATTAGAATGTGTTAAAGAAAAACTATGTTATATTATTTTTTGTTAACAAATTGAAAGTATGTGTGTTTTAATTTAATGCAAATGGTTGATGTTCATGCTATGTTTTTCTACATATAAGTTCCTATGATTTCAAGTTAACCTCTATAAAACTTAAAATCAAATACTTACACAGCTATAATTATTAAACAACTACTACTTTTATATTAAACATAAATATAAGAGTAGACAACTACTACTTTTATATTAAACATAGATATAAGAGTAAACAACTACTACTTTTATATCTAACATAGATATTATTATTGGAACGTGTTAAGGAAAAAATGATACAATTGTAAGTGAATTTATTATTAAAAAAAAATTACATCACATTATGAAATTAAATAAAAAATACCCTTAATGATGAAAAATATGCACCTCAAACAAGATAACTTTCAGCTTATTTTATATATATTAATATTTAATATATGTATGCTAGTTTATTTATCTCATCTTTTAATTTATCTATGATAAATATTTTCAAATCTTTGCCATATCTTTTAATTAAGGTTAGGATTAGATTTATCTTTTATCTTTGACTTATTTATAAGATATTTTTTATTTATCTTTTAGTTACAATCAGGGTTAATGTTAAGATTACAAATAGATTTATGATTAGGGGTAGGGTTATGGTTAGAGATAGAATTAGGGTTAGGGTTAGGATTAATAATAGGATTAGAGTTAGTGTTAGGGTTAGGGTTAGAGATAAAACAAGGATTATCATTTGGATTAGAGTTAGGGTTAGAGTTATATATATAATTAGGGTTTAGGTTTGGGTTAGAGATAAAATTAGGGTTAGCATTTAGGGTTAGGGTTAGGTTTAGTCTTAGGGTTAGAGATGGAATAAGGATTAGGGTTGCATATTATTTAGGGTTTAAGTTAGTTAGCCAATAGGCTATTTATGGGCTAAATAAATATCATTATTATTATATAATTTTTTGGTAATTACTGGACACACATCATACAACCCACTATAAATATGCATAAATTGACATTTAAATCATTTTTACTTCTCAAACATTAAAATGCAAAACTGAATCTAACTAGTAAAGAATACCATTACCTAAATATAAGTTGTTTAGTTTTTATAATGTATTTTATTATTTACAAACTAGCATATATATATATATATATACTTAAATATTTTTGGATATATAGGTCTACCAGGACAGTTGAGACAAAATCACAAAATCATGATGCATGTGGGCTGAAAACATGATTTTTGAGAGCGTGGGAGAAGGCGTGAAAGATCTTAGAGGGAGATCATGTGTTGCCACTATTTACAGGCCAATGTGGAGAGTGTATATACTGCATATCACCAAAGACTAATCTTTGTAAAAAATTCAAAATTGATCCCACTATGGGTGGTCATGCTGAGCGATCCTTCAAGAATTAAAAGATAGTATTTAGTATTTTTTTGTTTAATAGATTCAATCGGGTTACATAGATATCAGCATCCTTATGTATCAAAACATCAAATACTTTCTTTTCCATTCTGGCCCTCATGCCTCTCCTCTTAAATCTCTTAACATTGTAATGGCCAATTAAATAACTAAAAAATCTTCAAGATTATAGTTATCACTTAATAATGGATAAATATTCCAGAGTATGATGGTTTGGTAGAATAAGGCAAGATTTTATACCTTTTTCCTTAATATGGCTCCTACTTTTAGTGTTATGTGGCTCCATGAAAACCTTTTTTATTAAATTTTAATAATAGCTTATGAAATGTGATACAAAAATATTGATTGAAAATTAATTAAAAATCATATATAAGTTCTTATTTTTATTTTTATGAATTCTTATAAAATTATGTGAAAATTATTTACTATTTTTTAAAATCATTTTGAATTGAAATTAGTTTTTTTTATAACTATAGAATTTGGGAAAAATAGGTGAAAAATAACTCTCTGCATATTTTATATATATTAATATTTAATATATGTATGCTAGTATAATATCTAATATAATAAATATAAGATGTAATTAAAATAATTGTAAAACAAATAAACAAGCTTTTATGATGTACTATTAATTAATAATTATAGACAATGTGTATGGAGATGTCAATATATAATATATAGTATTACTATTATAGTTATTAATCTATATATAATATATTTATATAGTATACTATAATATATAAATAATATATATTATTAATAAATATTAATAATATTATATAATATATCATATTATATTATTTGATAATATATAATACTATATAATATATTATTAATAGCTTTTTTTAGTTGTACATATATTAATTATATAATAAGTATATTATATATAATATTAATTTATAATATAATTATTAATAATATATAACTCTCTCTCTCTATTAATGATAAAGTTATAATATAATATTGTAGATTTAATTATATTATATTATAGTTATTTATAATAAATCTATTATATATTATATATTAATAAAATAGTTATTAATAATTTATAATTTTGGGGTTGACCCCTGAGTGCAATGGTTAAGTTGCAAAGGTAGTAGTTGGGCTATGGAAAGTTCAAATGAAAAATAAAATAAAATTTAATTTTAATTTATATTTTATAAACTAAATTATATATATATATATATATATAAAACTATAATTTATTATATAATAATAATAATATTATAATTGATCAATTGGTTATTATTTATATTAATATTATTATGTTATTGTAATATATTAATTTATATATTATATATTGACGTCTTCATACACATTGATCTATAATTATGTGCAGTAGTGAAAGAAAAACAAAAAACTACATTCTATTTTTATGTGCAGTGATTTTTTATTGATTTTTCTCATTGTTTAAAGTGAATCATATCACAACATTCTATTTTCATTATTTAACTGCAATAATTTTTGTTTTTTCATCTCATAAATTATGTAATGTTTTTTATTTATTTTAAGTTTTCAAATTGAAAAAAAATAGACATTTTGATATCTTTTTGAATTTTATTCAAGGCAACAAATTTCTCTCTGCCACTCCTAATCAGCGTTGCAGAATTCTGCCCACTTTCTGTCAGATGAAAATCTATGTTCAGAAATTCAAAAGCAAAAAATTCAAAATCTTAAGAATGTTGATGAAGAAAATGAATGTTTAAAAGCAGAGTATAAAATTTAAAAGAATATATTTAATTCCAGTTTTCACCAACCAACATCATCAATTCAAATATAAAACACTGATTTGGCATATATTTCAGCTGCACAAATCTGCACTTGTTTGCTCCATACATAAATTTACCAGTTCTCTCTTTTCTACTTAATTTTTTTATCCTCTACATATTTGTTTGTGTGGGTACCTATATATGGTGTGACTGAGATTTGGAGAATGAGCACAGAAGAGAGAAAGAAGAATAGCATATCACCATGTGCAGCCTGCAAACTGCTGAGAAGGAAGTGTGCAAAGGACTGTGTGTTTGCTCCATATTTTCCTTCTGATGATCCTCACAAATTTGCCACAGTGCACAGAGTATTTGGAGCCAGCAATGTAAACAAAATGCTCAAGGTTCTGTTCCAACCATTTCAGAATCATACAATTCCCTCAATCTTGCATGTGTCATTGTCAAATGGTGCTGATTGTCAGCATGAAAACACAAAATTTGAACTTGTTATCATGGTGGCTGTATTGCCTTGATTGTTTATTTTTCTTTTGTTTTCAGACTGTTTATAGATTATATGTTGTGTTGTATCAGTCTGATTAGGCAGTTGTAAAGTTCCAATACCATTTTGGTTTCCAGTGGATTAAAAGTCATCCTATCTCATGTTGTTAAATATTGTTTTGACAGGAGCTTCCTGTTCAACACAGAGCTGATGCAGTTAGCAGCATGGTGTATGAAGCAAATGCCAGGATAAGAGATCCGGTGTATGGATGTGTGGGCACAATTTTTTCATTACAGCAACAGGTTTCAGTCTTCCAAACCCAGTTAGCTCTTGCTCAGGCAGAGGCTGTGCAACTGAAAATGCATCTGCCCAATTCTCATGTGTCTGTCTCAAACTTGTTGGGAGGGATGAGAGGTGACAGGAGAGATGAGGATCAGCAAACCAGTACATGTCAATCCCTATGGAATTGCACTTAAAAAACACAACAAATCTTGATCATTTTCTTTCAATCACAAGGATTTGAACGTTACATTTATGATATAGCTTGTGATTGTCATGAGATGTCGAGATCATATAACTACTTCAAGAAGAATATTTCTCTACTTTTTTGCATAGATAAAAAGTATGAGTCTACAACTAGCATAAGCTTGGCTTCTAGATCTTTAAATATAAGGTTTCTTATTCAAAGAAGCCTTGGGTTTTATAGTGTAATGCTGTTTTCTTAAACTCATAAGTTTGCAATCAGGCAACTCTTAATCATTATAGTCGATTATATTATATGTTTAAGATTTGTTATTTTTGGATTTTGATTGTGTTAGAGTTTTTTCATCAACATTTTGGATCACAGTGATCCATCATCAGAATGATAGAGAGCATAAAAAAATGAATGAGATTTATCTTGGTCTGTCCATTGCCTACATCTTAGTAATGTTAAGATTCGAGTTGTTTGTTATTATGATTGCTTATTCTATTAGCCATGGTATATAGAGTACTGTAATTTGTATTCCAGGCAAATGCAAAACACGCTTACTTTTACAGCCATTCTGAATGTTATGTGACCGAATATGCTGTTTATAGGTGCGATGACAGACGAGGTCTACATAAATTTACAAGCAATTAATTTTAATTTTTAAGGTTACTACGATGCTGAGCATTAGAGGGGGATATGCTGGCTGCTTGTTTCTTTCTTTAAATTTTGAAATATAAAAATTAATTAAACAAGTAGGTTGTTGGATTTGGGCATTAAAATGTGATTATAAATTAAATTGTTTTTGTAAAATAAACATTTATATAAATTATAAAAGTTTTTAAAAATACATTATATTATAAAAAAGATGGAGCTTTAAATATAAAACAACAAAAGTAGAGAGGAAAAAGTTACCAAGCAACAAGTTACAGCTTTCATAGTAGGAAGTGGGGTCATGATCATTTAGTTTTCATATATCCAAGTTACCTTCAGTATTGGGAATGGGTTCCCAACAAGTAAGAGTACTATCATGAACTTGATCCTCAATAGTTTGCACTTCCCCAACAGTTGACTAGTAGTCTTGGGAGGAGAAATAATTAGAGCGAGGCAAGAAAATTTGCCATTATCTGGCCATCTAAGATCTCCTCTACTACAATGTTGGGGGGAAGTTAAATGCTAGTGGGATGACTAAGACCAGTCATGAACACTCGACCACAAGCTTTCCACTACAGAGTACAAGAGCCAACATGTCCATGGAAATTTTGATTTCAACCATGTCAATGCCATTTTAAAGGAGATTGGCCCCCACTAGTAGGAGGAGGGAAGGTTAATTGTTCTTTGAAAACCATACAAGGCACATTTTTCCAATTATCAAGAAGTAATTCAAGATGGGCCATAAATACAATTTTATTGGCTTGCACCTGTATTTACATTAACACATTAGAACATATCAGAATAATAATAATAATAATAATAATAATATTTTTATAGCCCACGATACCAGGCGATCTGTTTTTGGATGATCTTACAAATTTTTAATTTCACTTCATATAATAATGATAAATAAGAAAATTTAAATTTCATAAAATAATTTCTTTTCAATTTTATTTAAGGAAACAAATTTCTATCTGCCACTATTAATTAGGGCTACAAGATTCTGCCCACTTTTTATGGGATGAAAAAGTATGTTCAGATAATCAAAAGCAAAAAATTAGATAACCTAAAAATGTTGGTGAAGAAAATGAATGTTAAAAAGGCAATGTATAAAATTTAAAAGAATGCATTTAATTCTAGTTTTCACCGACCAACATCATCAATTCAAATATAGAACAGTGATTTGGCATATATTGCAGCTGCACTAGTCTACAATTGTTTGCTCTATACATAAAGATTGCCAGCTCTCTCTTTTCTACTTAATTCTTTATCCTCTACATATTTGTTTGTGTGGGTATATATGTATGATCGAGATTTGAAGAATAAGGAAGGAGCAGAAAGAAAGAACATCATATCACCATGTGTAGCCTGCAAACTGCCGAGGAGGAGGAGTGTAAAAGACTGTGTTTGCTCCATATTTTTCTTTTGGTGATCCTTACAAATTGGCCACAGTGCACAGAGTATTCGGAGCTAGTACTGCAAACAAAATGTTCAAGGTTTTGATCCAACCATCTAAGAATCATACAAATTTACTATTGAAGATCTTGCATGTTAATGTCATGAGATTTCTACAATTCATAATGTTTACAATTTTTTGTTTCTGGATTTTGATTATGTTTGAATTTTTGCATCAACGTTTGGGATCACACTCCATGATCCATCATTAGGATGATAGATTGCTGATGATGGATCACGGAGTGTGATCCCAAACGTTGATGGAAAAATTCAAACACAATTGAAATCCAGAAACAAAAAATTGTAAAGATCTTACATGTGTCATTGTCTAATGGCGCTAATTTTGAGCATGAAAAATGAAATTTGAACTTATTACCATGGTGGTTGTATTGCCTTGATTCTTTATTTTTATATTATTTTCAGACTGTGCATAGGTTATATGCTGTGTTGTATCAGTCTTTCAAACCCAGTTAGCTCTTGCTCAGGTAGAGGCTGTGCAAGTGAGAATGCATCGACCTAATTCTCACGTGTCTGTCTCAAACTTGTTGGGAGATCTCAAAAGCGACAAAGAGAGATGAGGATTAACAGGGCCAGTATGTGCGTACCTCTATGGAATTGCACTTAAAAAAAATAACGAATCTTGAACATCATTTTCTTTCAATCACAAGGACTTGAGTGATTGGCATGAGATGTCGGGATCGTATAGCTTCTTCAAGAAGAATACTTCTCTACTTTCTTACATAAGATAAAAAGTATAATGAAGTCTACAACTACCATAATCTTGGCTTATAGATCTTTAAATATGTTTCCGGGTTATCCAAGATCTTAAAATATGTTTCTTGGTTGTAAGGCTTCTTATTGAAAAAGCCTTGGATTTTATATTGTAATGCTATTTTATTAAACTCATAAGTTTGCAACTAGGGAACTCTTAAAATTTAACTATTTTATATGTTTCATATAATCAGATCCGCTCAGCGGCTTCCATTGAATGAGATTTAACTCGGACTGTCCATTACCTACTTCTTAGGAATGTTAACATTTGAGGTGTGTTATTTGATTGCTTATTCTATTAGCCATACTAATTTGTATTTTAGGCAAATGCACATGTATTTTACATCTATTTTTAATTTAATGTGATCAAATATGATGTGTATTCTTGAGATGATATATAAGGTCTGGCATAGGGCAAATTCATCACCAGCAATTCATCGATGGTAAATTCACCACCAATAATTCACCAGGGGAAAATTCACCGCCATGAAAAATTCACCTCGAATTTTACTTGAGGTGAATTTGTCATGGCGGCGAATTTTCCCACAGTGAATTTTCTGTTGGTGAATTGCTGGCGGTGAATTTTCCTAGTTTACAAGCAATGCACGTGCACAAAGATGGAGGATCAAAAAGTGGTCACCACCCATTTTTTTGGTCCATCAAAAGCAAAACGTGAGTGTGCTAAAATGCACTTATGTTATGACTTGATAGTGATTGAGCTTACATCAGTCACTATTGAGTCATAACACAAGAACATTATAATGTAAGTGTGTTATAACATAGCAAACCTCTTTCATAGGATGATGAGGGTGAGACTCCTAGATGTTGAAGATTGCCATACTTTTATCATAGTCATGGATTTGTTTGTGCTTATGGTTCTAAGGATGCTCAGGATGCTTTGGCATTAACATTTTTAACTCAATTCCTTTCATATTGTTCTATTAACAATAGTGCATTACTTGCTATAAGAAAAGCTTTAAACTCCTAGTTTAAACAACTCTGAAAGCTCAAACAAATATTTGGCTTACAACTTACCTATTTAGTTAATCTTGTAGAACTGTATAGTCGTAAAATTGCACCTCTCGCAATTTCACATAAATTTTTGCATTTGCTTTAGTGTCCACTCCCTTAGCACTTGTGTAGGCTCATTTTAGCCCCTGCATAAGCCTTTTTCCCTTCTCAGGATGCTCCAACACCCCTTTTCAGTAGCTACCCTCACATCGAACCTCGTACTTTTCCCGTTCGTGTTGTTTTGTAGCGTGATGTGTCTGGACACTAGCACGCTACACAGACATCTGCACTCTGCGCTAGCGTCCTGCGACGTTTCAATGCTCAAATGACTGTTTTCGTGCATGTTTGCCACTTGTCACCTCCTTTGGTCGGTGGTAATGGCTCAAGATGCCTTGAAACGGCCCGGGAAGCTTCTCTTCCCTCCTTAAAAGCAATATTTTCAATTCATTTGGCCTCTTCCTCCATCTCTAGCTCCATTCTTCCAACTTCTAGCTTCACTCCTAACTCTTTCTCTTCTTCTCCCATCTTGCTCTTGCTTGCACAACTCCATTGCTTGGTACAACAACATTTTCTCAAGCTCGCACAACACCCTCTACCACACTCTTGGCTCTTGCAGCTATCTAGATATCCCTCTTTGCAGCTC
The DNA here is from genome assembly GCA_007258455.2 of Sequoia sempervirens. Classification (NCBI taxonomy): domain Eukaryota; kingdom Viridiplantae; phylum Streptophyta; class Pinopsida; order Cupressales; family Cupressaceae; genus Sequoia; species Sequoia sempervirens. Next base: position 285,278 of record VDFB02381180.1, on the reverse strand, counting down.
CTTTGGCTCTTACAACTCTATCTCTCTTCACTTCATGCTTGTGAGCATCTTGGGATTTCTCACATCCCCTATCTAAGTCTGCATCTCTACTTCGTGATACTGTTTCTCCTCCTCGAGTGGGGATTGCTTTTATCACTCATACTTGGTGGTGTAGGTTCTACTTCTGAGTGGGTTTTTCTTTCACCACACACTTTTTCCATTTCGGTTACACTCTCTCTATCTATCTGGCTATCCGTGGAGGTGGGAACACCAAAACAAGGATTTGACTGAGGCAAACCCCTATACAGCCCCAACACTTTCTCTCAATCTTACAAACACAGGTATTGAAGATATCTACTAGTTGGAGGCTTCATCACTTGCATGGTTGTGAGCATTTCTCTATCTCTTATTCTCTTACTTTATCATTTATTCTTTACTTTTCTTTAGTTCTATTACATTTCGTTATTTTCCTATGCTTTAAAAGTTCTCAGCAATCAAAGAAGTAGTCATTTAGCTATTTTCTGTGATAAACTCACTCTCTGGTCCATACAAGACTCCAGCGCACTTTTGAGACGCCAGCGCGTTGTGTCGTCATCCGTATTCTGCGCTAACGTCCTTTGACCGAGAGCTTGTCAGTTTGTCCAAAAAATCTGTCACCTGCTCTTTCAGATTCTAGAACTCTCACCTCTGTTCCTAAGGTAGTTTAGGGCAGTTCACCCCATGAGGATCTCTAAATGAAGAGAACTCGTGAGTAGGGAATCCCCCTTCTCTACATTTTGGTGAACCTGATGTGAACTGAAAAACTAGGAATTTGTTTACCCCTACTTGGCAAGGTCATAACTTTTGACTTGGTGCTCAGAATGTAGAACTGTTTGCACTGTTGGAAAGGTCTCCTAGAGAACTAGTTCAGTCCCTAAAATACTAGTGCCTTCGGTAGTCAAATTTTAGGGACCGATGCAAGTTCTGACCTAAAATTTCTCTCTCAAGACTTCCGAAAATGCAAATTACTAGAACATAGAAAATACTGAAAAAAAAATCGTAATGAATTTAATATCTTCTTTTATTAGCTCAGTATCTAATTTTATTCAAAATATTAATGATATTCCATTTCATGCATATGATGGTGACTTGGATTTGCCCATATCACTCGGTGTCTTTGATTCTTCTCATGAAATTCCTCTTGCTTCAGAGGATATTTTGTTGCAAGAAGATGAAATCATTGATACCTTTTTAATGTTACTCTACCTTCTCTTCATTCTAATGCACTCTCTTCTAGAGATGATGCATCTGTGAATGATGAATTTCCTATTCCTTCCAATGCACTCTCTTTCAGAGACATTGCATTGGTGAATGATGAATTTCTTATCTATTCCAATGCACTATGTTCTAGAGATGATGTATTAGTGAATGATGAACCTCCTTCCACATTTTTGATCCTGTTTGGATTGATGTTGAGAACATGTCTTCGAATAATTATTCCACTAGTTGTGATGATTCTGTAAATATAATCTGTCTCTGTTGCTCCTCAAAGGCCGAAGAGACCAGTCATTTACGTGACTCTAGCTAGTCTTTCTTCTGAAAGGATTTGTTCTATTGATAGTGTTCCATTTGATAGTGAATCTCTTGATCTTTCTAAGGCTCCCTCTTATAGAGGGGTAGCCCATACTTATGAGAATAGAATGAATAAACAACCAATCCTTCCTCAAGCACCTAAACCTACAACTAAAGCACCCGGTGATTATGATTTTGTTGAGCAGCCTTGGGTTACTTCGACTAAGATCTCACTGTGGGACTTGCTTCAGTTTGTTGCAGTTTATTAAGGTATGCTTCAGGAAGCTTTGTAAAAGATCCTCTTGCCTTCTTCCACTAAGCCAGTAGATGTTGATGTGTTGATAGCTCATATTCTTGCAGATTCACTGAATATTACGTTCTATCCGCAAGAGCTCCTGTCTCCGGAAGTACATAAGCAAGCGGACCCGAAAAATGATCATAATTAATATTAATAAAATTGGCATTAGACGTACTCTCGTTGACGTCGGTTCAATGCTCAGTATATGTAGCATTGATCTATTGCCTAGAATTAATATTGATTCATCTTCTATTAATGCTTCTTCTGTTGACATTCATGGGTTGGACAATGTTGATCGATGAGCCCTGGGCACGATAGTCTTGCCTTTGAGGTTGGGAACCATTACCGTACCCACCCTTGTATATGTCATGTCAGAAAAGTTACCTTATAACATTCTTCTTGGTAGACTGTGGATTCACGCTATGGGTGCAATCCCATCCACCTTGGATAAATCTATTAAGTTCATTTGCAATAATCGAGTAGTCACAGTTAAGGCTGACCCTGATGCTATGTACTTATGTGAGATGGCAACTGCCGGTCAGGTTTCAGTTGTGCCTACTCTTATTCCTTCAGTGTCTTCCAATGTGTCGATGTTTACTCCAACAATACCTACTACAAAGGATACTGTTGAAGTAGATGTCCCTAAAGAAAGAAATCTTAAGTCTACTCTTTTTACTTCTCAAAAGAATGCATGTCTTGGTGAGGATTGTGGTTCCTTAGAATTTACAGATTCCTTCATTGAGGAACATAAAGTCAAATCGATCCACTTAGACCTTCTAATAACATTATCCACACCCGCTACTAAAGATGATTGTTCTTTTGTATCACGAGATGGTGTGAGAAATAATTGTAATGTTCTTAGTGTTGATCCTGCTTCTAAGGAAGATGATCACACTTTTGTTAAGTAGGTTAATGTTGGTAGTCTTGTCAAGAAGGATGATGGCGATCCCGTAGAAGAGTATGACCCCCATAGCCGGAATAATAAGTTCTCCATGAGGATCCTCCATTATCTTCCGTCTTCATATCTTCTTCTTATGAGCAGTCAAGTATTTCTCCACAAGATAAAGGGTTGCTTCCTACTCCTCATCCTTTATTTGGGCAAGAGTGTATTTTTTTGCGGCTTCTAAAATCCCGCTTAATCACTCTTCCTTCTCCTACATGCAAGAAATCACATGAACATGATAAAGAACATTCTTTTTGTGCATATCATCGAGTGCTTGGCCATTCCACTAGTGAATGTAAGGCCTTGAAGGACAAAATACAACTTCTTGGTTCAAGTACCATCAAACTCCTGTTTGATTGATGCACCTGCCTTTCCTTCGCATGACAAGTGATATCAAGGTCTACAGGTCTATCATGTATCTTCTATAGTATCTTGCATGGTTCTCCTCCCCTATGTGTTGGGGGAAATGATAACTTGTTTTGGAAATGAAGCGTCCCTCTAGTGGAACCCTTTTTCTCTTGAAGGGTTCCCGAGGGACCCCCTTTGAAATATTTTCTCTCAAATGAATTCATTGGTGTTTAGCTTGAGGGAAACCTGACTAGACCTCGCTTTTCAAATAGTGTGTCCCTTGAGTGGACCCCTCTTCTTTTGAAGGGTTCCTGAGGGACCCCTTTGAAAGCCTTCCAATCTATCGATAGTCTACGTGACTGTCCATTTACTTGCCTGCATGGCTGCTTTCGCTTTATGGGTGCGCCTATGAAGCTTCTTTCCGACTCTATGGAGTCCCCTTCCTTGGGTTTCCTCCATGTGAGAGATCTTGGGGGATACCTCCCTACATGTCTGTGGGTCTGTAGGGCGCTTCTTCTTAGCTTCCTCCATGCAAGAGATCTTGGGGGTGCTCCCCTGTAGGTCTGTAGCGTGCTTTCATCTTGGTTTCCTCCATGTGAGAGATTTTGGAGGACACCTCCTTGCAGGTCTACGGGTCTATAAGGCACTTTTTCAAGTATCCTTCATGTGAGAGATCTTGGAGGAAACCTTCCTTGCAAGCATGTGGGTCTTTAAGGTGCTTTTCTGGGTATCCTTCATGTGAAAGATCTTGTGGGATGCCTCCTTCCAGGTCTGTGGGTCTGTAAGACACTTTTATGGGTATCCTTCATGTGAGAGATCTTGGAGGACACCTTCCTTGCAAGTTTGCGGGTTTGTAGGGAAATTTCTTGGGTTTCCTTCATGTGAGAGATCTTGAAGGATACCTTCCCTACAAGTTTGTGGGTCTGTAGGGTGCTTTCTTGGCTTCCTCCATGTGAGAGATCTTGGGGGACTCTTCCTTGTAGGTCTACGAGTCTGTAAGGAAATTTCTGGGTATCCTTCATGTGAGAGATCTTGAAGGACACCTTCCTTGCAAGTCTGCGGGCCTATGAGGCACTTACATTCTTAAATTCTCCCTTCTCTTCTCTTTTGTATATACTGGATCGAAGATCTGCATCTTCTTCATCTTGAGTATATTCCCTTCCTCTCTTCGTTTTAGAATTCTTCTATGTGTTGGTGTTCTTAATTTGGGGATGACGCATAGTATTGAGACAACATTTTACATCGAGGTCTCTTTACTTTGCTGACTCAAATCCTTTAGTTTTTTGTGCTCTAACATTGTTGTCTAATGCAAGTTTTCCTTGTTTAATGAATTTGTTTTGCAGGTCTTCAACCTGGGGGCATGCTTCTGTGGTTCGAAGAGTTGTTTGCTTCCTCTACAGTATCCTTTTGGCATGTGATGTTAATTATGTTTAGTAGATTTCCTTTAGCATACACATTAATGTAGATTCATATGCCCGCTAAAGTGGGGGCAAAATGTATAGTCGTAAAATTGCACCCCTCGCAATTTCACATACATTCTTGCCAGGGGTAACTTTAAGAAACCCCCCCTCAGCGAAGGTGTAAAATCCTGGCGAATCTTAATGAATAATTAGTAAAAATAATAATCATGAATAGTGGTGAATCCTAGAGAATAATCACTAAAAAGATTAATTACAATGGCAAATATCTCCTTTAAAAATTTGCATAGTTGGTCGGTGCAGTTCCCCCATATTTTTTTTGTTTTTTGTAATATTGAAGTAGGGGCCTAGGGGCAGCAGCCATCGACGGGGTCAAGAGGTAGCGCCCCTTGCGGAGAGCCCCCTTGTGGGGGTCAAGGGGGCAACGCCCCCTCGTGGGGTCAGGGGATAGTGGCCCCGACGCGCTTCTATCATGATATAGGCGGGGTCGAGGGGCAGAGCCCCTCGCCACCAAGCATAAATTCACTATAAAAAATGCATTGGAGCACACACAAATTAAGTTTTTTAAAAAAATCTCACTTTAAAATTAAGACTAGAAATGAAAAGTGAAAATGTTACCATTGATTAGCTTTTTAATTGGATGGTTGCAGGTTAATTCATCGACCTAATACACATGTGCCTTTTAAAATGCTTGTTGAGGCCCGAAATTTGTTTTGGGCCACACAATTAGATTTACTCATGTGGCCGAAAAGTAATTTCGGGCCTCAACAAGCCTTTTAAAGGGCACATGCGTATAAGGTCATAGAATCAACCTGCAGCCATCCATTAAAAAGCTAATCAATGGCAATAAATAAAAGCCCCAAAATTAAATGGTAATTTATTATTAGTGGCGATATTGCCCAAAAATTAATGGTAGGAATATAATATTATTGGCGAATATAATTAGTATTTTTAATTATAGTATAAACTACTGGCGAATCAGTTCCAATGACGCATCGTTTAAATAGGAAAATTAATCGGGACAAAATTATTTTTTTGTAAAAACTTGGTGATTCAACATCCTTTTTCGCTTGTACTATTCACCATTTTTGGAGGTCCCAATTTCAATTATTCGCCAATTGGCGAAGATTCGCCACTAAATTTTTCCCTGATTCTTGCATTTGCTTTAGTGTCCACTCCCTTAGCACTTGTGTAGGCTTATTTTAGCCCTTGCATCAGCCTTTTTCCCTTCTCAAGATGCTCTAGCACCCCTTTTTAGCAGCTACGCTTGCATTGAACCTCGTGCTTTTCTCGTTTGTGTTGTTTTGTAGCGTGACATGTCTAGACACTAGCGTGTTGTGCGGACATTTGCGTGCCGCGCTAGCATCCTATGACATTTCAACACTCAAATGACCATTTTTGTGTATGTTTTCCACTTGTCACCTCCTTTGGTCAGTGGTAACGGCTCGAGATACCCTGAAATGGCTTGGGAAGCTTCTCTTCCCTCCTTAAAAGTACTCTTTTCAATTCATTTGGCCTCTTCCTCCATCTCTAGCTCCATTCTTTCAACTTCTAGCTTCACTCCTAACTCTTTCTCTTCTTCTCCCATCTTGCTCTTGCTTGCACAACTCCATTGCTTGCTACAACAACATTTTCTCAAGATCTCACAACAACCTCTACCACACTCTTGGCTCTTGCAGCTATCTAGCTCTCCCTCTTTGCAGCTCCTCTGGCTCTCACAACTCTATCTCTCTTCACTTCATGCTTGTGAGCATCTTGGGATTTCTCACATCCCCTATCTACTGCATCTCTACTTCGTGATACAGGTTCTCCTCCTCAAGCAGGGATTGCTTTGATCACTTCTCTTGTGATACAGGTTCTCCTCGATTGGGGATTGATTTTATCACTCATACTTGGTGGTGTGGGTTCTACTCCTGAGTGGGTTTTGCTTTCACCACACGCTTTTTCTATTTCGGTTACACTCTCTCTATCAATCTGGCTGTCTGTGGAGGTGGGAACACCAAAATGGGGGTTTGACTGAGGAAAACCCGTATACATCCCCAATACTTTCTCTCAATCTTACAAACACAGGTATTGAAGATATCTACTAGCTGGAGGCTTCATCACTTGCGTGGTTGTGAGCATTTCTCTATCTCTTATTCTCTTACTTTATCATTTATTCTTTACTTTTCTATAGTTTTATTACATTTCGTTATTTTCCTATACTTTAGAAGTTCTCAACAATCAGAGTATAAGTAGTCATTTAGCTATTTTCTGTGATAAACTCACTCTCTAGTCCATACAAGATGCCAACGTGCTTTCGAGATGCCAGTGCGCCGTGCTGTTGTCCCTATGCTGCACTGACTTCCTTTGACCGAGAACTTGTCAATTTTTCTAGAAAATCTTTGTGATCTGCTCTTTTGGATTCTAGAACTCTCATCGATGTTCCTAAGGTAGTTTAGGGTAGTTCACTTGTGAGGCTCTCTGAATGAAGAGAACTCGAGTAGTGAATCCCCCTTCTCTACAAGAACAAATCCTAACTATACTTCCAACTAGATGCCACTTTTCCTTTATTCTAGGAAGTCCTAGTATTGTGATAGCTAAGCACATCCAAATGAAAATATTACGAAGCCTTACTTTAGTAAAACATAAACTTGTTACAATAAATTACAATTTTTTTTGATAAAATTTAATTGGTACTTTCATGAAGTTATACATAAAAAACCCATGAGTCTATAGTATGATTCTAACAAGAATTCTAAAAGTAAATACTACACAATTTTGGTGCATTTTCTTCTCCTCTTCATGCCAATTCCTCTTGTGAAAATTCAAGGCTTTAATGCCAATTCCTCTTGTAAAAATTCAAGAGCCTCTTGAAGCTTGCCATTGTGTATAAATTCAATTAATGCTTGTTGTTGTAGATGGAAATATAAATGAGGAGCTTCCTTCAAATGAGTGCATTGCTTCTCAACATCTCTATTATCTCGCCACACACAAGTTGACCCTTTGCCATATGTTCTTTGTTGTCTACCCTCCAAAAATGCCTCTGCAACTTGCCTCAAATCTAGTCACTTCTATCCATGCCTTGCCTCTAGATTTAACGGTTGATAGGCAATGCCTTACTCACGCCTTATCTCCTTGTCTCTCTCTTATTCCTTGTCTTTGACCGTGACAGGATGTGACAATAGGTCCTTTCAACGTAGAAAAATGACATGCAATCAACACATTAAGAGAAAATTTTAACATTAAGAACATTTTTTTTTCATTTTGTGATATTTTTCTATTGTATGATTATAGATAGAAGCACCATTGAGAGTGATGTGGAATTCATCTTAAGATGAGGTAGACACTAAGGGCCTAATATCTTTATAAATTTATTAACAATAGTATAGTTCAATTTTCATTTTATGTTCTAAGGATTGCGTTAAAAATAATTAATAAAGTTGAAGGTTGAAAGTAGAGTGAGAGAAGTGGGGTCATAGATGTAAGGAATAATAACATACATTTGAAATTTTGAATGTTGAAGAAGTCCAAATAGTAGCACAATAGAGAGAAAAAATATCTAGATGTACCTATAGCAATATGTTAATGATAAAAGAATATGAAATTTTTACATTAATGTCATTTTAAAGACTCCTTAACATTATTAGTAGTATATAATATCTCTTACATTGAATTGATTAAATGTTAAAACTAATTAATTTCACTAGATAAAATTTCATAAATTTGGAAACTCCTTAGACCCTTGATTTTGCTATCTTTTGCATATCCTCTACAAAGGTGTTCAAGTTTGTATAAGAAGTTCCTCCTTCCTTCACTGCCTTGTTCGCAGCCTCTTTTAGCCTCACAACATTTTTGTGTAGCTTCATTCCAATATAACCTTCCATCATACTTCTAATTTTACTCTCAACCATCTCTTTTGTCACTAATTTAAATTCATCTACATCAACACCCTCAAAGTCCAAGCCAACATTCCAAACATCTTTTACAAATTGACAATCAAGAAATTGATCGTAAGAATATGGCCATCCAATCATAGGAATCCCCATGCTAATTGCCTCCAAAGTAGAATTCCAGCCATTATGTGTAAGAAATCCTCCAAGTGATGGATGAGAAAGCACCTACATCCATTAAAAAAAAGTTTAGAAACGTTGTAAGTTACAATAATGGGAAGTTTTATAAATTAAAAAATAAAAACTACCAATAGCAACTCTTCCCTTCACATGGTTATGTGGTCTTTTTTCATCTCGTTTGTTTAATACAATCTTTTGATTTAACCATAGTGGTGCACCACAAGATCAAAACTAGATGTACTACAAGATATTTTAAAATTGCAAAAAAGTTTTATCCTTTGTTGGTGTTCTTTTTATTGAGAAATTTCAAATTCCAACCCAATTTTCAAAAAGAAGAGAAGTTTATAACATTAAAACAATATCAACCATGAAGATGTGTTGGAAAGAAACACTGAAAGATTTAATTTATTGTCCAATGATTGCAGACACTTATATATATCACTTAAATTGACTCTAATCATCTCAAGTTTTAATCGCTCTATTTCTATTTGTTAGAACTATTAACACACTATAACTCTTATAAATCATGGATTTTAACTCTCATCGCACATAAACAATGTCAGACAACAATGCAACCTCTTATTCAAAATTTAGTCCTTTAAATCAAAAGATCTAATAGTTATAGAAAATGCAGTTGTCTTTGAATTAGGGAATTATAATCTCTTTGTCTAAGGAAAATAACAGGGCATGAAACCATCTTACCTTCAATTGGTTTGTCCAACTAACAATCAGGGCTCGATCCTTGGTTCTTTCCCTAAAGCTCTCGGGTAATTCCAGAGACTTACCTTCTGCTATATCTGCTCTAAGAACCCACAAGAATGGGTACCCACAAGCCTCTAGTCCAAGAGCCAGCTCATGCAATTGCCTTTCAGATTTTACAGCAATGCTACCAAAAGAAACATATAACACAGACCCCTGTGGTTTGGTGTCTAGCCATTGAAGGCAGGTTTTATCCTCCTCCCACATGCTGTACATGGAGTTCCTACCTTGTAAGAAATTTGGAAGAAACACAGGGCCAACTGCCAAAGCTGGGCATCCATTAACGCTGAGACCCATTTGTGCATCTTTACCTCCTTCCAGCTCATCAAAAGTGTTTACTAGTATGTAATCTGCTATGTTTTGAATGCGAGACTCATAGAGTAAGGCACCGTACATGCTCTCAGAGACGTGTTCTTCTCTGAAGAAGGAGGGTAAGTCTGCTGGCCTGATAGGTGGGATTTTTCCAGGAAGGCATGTGATGAGTTTCTCTTTAGATTTTAAGTCGTCCTCTGCAATAACAATACTCTCATATTAGAAGAGATCACTTATCCAATAGGAATTATATTTCAAATATTAGATGGGAAACAAAACCAACTCAATTAAGCTCAATATAATATATCACAGGGCGATTGAAACAAGTAAAATAAGAAACAAAAAGGACATAAGCGATACAGGAAACATAGCAAAATAGGACATTAGTAAAAGCTCTATTAAATACTTGATCTTGGATTACTTCATTACCTTTAAGTGTGGAAAATGTCTTTAGGAAACTTTACCTTTAAGTTTAGGAAATTTTAGCAGAGCAATTTACTGACAGAAAATTCAGAGTCAATAATTTATCGCAGGAAAATTTACCATCACTAGCAATTCACTGCTATGGAAAATTAGCAGCCAAATTTCATGCAATTAATTTTTTGCTCGGTGAATTGTCATGGCAGTGAATTTTCTATCAATAAATTGCTGGCAGTGAATTTACCTATACTGTGGAAAACATTTGAAATAATAATTATTTTTCAAAGAAGTAAAGTATACTAAAAAAAAATTCACATAATTCAAATGTAAATGTGTAAAGTATCACCAATGAAGGTATGTTGTTTGATAGGAAATTTGTTTTACTTGACTACTACTTATCGAAACATATCTAATGCAGTTGGAATGTTGTCTTGATTCACAACTCATCTAAAACACAATTATTGGTAAGCTACAAAGCAAGTTTTAAGGTATTTTCAATGAACACAAATTTTTAGATTGAAATAAGAAAAAAGAATGAAAATTTCAATCTTGTTGGTTTCTTAGGTTGCATATACTTTAGTAATTCAACCTTTGGTTTAACTCTTCAATCTTGGATCTGCCATTTTTTCATGATGTAAAAAACAACCTATTATTGCATTGTCATCTATTGAAGCAGAGTACAAGGTAGTTGTTCCAATAACATATGAAGGAATATGATTTAGACAACTTATTGAGGATCTTTGACCTCCACAACCTGATTTATGTATTGTGATAACCAGAGGGTTGTAGATGTCAAAGATTCTAGTGTTTCACGTTCACACAAAGCATATTAAAGTACATCGTCATTTCATTTGTGAGCATGTCTCTACTAAAAAATTGAACTAGTCTATAGGGGAGAGGGGCCAATAATGGGGCAGGGTCCAATAGTGGGGATAGAAGTAGTCCTCAGTGGGCCCATAATGGAGCACTTTAATATCCAATTGCAAAACACTTTTTATCCATAAAGTACACAAAGTGACAAATCATGTGATGCCACATCAGCACACCAATAAAACATGACTCAGTGCACCACTATCGGTCTCAATTTTTTTTTGGGCCTTTTTGGATACCTCAACAAAAAGCATGTTGATGTGACCCTAAAACGAAATATAGAAGCACATGAGTTGCCAACTAAATTGTTATACAGAATTGGGAGTGATTTGAAATTTCCACATAGGATTTTGAAAAACGTGAAGTTAGGGTGCTCCACTATGGGCCCCTCTCCCCTACACCAACTAGTGAGCAGCACTTGAATGTCTTCACTGAACCTTTGAATAAAGATAAGTTTGTGTACTTTTGCAGAAGATAGTGGTGTTAAATGTTCTTCATGTGCACATGAATAGCTAATAAACCTATTTATTGTAGGTGGTCCTCATCATCTAATTGCATTGTGTAATGAAATAACATTTATATGCAAGGGTTGAAAATATAAGCACTAATGAACCACAATCTCTAAACATTTGTCACATAAAAATTACATTTATCATACAGAAATACATCTATCCGCATTTTTTATTTATTTAAAAGAAAATTATAATATATTTAACGAATCTATTCAAAACTCTCCAACTTCAATAGTATGAAAAGAAAAAATTGTAAGATAAATACCTCTGACAGGAATATGGCCCTGAGAAAGAAGAAAGTTAGCATGCATCTGAATAATGGCAGATGCAGTACAAGTAGTCCAGAAGACAACTCTGGGCACCCCAAGATTTTTAGCTACCTCTGCTGTGCAGGAGAAAAAGCTATCCGAAACAATGCAAGTGATTGGCGGTACAGAATTATCCGCTGCAGTTAACACACTCTCCAAAGCAGGTCCCAAAGTCTGCAGCACAAGCAAAAGCTCACCCAAATCAGAAGTTCGGCCATGTTCAGGCGGTAAGCCGTCCGGAATAGTTAAAAACCGAAAATTTAAACCCCTCTCTTGAACCTCACGGTCACGTGCAGCCGCATCTTTCGAAGCTGCTTTTAAGAGGTGTTGTCCATCCATTCGGTAGTAACAAAGGTTATGAAAAAGCCTCGCATGGCCAGCATGCAAGATTCATCAGTGGATTGACATGGCCTTGTGCACGGCACGACACAACTACTGCGTGCAAAGGAGGAGTCATTTGTTCTTCAGTCTATACACTGGTTGAGTATAACTCTTGCTGTGAGACCACAAAAACATTACAAAGAGAAGTTTACAAACTGTGAAGTATGCAGTGGTTGAGTATAACTCTTGCTGCGAGACCACCAAAAACATTACAAAGATAAGTATGAACCATTAGTGTCTCCATCAAACTTTTGTTGGACAGTGAAAAGTGATAGGATAATATGGATAATATTGCCCAGCGTGGCCTTGGCCTTTTGTTGTTTTGTTTTTTAGATGTGAGGATTTTTTTGGAAAAGCAACTCCAAAATTTATACTTTAAATGGGAAAGAGTGTGCAGTGATTGTGATTAGTCTAGGTGACTGTGTTATAATAGAAAATTTAATTGAAAAAATTAATAAATATTAATTAATACAATTGTTTTCTTATGATAAGATATAACAAGTGTAATATAATAGTGAGTATTTGGCTATCTAGTACTCTAGTGATTGTATTTGATAAATAATAAATTCTTAGGGCAATTAAATTCATTGTCAACAATTCATCGTCAAAAAATTCACTCCTAGAAAATTCAGTGAAATTTTTGACAATGAATTGTTGGCCGTGAATTTACAATGTTCATAGTGGTAAACACCTATTTTTGTTACATTGTAATACAAATATTTGTTGTGTAGTTGATGCATGAGTCATGACAACAAATTATTGCAAATTGAATGTATCATGATTTTGCTAGGTTTAAAAATATTACAATTGTTAGGGTTGACTTTGACTCAAGCTTGGTTCATACTAAACACAATTATGATTGACATAGTTGAAATTGAATTTGTTTATCAAATAAATATTTGTAAAATATTGATGAGGAAATGATTTTTTTTCAAAAACATTTGTAATTTGATTGATTGATTATAAAAAATTAAAATATAAATAAATAAATATAAATATAAATTTTAAATTTTAAAAATGCAAGATTAAATAATAAATATAATATGTTTGTTTATTTTTTAATTTGTGTATTAATAATATTATTATAAATATAAATTATATTAATTTTATAATTGTATATTTTAGATATATAAAATAATATTATCTAAATATATAATGAAACATTTAATAAAGACTTTTATTTTTTATTAATTATCATTAAAATAGTTTTATATACAAATTTTAAACTTTCAATTAAGAATATAAATTTAGTTCAAATAAATAAATGTAGCTTAATTAAATAAATAAATAAAATTAATTTTTGTATTAATAATATTATTAAAAATATAAATAGTTCTTAAAGTAAAAAATAATATTAGTAATATATTAAAAACTCAAAATACAAATTAAAAATCAAACATATTAAAAACTTTACAAAATTATACACATTAATATTAATTATTAAAATTATGTAAATATGAATATGTTGATTTTATAATTGTACATTTCAGATTTATAAAACAATATTATATAAATATATTATTAAATATTTTATTAAAATATTTTTATTTTAATATTAAAAAATATTAATTTACAATTAAGAATATAAATTTTGATTAGGCACTAAATTTGATTAAGTTAAATAAATAAATAAATTATTGTAGACAATAAAAACAATAGAAAATACAACACTTACAATAAGTGACTAATTTCATAGTATTTTAGATTAAAAAAAATTAAAGGTAAGTTTTGTTAATTATAGTATTTTAATTGTGATTAAGCATATTACCTTCAAAGATTATAGCTGGCATAATTATACATTTTTTGTATTGGATACATCAAGATTAAGACTAAGAAAGAAAAAGACAAAAAGCATGTAACAAAATGCACAAAATTAAATTAAATTTGAAAACTCAACTGATAATTGCTAATTAATTATCAATTTCCAAATAAAAAACATTTGATAATTCTAGATATAGATGATCGAGGGCCAAGCATGAATAGGTAAGTAGGCAGATTAATTGAACTTCCCTTGATACATTGTGCCCTCTCTAATAAATTCAATTACCCAAAATAGGTGGGAGTTTTACTTGTTAAATGTCAAATTGCATGATGTGCCTACTTAGATGAAGACAAACAAAAGGTTATGAGAGGTGGCATATAAAGCTAAAAGAGGGTGTGAGAATCAATTACCTAAAAGTGTGTGTGATTGGCACATGTAATTGATTTGGGTTATTCCATGTGTTCTCATAATAGTCATGACCAAATATCCTAAGTAAGCTTAATAATATGTGTAGGAAAAATAAATATCCCCTAACAATAAGGAAAATAAAAAATACACACTAACACATGGTACATAAGACATTGAACTCCAAAATTCTCATATTTTACACTATTCATTCCTACCTACCCCTACATGACCAAGAGTACCCTTAATAGCCAATTTCACCACATGACTTCTCTAGAAGGGATTTTCCCACCCAAAAATAATTGTCGACTCTTAATCTAGCACCAATTTTTATATGATTTCAATTGAAGGATGAAGAACAAAAATTTAAATATTAAGTGGGAAAAATAAGATTTATTTTCTTGCATTCCTTGACCAATCACCTACTCTTTCAAGGTATCATTAATTTTTCAATTGCATATATGCTTAGCCATGGTCTTGGCATAAATCTTAATTGTTGTTCTAGTGAGATCTCATAGTAGCCATGGATCTCTTCCTTAGGCCGTTTGAATGCACTGAAGGATATATTTTGCAAGATTTTCAATATGGATGTTATGAATAATTATTCTACACCAAACCCTAGCGAATAATAGTTAAAGCCACATGTTCAGAGGTGTCATGTCATCTAAAGATAAAAATCCTTGGATTTATAGAGAACCAAAGGACAAAAACCCTTTATTTTTGTGAGATGACAGATGAAACCCCTTTGGTGAATCAAACAGTCTCACCAAGAGGCCATTAGAGAGCTCCATGCTTATGAATTTAATTTACATTGTATATGTATGACTAGTAGACCTTTGTAACCTTATTAGTGTCATTCTTAGTGTTGTTTATTGAGGTTGTAGTTAGTATACTCATTGTTGTAGTCATTATTTCATTTTATCATGTTATGTGATTGTATAAAATTTTGACTCTATTATTAATTCAAAACCTTTTGAATGCATTTTTCTATCTTATGAGATTTGGGTTGTTTATATTTTCTAATCTCACATTGAATTAGGATTTTTGTTACACTCTAGTTAACATGAAAGTTGATAATAAACTATTATAGTTAAATATTACAATTTGTGAAGGAAACCTTTGGTTTAGTCAAGGCTCTAAAAATAATCATAGCCTTAAATATTATTAACTTAAAATAACTATTAAGGGTATTGCCATGATAAATGTATAAACCATGGAAGAGATGTTAGGGATTTTTGTTAGAATTGGTTAAAGTATTTAAACCCTTTAAACAATATATGTAGAGGGGGTTTAATTATATTTTCTCTAAATATCAAATTATTTTGTACAATATTTTAGTTGGGTTGTCATAAGGGGTGTCCAAAATTATACAAAATTTTGACCAAGGAAAACTTTAGTGGTGAATCTTCACCAATTGGCAAATTTTAGAAATCAACCAAGTTGAAATTGGCGAATTAATTGCACCCAACAGGGTGTCCAAATTGCCTAGATTTTACAAATTATCGGTCCAATGCAAGTCCATTCACCAACAATTTTTTTAATGAGGCATATTTAAGCAACAAATTTTCCATAACAAAGTACATGTTTCAAATGGACTGATTAATATTTTCACCTGGAATCCCAGAAGCATGTAATAAAACACCTACATATTTGCCAATGCTATTAAAACAACATTGTGTTAGGACCCATTTTTCCAATTAAAATTTACAAATAGTTGCTTGTGAAGACCCATTTCGCCAATTAAAATTTATAAATAGTTGGTTTTGAGGACCCATTTCACCAATAACATTAAAAAATAATTACATTTGACACATTTTTCCTTGAAAATTACAATGTATCATTGTATAAGCATACGAGATTCACCAAATTTTTAATAATATCGTTTAAAAATCCCATAGAATTCACCAAATATGGATTGATATAATTACATTTATTCTTAAATTTTTTTTTACTTCTTGATTTGAAAGTCAGCAAAAGCCAAAAATGTAAACTTAAAGGTAATTGATCATTTCTTCATAGTGTTATAAGAATTCTTTATCTCTTTTCCATTCTTGAGAATCAATCTTAAAGATGATATTGAGTAGGGAATGGGATCTATATTCTTTGTCCTTAAACAAGAAGACATTTTTTTCCAACTTTTATTCGAAGCGAGAGATCAATATGTCGAGTAGCAAGGGTAAGACTCCTCAAGGTGATGAAGGGACTGAGAGGCCATCAAAATTCCCAAAATGTAGAGGTACCATATAGTCTTACTTTGGAATTGACAATTGTTCTAATCCATCAAATCAAGATGGAGCTACATCATCAACTCTTCCACCAAATATTAATGAAGAAGGCATTCACAATACCTCACCACCACCAGAAGGTCAAGGTGAGATTGTCATTGAGTTAAATGTATCAAATGAGGATGGAAATACCGCAAAAGATGTTCCAAGGGATACCCTAGTTTACAGTGAGATAATTGAATTGGATAAGGATGATGTTGGTAGCAATAAAAGAAAAGGAAAATAAAAAATGAGGTGCAAGTGGGAAATGGCAAGGAATTTTCAACTTGGTTGGTTGTCAAAGTACGCATTCATTGTACCAGTGGGGAAAGAAAATGATGTTGAAACTATAAAAAAATGCATGTGTACAATTTGTAGTTGGAAATGTAAAAGAGACAAGAAATTGTAGCTAAAACTTGACAATATAGAAAAGCATATTGGTAAAGTTTATGAAAAAAAAATCATAGACGGAAAGCAACAATCAATCGTACGATGGAAATCAAAGGAAGAATGTCTTCATGTTAAGTATGTCGTGGAATATGAAGAGAATAAGCAAAGAATATCAAAGCATGTTGCATGTCAAGGTACACTTGTGCTCAATTTGGAAACGCAATGGAAGGAGAAAATCTATCAAAAACTGTTCAAATGAGTGTTGTTTTTCATATTTTTTCCAAAGGGTTTCCAATAACAGACTACCCAGAATATTGTAATTTATTATCTTTTTTGGGTGTTCCTCACTTTCCTTTCTCATATCGGTCAGTAAATGCTGGATGGGAATGGGAAAATTATCTTGTTGTAGTGGAAAAGCAAGATTTAAAGGAGAAAGTATAAGAGTCAAACTTCATTGCATTATCTTTAGATGAAGTTACTATGGTAGACAATATTTCTTGGGTCTATATGCATTTGTATACTATAAAACAACATGTTCACCAAGCTCATCTTCTCTGTGTTCATAAAATGAAGGACAGTTCAACATCAAAAAATCTATTTTAACTAGTCAAGAAATCTTTGAATGAAATTGCAAGTATGGATGAGTTGACAATTGCCAAAAATTTGGTGTGTGTAGGAGTTGATGGAGCTACAGTGATGCAAGGTCAAAGGAGTAGTGTTTGCACAAAGTTACAAACTACTTGTGCACCATACATGCTTGGCATTCACTGCATGGCCCACATAATGAATTAAGCATTCAAAATTGTAAGCAAGTTTCCTACAATATCAAAAGTTGAAAATCTAGTCCACAAGCTCTACGCATACTTCTACCAAAGTCCCAAGTTACGTTTCACAGAATTTCAAAATTTTACTGAGGGAATAACAACATGAAACAAGCTTCTTAATGATGTCGATACTAGATGGATCTCCCTGAATGGACCAACACAACGAGCTCTTTCAGAATATCAATCCTTGATTGGAGTAATGTATGAGCATCGCAACACAATAAACAAAGCCCCTGATTGCTTACATAGGTTAAGCGATATAGAGACACTCTTTACTTTAGCTAGTCTTCTCCTTATGTTAGATAAAATGAACAATCTTGTAAAGAAATCCCAAGACAAAACTATGTATATTTATGAATATGTTAAACTATGTAAACATACATGCTTGGCCCTTAATCATCTATGTCTATATCTAACACAAGAAAGGGCCCAAATTATTTCATGTGGTAGAAAATTATTGATTTGAATCATCCTGATAATTATTTACAGTTTAATGCAAGTGGGCACTTATGTATTTGTGTACATGGATATGAGATACCAATGTACCATTATAAGATAGCCAAGTGCTCTAGCAGAGAAGTAGTTGTTAACAAGGAAGATTTGAATGACATTGTTAAATCTATTAGTGATAATTTGAAGGAAATTGCAAAATCTCTTTCCCTAGAGATTCATGAAATATTCCCTCAACATAAAATACTTGAAGCAATGGGTATTGTGTATCCTTAATTTTGGGTAAAGCGAGATAACCTAAAATATTTTCATGATAAAGTAAATATCTTGATCGAACAATTTTTGAAAAGTGTAACATACAATGAACATAAAATAGAAGGAATTTTAAATGAAGATAAGCTTAGATAACAATGTAAGAATTTTTCAATAAATATGAGGGACCAGTATGATTCCATGGGCATGGAGAAGGCCTTTGAACTAGGATCAATAACAAAGGTTTGGACAAACTTAGGTTAGAGTGAAATATTGCGTTGTACGATATCAAAATATTTCTAACTTTTTGATTTATGTCAAACAATGATATTTGGGTCAGTGGAGGATGAGAGAGTTTTTAGTTCATTGGTTTTTTTGAAATCAAAGTTAAGAAACAAACTAGACAAGAATTTGAAAAATTGCTTGAGGATGAAAGGAACTACATATAATGCTAAAAAAATTCCTTTTGAAAGGGCACTCACAATCTGGAGGTCCACATGCGAAAGATGAGGGACCAAGTTGTGCAACACTCCAATTCCAAATGCTGGTACTAGTGGCAGTGGGACAAATGATAGTGACACAATGAATGTTGAATTTGAGATGCAGGCTGAAGAAAATGAAGAGTAGACTCAGAATCAAGATGACTCTTTTACCTTATCTCAAGTTGAACATTAGTTTGAGGACCCTGACTCCATTTGGGAAATGGAAGTGAATTAGCAACTTTTAGGTATTTATACTGCACTTCATGAATCATTTTCCAAACTTACGTTGATGGTATTTTATATTGTATTCCATGAAATTGTGAATCATTGAACTTCATGAATCATATTCCAAACTATAGTTGATGATATTTTATATTGTATTCCATGGTATTGAATTTGATATGTGATTTTGCATCATTTTTTAAGAACAACACTTATCACACTAGTGACACTACTTATAAATTATTATTGCATTGTCATTCACACAATCTTTGATAAATAACTAAAAAGATTATTAATCCATTCCTTGAACATAAGCTAACAGTTCAACATCCATAACTTATAAATAATCGTTGATTATTTTGAATCAAATGATAGTGAATACAATACTAGAGAGAAAGATAGGTCGATATTATATTCAAAATTAAAGATATTATAGTGTCTTTTCCTTTTACCTACATTCTAATAATCTAATTTGAAGTCGATTGGGTTTTACCTATTTTTGGTCTCTTAAGTCATATCTTATTCCTTTGCATCCATTTAGTCAGTGGCCCCTTGAGCCTAGTGTTCCTCGTTGCTACCTATAAAATTCTTATAAATCTTGCCTTTTCTTATGTGGGTCATAAAATTCTTTAATTCTTGTTCTTTCCCAAAGTTTCAATTTTAATATTTGCTCAACATCGTTCATGTTATAAACCTAGGAAGGAGGCCCCTTTTAAATCATGTAATAAGTGCACATGGGTATGTGTAGGATCATGATGGGCCAAAAAGTGGCGATATGATGGGTATGTGGCTGACAACTTTTTTCTAACCCAAAATTGATGAAAGAAAAAGGGTTTTTAAAGGAGATTGTCAACTTTCCACCAATATAAATTATGTTTTACTTTAAATTTAATAAATAATTATAATTATTCATTTTCTATTTGAATTACGACTAAAGTCCTGATTAATAGGTTGATTGAAAAAAAAAAAGCTTTCAAATGGTATCACATTTTTTGAATCTCAAATATGTGTCACATTCTATGCTTCACATACTATAGGATTAAAAAAAAAAAATTAATTTCATGAAGTTTTAAGCAAGTTAAGGTGGCTAGATGTACGAGTTTTAATATTTTTAAAAGTTGTAATAAAAAAATCATAATTAATTATTTACTTGGAAAAAAATTACAAAAAATATGCATCACATCCAAACATGAGTCCTCTACGTATATCTAAAATATTATCATTTTATTGTGGTTAGGGTGGTTAGACAAACACCTGCTTTTTATTTTTCCCTAAAATTTAAGTACTACTAGACATTGAAATTTCAAATTTTCACCAATAAATTTTTATTTTTTAAAATAAACCTAGTATTTTAGAAACTACATTCAATTTTCTATAGATTCTATTCATACATATTTTTGAAATAATATAGATAACTTATTCAAATTTTTACATCAAGTTGCCTAACTCTGATTTTTTTGAATTTTTTGCCACTCAAGGGCCTGTTTTTTCCATGATGATCCTGCATGTACCCACATGCTTATTAAAATCCTTTGTTATGTTGGGTGAGTCCCATTGATTTCTTTCTATTGGTTCCCCTCCATCTCATGGGATTAATCAAATTAAGGAGCCGGCGAGATAGTGGGCAAGCAACATCTAGACACCCTTTTGGAGGGTCTTACCACTGCTCGAAGGCACCGATGACTAAAGGTGTTCAAATCAACGGTTACTATGGTTTCTAAAAAATCAATCTTAGTTGTTCCCTGCCTCCCTATGACTGCAAGATGCACATGCGTTAAACCCAAAGGGGAAGCGGGGAGGTTGACACGTAGACAGTCTCAACGCTTGTGGAGATGGTGGAGCCTGGGGAGTGATACAGAGATGAATCCACATGGCATTTTCTGGTTGGTCAATTGCGACAATCATTTGTAGTCAAAATTTCAAACAAGTATTTGATTGAATTTGAAATGTTTGTTGCACTATCTCATTGCAAGATTGACAGTTAAAATTCAAAGTTCAAGATTGAGGGCAAATGAGTTGTATCAGTCGTTCTAGTTCACACGAGTGAACCATAATGGCAGATATGAGGAAAAGCTACCAAATTTCCAATTGGTATGTTTTAAAGCCATAAAATTTGCTTTAAAGTATAATTACAAATTGTTAAAGCATTTAATGCATCTAAGGAGTTCTCATTGAAATTTTCAAGCTTGTTTGGTGACAAGAATTAGGGCTTCTCAGTTGTTTAATTTGTTGTAAGTGCTCGTTCTATCATTTTTTCATTAGGGTTTCTAGTTTTGTTGAATTTATTTTAAGGTTTTATACTCAATTCAAATGATTATCCTATTTATTCCTATTATTTCCTTGCATCAACCTATACCCTAGTTATAAGCTTGCAATTTTCTAAGTAGTAAACCCTAGTTTTCACAAACTCTATTACTATGGCACCCAAATTCAAAGAATCCATGTCAAAAATACCAATCTTATGATTCAAATCCCACTAAAAAACCTCTATTACAAGACTTAGCCGAACAATTGGTATCTTCAACCTCTGAGAAATCAAAGGGACAACATATGTATGTTGGCCCTGGAACTAAATTTGGCATCATTGATCATCATTGTACAATTAAAGATGTCCTACCGAACTCCGTCTTCAGATGAAATATTTTCTAGGGATGGTTTGGAAATAGGAATGTTGGTATCCCTTTCTAAAACCCCTGGAGGTTGGACATGGGTAAGCTGGCTGTACCCAACATGTTCATAGGCGTTGATCTTCTCAAATCAATTGTTGCAAACTATGACCCTCCGGTTAGGGTTGTTAGAGCTAATGATGGATAGATTATGGTATGGGTTAATAAGGAGGAAGATGAATATGTGTTCAAGTTGAACACTTAGAGCAATGAAATGGTTAAGATTGATGAGTAGATGTTGAGGGAAGAATACAAAAGGGTAAAACACAACTTCAAGGTGTCAGTGTTGACCAATTTTTTTATATCAGTAGGGAAGCGAATCAACAAAAGAAAGATTAATTTGGGACCCTCTAATGTTGAGCCCCTCCCTATTAAGTATTTCCAACCATATTTTTAGAAGACCTTTTCTCCCTATGCCAAATACTAGGGTTTGATCTTGGATCTAGCATGCCAATGGTTGATATGTACATGGTTGTGAGTATCCAACAACTTAACATAAATACCTTATATGATTTTTCCACCTATATAGCAGAGGAAATTCACAAAGGATTGGTGGCCTTGAAGGGTGGGAAAATTGGTGTCATATTTTAGTGTTTTTCACTCTTTATGCATATGTTTCTTTTAAAAGGTGTAGACTATTTTGGTTGGGAGATGGAACTTAAAAGGGTTGTGGATGGTATTGAGATGTCGGTGCAATCATGGACCCCTATATTGGATAGGAATGAACAAAAGACCGACTATGTGACTGCTACAAATATTTTTGCCACCAAATTGAGACCAACTCTAATGGTGGATGTACCTAGGATTCCTAAGGAATTACATGATTTTTTGAGGTCAGCTGAAAGGAGGCCTGATTTGAATATTGCTCACAACTATGGGGATGTAATCCCTTGTAACAATTGTACAATTCTAAGGGTATTTGGAGCACAATTGACACAACACATACTCCCTAGGGAAGTTCCTCTGAGGATTGGGTTTCTGGAGGTGATGTGGCAGCTAGGGAATGTAAATGATTTCTTCCTAGATGAGAAGTGAAAGTGAACTTTCTTCTCTACATACACTACACATTTGCTAATTTTGTCATGATTACATATGGATGGAGAAATATTGTGGAGCAATATCTTAGTCATTACAATATGAAGATCTAGACATACAAGACATATGACCTTGAGGGATTCATAGTTTGGTTAATGAAGAGAAATAGGGTAGGTTGGTATGTTCACACCCACACTATGGTTGATGACCTCATTAGAAATATTTTTGATCCTGATGTCCAAATTGACAGAATGAAGAAGTGGGGTGTTTTTTTGAAATTGGAAAGAGAAATTAAGGTTAAGAAGCCTGATTTTAAAGCTTTGTTAGATATTAGTGACCCAATTTTAAAGATTGAAGTTGTGATACAAAATTTTGACAAAGTAGTGGCAAGATTAAAGGAGATAAATGTTGCGCAAGATAAGGGAAAGGAACCTATGATGGAGGGAGATTCAATTGTTTAGCCTTCCAATAAGGTGCACATATATTCAAGGAGGAAAGGCACAATAAGGAAGCAACAAACAATTGCTACTCCTGCACAATCTGGGGAATCAAAAGTGCATTCACCAAAATAGCAACTACCTCCAATTTCATTATCATTGAAACATTCTTCTACACCTGAAATAATTGAATTGGATTCTCCAATTAGAGAATCATCCCCTCCAAGGGAGCCATGCCCATCAATAAAGAAGTAAAAGGTTGAAGCTTCTAGTTTGGTTGATAATCCTGTAGAGGATTCAGATGATGAAATTGCTATAAATAATGAGGAAATAATGCATGGGATGTCATCTCCTCAAGGTGAAATAATATCACAGTCTATGAGCCTTAGGTTGAGAAAATCTAACCTAAGTGGAATAAATAACTTTGAGGATGTTAGATTACAAGCCTGTGAAAGCCTTATGGAAGATGATCAATTTTTCAAGACACAAGCTTCTGAGGAATATGTATGGAGAGCAATGAACGATGAGTATGCAACATTAGTGCAAACAAGGAGAAGTGAGATCCCTAAGAATCCCCAAGAGGTTTTTGAAGCTGAGGTTTGAGATGAAATGAGGGTCAAGTATTCAAACATTTCTACAAAAGAGGGTAGGGCATTGGTGAGAAAGTGTGGAGTGTTATTACTCCCATAATGGAACCTGACATCAACAATTTATTTTGACACTATGAGAAGACAAGATGCCCCCATTTTTAATAGTGAAGAAATCACATTGGATTTACAGGGGTCATTTTTTAGTCAACAGTGGGACACTCTTGCTATTTGGGCTTTAGCCCCAACCACTAAAAAACATGAAGTTGCAGAACATGCCCCAGGTGTAAGAGGAGGCTTAATCATAAAAAGAGTTTTAGATACAACTACCTTGGAGGCAAAAACCATGAATGTTAATGTGGCACAATTCACCAAAGCCACAATTGAGTCATTAATGAAGGAAAGGGATAGATTTATAACCAAATATAATGAGGTGGTTGTTGAGTACAACTCGAGCCAGCAAAAGAATGCTCAAATGCAAACTCAAACATGGCTTTGTGGAAACACCAAAGCATAACAGATTGGTACCTCACATGCTACAATATTTCCTCCTCCTTCCCCAATTATTTCACCTCCTCAAAATCATGAGGAGACTACCCCCATTGAATTTGAAGATGTGCAAATGGCACAATCAACTCCTAAATCATCAAATGCCCCTCAATTTGAGGAAGTTACCAAGGTGGATCTGATGGAAAAGCTCAAGGCTTATGAAGATAGGATGGATGATCTTTCTCATTTAAATAATATGAAGATTGTGACAAGAGTGCTTGAGCATTTGAATAAGGGGGTAGAGAAACAACTAGTCAATATTCATGCCAATTATGCTTTGATGTTTGATGTT
The DNA here is from genome assembly GCA_007258455.2 of Sequoia sempervirens. Taxonomy (NCBI): domain Eukaryota; kingdom Viridiplantae; phylum Streptophyta; class Pinopsida; order Cupressales; family Cupressaceae; genus Sequoia; species Sequoia sempervirens. The sequence continues at coordinate 260,510 of VDFB02381180.1, read as the reverse complement.
ATTAAGAACCTTGATAGAGATAAAGAAATTGTTATTCCTTTAATGGATAAATGGATTCTAAGGGATCAAATGGTTTCTCAAGTCTCTCCCTCTCAACATACCTAGCTAAGTCCCACTCACTCCAACCCCTTCTCTCACCCTCCCTCTCTCTTAAACTCTCACTTCCAGCCCCTCTCCCTCTCTCCAGAATCTCTCTCTCCCTCTCCCCATCCCATCCTACCTAGACACCTCTCTCTCTCTCTCTCTCTCTCTCTCTTAAAATTCTCCCTCCCTCTAAAGACATACGTCATAAATACATACAAGCATAATACATATGTACATATAATCCTACATCCATACAAGCATACATACATACATGTGTAGATACAATCTTACATACATATAGGCATACATGCACTGATACATACAGGCATACATACATACATACATGTGACACACCAACATACATGTACATACAAACATACAAATATATCAAAAAAAAAACAATAGAGTGGCATTTAACATAATTGTTGCATCCTCTCATGATGCAAATAAGCCTCCAAAGATACTTGCAACCCTAATATTTCTAACAGATGGAACTGGTTCTCAAGGGTTGATTGTCATTGAGTCTTTAGAGGTGAAGATTAGAAAATTGGTTAAGAAGTTCAATGATTAGAATTTTGGTCTTCTTCTAGACATTCTAAATGTGAAGGGTGAAGCTAAGTCCCTGCAAGAGTGGAAAGACCAGGCAACTCAAGCAATAACTTCCCAGGCCAAAAAAATATGTGATGAAATGGAGTTGGTTATGTTGAGGAACAATATGGATAGGATCATGCATACAACGATTTTCCTTGAATATTTTGATAAGGAGGAAAGTTAGGTGGCAGTCAGGTATAGCCCATATAGAAAAATGGCAGACCATATCATGGGATTTTATTGGCCTACAAAGGAGGAGTTTACATTATGGAAGTCCAACTATATTGACATATTGGACATATAAATTGTTGCAAGTGGGAGTGGTAGACATCAATTTTGGTTGGTGATCTGTAATAACAAAGTTCAGTAGGGAAGTGCAATACATGGCCTGGAATGAGTACATATTAGGCCTTGAATATATTAATGTTCAAATATTGCACTTTCTCAGTTTCAAATGTGGTGACAAGGATTACAGATGTGGAATTACTTTGGTTTATTCTCTCTTTCACTTTATGCTTTTCTTCTACAAGTTTTTAAAGCACATGGACTATAGTGTTTGTTCATGGAAAATATTACTTTGCACCAACTAAAGGAGCCTTTTGGAAGGAGGGAGAATCTTCACTAGCAAATGGAAATGGTTTTTTGTCTCATATGAAATTCTCCCTCATATTTGGAAATGCAAATGTAACTGCCTTTGGGGACATTTTGAAATTGAAATTAAAATGTATGTCAAATGTAAATGTGACTAAATGTGTAATTTTGGGTTGAAGCTTGTTTGCTTCCTTTTTCTTATAAAAGGAATTCAAGGCCAATTGCATGGGTCTTTGGTTGAAATAGCTTTTGAACTCATGTAAGAGAATTTTTTAATTCAAGCAAAAAGAAATAGAGTTAGTGTTGAGTCTTAAGTATGAATTCAAGTTTGTAATATCCATAGGCATAATGGTTTTACAGTAGTGATGGCATTTGAGTGAGAAAATGCATATTCTAGAATAGATTCTCTCCTCTTGTAATTTTTCATGTGAATTATTAAGAAAATGTTCAAGGAACCTTCTATTGGTCTTCAATTGTTTTGGTTGAATTTGTGATTTTGTCTTTGCTTTAAAGTTTAATTCAAAGAATTAATTAAAATGCTTTGATGGAATCACAGGTTTGTATGGCTAAATTAACATATTATTAATAATTTCATATTTTAATTGTGTTAAAACTTAAACATGTACGCAGTGATTCATCACTCAACTCGATGCTTAATAACATATTAACAATAATATTAGTAGCATATACAACAATGAACATCAACAATCGTTTAATGTGTATCTAGTAGTTGAAACCACTTCTAGAATTTTTCTTCAAATGATAAAATAAATAATACAGACAATTGAACATCATCACATTACTGAATTTGAGTTTTTTATTGATTTTCACATGAAGGAATACAAAGAGGCATTGGAAATGCAAAATCTTTCTCAAAGAAAACTCTGCACAGAGCTGAGTTGGAACTTGGAAACTCATATTATCAAATATCAAAGCATTGTATCACATTTTCTAGCAACTTCCATTGTTTAGGTTTTGGCATTGTCATTTGTTCTAATTGATGTTGTTTTACTTGAAGATTTGATAACATGTCATGATTGAAATTGGAACCTATCTTGAATTCTTCAGTCAAGTTTGCATTCAAGGTTATCAATGGTTTGATGGAATCCAAATAGTTCACCGCATCTGGGTTATGAGGAAACTAGTCCAAATCAATCTTCCTTGCACCCTCCATCTTCTTTCTAAAATCATCATTTCTAATGAATCGCTCATTTGTATTAAAATCCTCTAGAAAACCAAACTTTGTGAAGTTCCTTACCTTTTCATCCACCTTCTTCATCTTGTCTACAACCAAATGCAAATATTCCTTTGTTTCACGCATTCTCAAAGACTTTTCAATGATAGATGACAACATCATTGAGGTAGCAAGCTAATTATCAATCCCTTTTGATTTCAAATAATTGTCACTAGCTTTGTAGATTATTTGTTGAACTTGATTTGTAGATTTCTCTAATACCAACAAATTTTTGTTGTTCACTAAATATTTGTTGCTCGCTTCTTATAATGTAGTCTAACAGTAGTAATCAATTGAAACATGTCACACAAATGATCAATCCTCTGCATTATTTCATCCCAAGATCTTTTGTTTCATATGCCTCATTATTTCTCTACAAAATGAAGATTACTTGTTTTGACAAGAGTTAATTTCATTTTTTTGCTTCCATCAACTTTGCCTCCAATCTTTCATTTCTTTTTCTCTCTTTCTCCAATTTTTGTTCCCACTATGCATTTCAATTCACAATGCTTTGTCTTAATTTTTCTGAAGTGGATTTTTCCTCATCATATTTCTTGTTGCTCTCATCTAGCCTTTGCTTCAGTTCATTCACTTCTCTCTCATTTTGTTTATCCTCTTTGCTTGTTGATGTAGAGGCAGATTTTTTATTATTTTTTCTAATTCATTGCTCTTCTTATTTGTTGCACTTTCCTCTTTTCTTTCTCATTTGTTAGGTCTATAACTTTTCTATTTGATTTTGCAACCTTTTTTCTCTCTATCTTGCTTTAGCAATGATGTGAACACCAATTCATTGTTCTTTGATACATTAATTTTATCAATATTTTTGAGTCTAGAAAAATCCAATTGAAAACTGCTCACCTAGAATTCAAATTGATCCATCTAATTTTCTAGTTTATTTTGAACTATGGGAAAAACAATTGTGTAATCCATGATTTCTTTATTTGTGTCAAATGTGGGTACTACCATGGTTGTTGTAGGCTTTAAAGTTACAAAATACACACTCTCCATCAGTTGCTTCTTTTATTTTTTATATAAGTCTGATTTCTTTTTAAACTCTTTAATGTAATCAAAACTTGGGGACATAGGAACAATGGATTTCTTGAATCGTAAAGGAATAGGAGTAATTGCAGTTGTTGATGATGTCGCAGCCACACTAACTAGTAGTGGGGGAGTGCCTGGAAATAACTCCTTTGTGGTGGATCCTCTGGTAGCGTGACTTGGACCTATCAATATCCTTTGCCTCTTTTGTATGCCTTGATCACCTGGTGTTTATGTGGAATCTTGTATTGTTGTCCTCTCGTGTGTAATTTGTTGTTTTAGCACATTTTGACTACTACTAGTACTACTACCCATACCATCACCACTAGTGGTAGTGTCAGCTGTGCTAAGCTCTCCACCATGGGCATATCCTAGTTGTGGTTGTATCTGACTATGAGGATGAGGATTTGAAGCTCTAAAAAATTGAATTGTTTTGGCTCTACTTGTATGCCCTTGGTCTAATTTTTCACCTCCAAGCCCAAGGCTAGATTTATCAACTAGTTTTCTATGCTCTACATATGTTACCATCCAAGCGCCTTGTCTTTGGGACCCCAAAAGACCACCATCATAACCCATTTTTTCAGCTATGGTTGCTCCTAAAGTATATGCTTCTTTTATGGCCTCACTTAAATTAGGTTTGAAATTTACATGGATTTTTTCTTCCCTATCATCATTAGATTCATCATCAGTTTCTTTATCTTCACGTTCATCAAGATGCTCTATATTCCACGATTTGCTAAACTCACGATCTTCTTTGTTATCTCCATACTTTACAAGAGCTCTTGGATCACCTAGCTCCTTCCTCATAGACCAAAAGGCAGTAATTTTTTATCGTGACCAATTTTTAGTTGTAACTTCCTTATCTAGAGAATCTGGCATTTTTACTCTACTAGATGGTTTATCACTTTTTTCATAAAAAATTTTGTACCTCCTGATTGTCTTTCGATGCAATGCCATAATTTCTACTAACAATTGTTTAAAAGAAATACCTTTCTCAGCAACATTTTTCTCCAAATGTTGCTATTTTGACCTCATCCCAAGAATCCTTGTTTCTCAAGTTTTCAAGCAAGGGTTTACTTTGATTTTGAATTCTACTTGCAACATTCTTATTGGCCATAATCATTGATTTAATGGTGTCACATGGATCATACTACCAGTGAGAGACAACATCATATTTAAAAAAATTCAAAAGATCATGAGCCACCTTAAATGCTTTTCTCTTGAATGTGAACCCTCTGCATGAAAAAGGTAAAGAAGGAAATGAGGTCTTCTTTTGTTGATTGTGAAAATGTAGTTCATTAGTACTCTTCATATGCCTTACATATTCTAATGTGAAAAACCTTTCTGTCACATGTATTGGAAGTTTGTATGGCTCTACTCTCGATCCATAAATTTTGAGCACATTATATTCTTCCATTAAGTACCAATCAACCAATTGTGTTTCCTTTCCTAGTTGAATGTGATTTCTACATGACATAGGCAATCTAGGAATTGGAGTATTTGTAATTGCTTGATGCAATGGAACCAAAAACTAGTTTACAAAATGATTGTAGTTCCTTTGAGAATCATGCATCCTTATCTTAGAGGTCCAATCATATACTGGAGCCATTTTTTTTCCTCAGCATTACTATAGGGTTGAATTTGAAGCTTGTTGGTTTGAAACATTCCTCTAAATTTGAATAGAAAAAGATAGCACAAGTAGGTTTTGAACCTAAATGTCTTGGTGGAAGCTCCTTTAATCATTAAAAATTGTTTATGCATGGATTCTACAATGTGCTCAATAAAATTATATTTGAATGCGGAACACCATAATTGATATTATATACCATTTCAACGAGGCTTGACCCACTTCCCAATTGCTATCCAGTCTGAGGAAAAATGCTAGAATGGAAATAGTATCATGAACCCATGGTCTAAAAATATCAAAATCATAAGGAGGCTTATGATTACCTTTCAATTTGTCTCTAACTTCTTTGGTATCCAGAACTATTTTATTGATGCAAGCATTTTTCTCCCTTTCATCCATGGCTTCATAATCACTAGCAATCTTTTCTAGGTCAATGTGGACATTTCCAAATTCTTCGGTTGTAAACCCCAACACTTTTCCAAGTTATTTTGCATTAATGGATAACAATTCTTCTTTGATATCTTTATTAACAATTTCTCTTTTGTTATCATCATAATTTTGGCCACAAACCATGATAAATTCTAGGCAAGGGAAAACCTCATGTAACATCATGCGCCCTAATCCAGTTAGCCATGGTGTACTGATACTATTAACTTGCATTTTCTTTGAATCCTTATTCTTAGATGAAAATCTAAGTTTTGAGGTATGCCTACCATAGATTTCAGGATCATATAAATATCATGATATTCATTAGTGAAACTTGGGGTTTCAAGCAATATAGCATAATGTATTTTTTTATCTGACATTGCTCTAGTGGAATTAGTGGTAGACATGCTAATACAATGTGAAATTGTGAATTCCCTATTAGTCCTCCTTAATTTTTCTTAATTCTTAAGTTTCTTTGTCTCAACCCTAACCCAAACTTCTAATTTTGACAAAATAATATTTTAAGAAACGTCAAATGATGAAATGTAGTTGCATGGATTCTTTCACTTACCTAGGTTTTGATTCTTGAAAAGATTAATGTTGATAGTTGTGGAAACTAGAATGGATTTGTTAGAAGTGGAACTGTGGAACCCAAAACAAGGTGGTGCACTACAATGAGTAATTTGAAGACTGAAATCTCCTCGTGTGTTGACCCTCACTTAAAAATAAAATCACTTATTAGTAGAAAGTGTTTTTTTAACATTAAAGTGAATGAAACATCTATGTGTTGCTTCCTGACTACACAATTAGTACATGGATGATAGCATTTAGAAATGAAAAATTAGTACATCGCTGACAGTGTTTAGAAATGCACAATTAGTACATGGTTGAAAGAATTTAGAAATGCACAATTAGTACATGGCTGACAACATTTAAAACAAGCCATTTAGTCATACATTGACAACAAATTCTAAATTGTTGATCTTTGTAAATCTAACAGTTATAGCGTGATTTTGGAGGTTTAAGTTCATAAACCTAGCACTCTGTGCATTTCATTTTTGTTATGAAATAACTTGCACAATAGAAGAATATGATATGAAATATGTTGTAAATACTTGATAATAACTGAGAATAACAAGCCACTTCAAGGGGGAAAACCTCCCCATAGCTCTAATGAGAACACACTTCACAACTTGATGATCAAATAAGACTCGCAACCTCCTATATATACTTATTTATGCCTAGGATATCACCTATGCCAACTTAGACACACCTATATAAGTCTTAAGCCAGCCTAAACAACTAAATAACAATATACTAATGATAATATGACTTAATAGAGAGTTAAGATAGCCACAAGCCGACTATTCGTAACCTAATGTACACTAATATTAAGGGTGTAGCATGGCCCCCTTCTTCAAAGAAGCATTTTCCTCAATGCTAATCAAGTTTGGATTCTTTTGAATGAACTCCTCGTCCTCCCATGTGGCATCTTCAATTGGTAAATTCTTCCATTGGATGAGATACTCAGTGAGAGTTCTACTCCTTAGCTTCTTTGTGCATGTTTGACAAATGCACTCTAGTTCCAAAATGATTCTTCCTTCTTCATCGAGCTCTGGTAGTGTTTTTTGAGTGGGAATATTATGCCCAATGACCTTCTTCAAATAGGAAACATGAAAAACTGGATGTATCTTTGTTGTTGGTGGCAACTCTAGCTTGTAGGCAACACTGCCAATCTTTTGCATGATTTGGTATGGACCATAATACCTTGGAGACAACTTATTATTATTTTTTGTTTCTTTAGTGAGATTTTCTTATAAGGCTGCAATCTCAAGAAGACCGAATCCCTAACTTCAAAACTTCTTTCACTACGATGTTGTCCTACCAGTTGTTTCATTCGATTTTGTGCCATGGCTAAATTTTCCTTGAGTCTTGAAAGGACTTGTTTTTGATGAAGCACGTGGTCTTCTACTGCCTAAACTCTTGGTGGCACCTTTATGTGATGGAAGGAGGATGATATCCATAAAGTGCCAAAAATGGAGACATTTTTGATGAGCTATGAAAAGAAGTGTTATACCACCATTCTACAAGTGGTAGCCAATCTACCCATTAAGATTGTTTCTTCGAAGTGAAACAATGTAGATATCCTTCCAAACACTTATTAACAACCTCATTTTTCCCATATTATTTAGGGTGGTATGAAGAGCTATGAGCCAATTGAGTACCCAAACATGAGAATAAATCTTTCCAAAAGTGACTAGTGAAGATAGGTTCACGATCACTAACAATTAGGTGTACCATATAGCTTTTGGATATTCTCCAAAAAAGCTTTTTCCACTACACATGTTGTAAAAGGATGTGATAATGCAATGAAATGTGCATATTTAGTGAGGCAATCAACTACCACCATGATGACATTATGACCTTTAGATTTGGGAAGCCCTGTGATGAAGTCCATGGATACCTCTTCCCAACGCTGGCTATGAATAGATAAGGGTTGCAAGAGACCTAGTGTCTTAATTGTCCCCCCTTTATTCCTTTGACAAACCAAACATTTAGCCACAAATTTTTGAACATCACCTTTTAGCCCTTCCCAAAAAAAATCTTGCTTGACTCGATGATATGTCTTCAAAAATCCCGAATGACCACCCAATGGAGACTCATGCAACTCTATGAGAATCTTGTGTTTAAGAGTGGAATTATTGTAGAGATACAAACGTTCTTTATACCAAAGAGTATCTCCATTCCAACAAAACTATTTTGAACTACTAAGATCACTTTTTAATTGTTCGATGAGATTACTTGTTTCAACATCATTTTTCCACTCTACTTTGGCTTCCTCCACCCAATTTTCTTGTAATATTGAAAGGGCACACAATAAGGCTTCATCTTTCTCATCCTTCCTTGAAAGTGCATCTACTACAATATTTTCTTTCCCTTTCTTATATACAATCTCAAAGTCATATCCTAACATTTTAGTGACCCATTTTTGTTTCTCTTCAGAAGATAGTCTTTGTTCCAAAAAATATTTTAGGCTATCATGATCTGTCTTAACCCTGAAGTTTCTACCCAATAGATAAGGCCTCCATTGTTTAACTGCATGGAGGATTGCTAGCATTTCCTTCTCATAAATAGGTTTTAGTTGATTCTTACCCTTTAATTGATGACTCTCAAAAGCAATTGGTCAACCTTCTTGCATGAGCACTACTCCTATCCCATTTCCAGAAGCATCACATTCCACAATGAATTCCTTGGTGAAGTCAAGAGTGGAAAGCACTGGAGTTGTACACATAGCGGCCTCCTTCAATCTCTCAAATGTTGTATTGGTGGACTCATTCCAATGAAAAGAACCTTCTTCAATAGACTAGTGAGAGGTGTTGCTATACAACCATAATTCTTCACAAATCTTCTATAGTACCCTGTCAATCCAAAGAAACCCCTTAGTTTCTTAATTGCTTTTGGAATAGGCCATTCCATGATAGCCTTAATTTTGTTAGGGTACACCTTTACTCCATGTGAAACTATGTGTCCCAAATACTCCACCTCTATTAGACCAAAAGCACACTTAGATGGCTTAGCATATAGTTTATGATCTTCAAGTATTTGTAATGCTTGGTCCACATGTTGCAATGTTGTTCCCAAGTCTTTCTATAAATCAATATATCATCGAAGAATACTAACACAAACTTTATCAAGAACTTCTTAAAAATGGAATTCATCAAACTTTAGAATGTAGATGGTGCATTGGTAAGACCAAATGGCACCACCAAAAATTCATAATGACCCTCATGAGCCTGAAATGTTGTCTTACAAATATCTTCCTCCTTAATTCAAATTTGGTGATAACCAAATCTAAGATCTAACTTGGTAAAATACATAGCTCCATTCAATTCATTTAGCAAATCATCAATGAATGGAATAGGAAACTTATCTTTAATGGTGTACATGTTGAGCACTCTATAATCTTGACATATGCGCCAAGTATCATCCTTCTTACATACCATCACCATAGGTGAGGAGTAAGCACTTTGGCTATGCCTGACAATTCCTGCCTCTAGCATCTCCTCAATATTTTTTTCTATCTCACTCTTTTGTATGTGTGGATACCTGTAAGGCCTGATGTTTGGTGGTTGGCTCCCTAGGACTAACTGTATGGAATGATCATGATCCCTCTTAGGAGGAAGTCCTTTAGGAATATCTCCAAGAACAACTGAGTGATGATCAATTATAGCTTGCAAATCTGGATGAGTAGGAGCTTTAGATTGAGAGACTTCTAATGAACATAGTTGGGCCACAAATCCATCCAATCCTTTCTTAAGGAGGTTTTTCATTTGATGAGAGCTTACCATTTGTGGGGATTTTTCCTTCAACCCCCTTAGCTCTACTAGCCTTCCTTTTGATTGAAATATCATGAATAGTTCTTGGAAGTTCATCTCAATCGTTCCCAATGTAGTAAGCCATTGTACTCCCAAAACAATATATGTTGCACCCATGGATATCGCATACATTGGGGTATCAAGTTGATCATATCTCATGGATAATTTAATGTTATGACACTTCCTTGAACAACTAATTGTACCACCATCTGCAATTAAAACCTGAAACTCTAGAGCTAGATATATAAAACAATTTAGACGAGTAGCTAACTTTTTGTTGATGAAATTATGAGTACTACCTGAGTCGATCAACACTATTACCTTCTGCTTCTTTAAGAACCCCACCACATTGAGAGTTTGTGGAGCACTAAAACTTGAGAGTGCATGACAAGAAATTATTGGTTGAGAATCATGTGATTCCTCATTTGACTCCCTTTCATCCTCTAGTATGGGTTCCTCCTCTTCTTCCTCACTTGGACCTTCAATATAGAACAATTTCTTTTCATTGCATTTATGTCCTTGATTGTATTTGCTATCACAATTGAAATGCAACCATTTTTCTCTTTTCTCAATTTTTTATGGAGTCAACTTATTAGGTTGTGTTTAATATCCTTTCTCTCTTGTAACATTAGCCCCTTACTTCGTAGGAATCAAATACTTCTCCTCTACCCTATGTGCTGAGATAAAAGACTCATTTATGGAGCTAGGGCTAAACATGCGTACCTCATGTTGAATGTGATCCTTAAGACCACCCAAGAATAAATCATTCAATTTTTCCTCTGTAATTGTATCCACTCTTAAGGATAGATTTTGGAATTGTTGAATATAATCCTTAACTGATCCTATTTTTTGAAGCTTAGCCATCTAGTTGAAGAAGTTCTATGTCATGCTATTGCTATATTATGCTTGGATTTCCTTCGTAAAAAATGACCATGAGATGGTGAGCCCCTTTTTCCTTCGATGAGTGAAAATCAAATGATACCAAATGAATTGATTTGGTTCTAGATATAGGGAGGCCATCATGACCTTTTGTCCATTTGGGATTTGGTGTACTTCAAAAAAATTCTCCATTTGGTTTATCCATGTTAGAGGATCCTTGCCATCGAACTTACACATATCCACCTTTGGAAATAAATTCCTAGATCCCATAGAAGTACTAAAGCTTGTGCCAATGGTAACTAACCTAGAATTTTCACCTTGGTTGCTTGAGAACTCTTTTCTTGGTTCAGCCATGTGGGTGCTTAACATGTTTCGTATGTCCGATATATCTCCTCTTAGGTCACACATATCCATCTTAATTGAGGAAATTTCTTCCTTGACCTTATTTATTTCCTCATTAGGAGTAATATCCTCTATTGTTACCCCATCCTTATCAAGAGTCTTCCCCGGAGTGACAACATTCTTTTTTCCCTTTGTTGCAGGCCCCGTCATGATGGGAACCACTAATTTTAAAATAAATCACACAAATGAAACTTAATTTCTCTAAAAATGTTACTGTATTCTCCTTTAGTATTTCTTTAAAAACCCAATAAAAATTAGACTCCAATTCAACAAGATGTGTGAGATATGCAAATTCTAAAAACATTGTGTAGAAACCCTAATTCTACAATAATTCACTTAATTATGCTTCAATTCTTTTGAAATGTGGACAGTAGATTCTTTTATATGTTCTTCAAAAACCCTTTAAAAATTAAAAAAAATCACCAAAATCTGAAAGATATGCTCTTCCCAAAATCGCCTCCAAAATTGAGAAAAACCTTGCCTCTACAGTGCCAAGATCATGCTCGGATACCACTTGTTATGAAATAACTTGCACAATAGAAGAATATGATATGAAATATGCTGCAAATACTTGATAATAACTGAGAATAGCAAGCCACTTAAGGGGGAAAACCTCCAAATATCTCTAATGAGAACACACTTCACAACTTGATGATCAAATAAGACTCACAACCTCCTATATATACCTATTTATGCCTAGGATATCACCTAGGCCAACTTAGACACACCTATATAAGTCTTAGGCTGACCTAAACAACTAAATAACAATATACTAATGATAATATGACTTAATAGAGTTAAGATAGCCAAAGCTGACTATTCATAACCCATGTACACTAATATTAAGGAGTAGCAATTTCAATGCAACTACAACCATACATCAAATGTTCATTGAATGGTTGAAACTTGAGTAATTTATGATATAAACAATAAACATGTGTTTTAAAGGGGTCAGTAACTTAACATTGCAAAGGACTTAATAAAATGAATAATGATACCAAGAACCGAGGGAGATCAACAACAAATTAAAGTGAATGAAACATTGAAATGTCAATGTGTTGCTTTCAGACTCGAGACTACACAATTAGTGCATGGTTGTCTTGCATTGACAACAAATTCTAAACCGTTGATCTTTGTAAATCTAACGGTTATAGGGAAATTCCAAAGGTTTAAGTTCGCAAGCCTAGCGCTATGTACATTTCATTCTGGAATGCAACTACAACCATCCATCAAATGTTTATCGAATAGTTGAAACTTGAGTAATTTATGATATTGTATACCTTGGAATTCCTACCACTCTAAATGTGCAAATCTAACTAAGAAACATGAATAACAAAATACCAAGGACACCTCAAGATTAGCCAAAAGAGAGTTCAATGAAAAGGAATGCAAATAAGATAAAACACAAACACTTTTACCTCCCTTGTTGTTGAAACTTCTTTGATTGGCCCTTGCTTGGATTGGTTGTGTGCTCCTTAGATGATTGTTTGAATGTCTATAATGCAAGCTTCAATATGCAAAATGATGGATAAAGATGGTTGAATGATTGAAAAAGGCTTGGACAGCATGTAGTTATGAGAGTGCAAAGTGTTGAGAATGCAAAATGACAGCATAAGGGTGCAAGTTAGCTAAGTGTTGTGGAAATGCCCTTGAGGAGGGGGTATTTATAGAAGAATTTGAATTCTCTAGAGAATTCAATGGTCAAGATTGCTCCAACAAGGCCAAGATGAAGGGCTATGGTGGGTTGAGAACCCACAAGCCCTCACATCTTGACATGTGGAGGGTGAAGTGGACAAGAGGATATGAGGTGGAGATGAGTTGTCAAAAAGGTACATGAGGTGGAAAAGGACATGCACCTTGGGGGATGAGAGATTTCCACAAAAAGGGATTTCTTGTCCCCAAGTGGGAGTGAAAGGGACTTTTGAGGAATTTTAGAATTCCTCAAAAATCTACATGGGAAAAGGAAAGGTGGTTGGGAGGATAAATGTGAATTAAAAATTCACATTCATAAGATGATCTAGAGGATAAAAGGTGGGTTCCAAAAGGTGGGACTTGGTCACATGTGGAGATTGTGACAAGTCCAAGGTTCTAGAAGCCTTGGGAGAATGGAATGTGAATTAAAAATTCACATTTAAAGGAGGGGAGTCTAGAGAAAATAAATGTGAATTAAAAATTCACATAGAAAAGAGGGTTAACATCAAAAAGGAAAAAAAGGAAGAATTGACCAAAAAGAGGTGCTAAATTTAGTTAATGATTTTGGTTAAGGTTGTGCAAATATTGGATTAGGCTAATTAACAGAAGGTTAGAGGCAAGTGGCAAATGTTGGAGGATGTGACAAGGAGAGAGAAAATGAGGAATTTTTAAATTGATTTTTAAATCAAAAAGAGGCATAATGACTAAATTAAATAAATTAGTGTATTTATTTAATTTAGAGAGGAATAAGAGTAAATGATAAAGTATTAATTATTAAATTAAATACTTTATCAGTATGGGACAAAGGGTGCAATATTAATTTAATAAATTAATATTAATATGATAGACGTGAATGCAACAAATTTAATCATATGGAAGTGATTAAATTTAGGTGTCTACACATTGATCTTCTGGATAAAATTTGTGTGGATAAGAATCTCATAGAACCTAAAGGTATTTCTATTAATTTCTTTGATATTATTAGTAGGAAACCATGAGGGAAAGTAGGCTACCCATTAAGGTAGGGCCCATTTTTTTCCTACCCCTATCCATATCATGCCAAGACCTCTTTCCTATAACCTTCTCCTAGGTAGGTCATGGATTCATGCCATTAAGGGACTCCCATCTATTCTCCAAAATGAGATGAAGTATGAATTTAATAACAAGATATATACAAAATAAGTGGACAAACAAAGTTATAATTCACAAATCAAAGTTGAACATAGCACTTCCAAATCTCTTAATACTTTGATCCAAAATTCAAAGGTAAAAAATATACGCATTGATGATAATCATGGTTGTATTTCACCTATAACAAAACTCTTAGATGATGATTGGGGTACATTATATTTTACACCCTCCTTTGCAAGCGAGTACAAAATCTCCAAATCTCAACCTAAAGAGTCTTGTGTTTCATTTTCCCAATCCTGTTCTAAATCAACAAATCCAAAAACATCCCCGCATGATGGTGGTGGGTGCTCTTTGTCTTTTATCCCTCATGTGTCAACAATGCCTAACTTCAAAAAAGAAAAAAGGATTTTCATTCTTGTAAAAGGAACAATTCTTCTTATGAGACTTTAGATAATGATTCTTCATCTGAGTTGGAAGAGTGTTATGGTCTTGGATATAAAATTCTTTCTAAAAATGGATATAATGAAAACATGAAACAAAAAGATAAGGAAAAAGTGAAATCTATATCATACTTTTCTAAAAAGGGTTGAGGTTTCCAACCTTCATCCCCATCTTCATCTCATTATCCATCATCTATTGTATTTATTACTTCTTGTGGTAAGGGAGCAAGCTTCTTTTCACAAGAAAAAGGAATGTGTCCTACTACTTATCCTATATCTAAACAAGAGCATATTTTTTTGAAGCTCCTCAAATCCTGCTTGATTACTCTCCCTCCTCCAACATGTAAGAAATTGTATAGAAATAATTCCTTTTCTATATATCATCAAGCGCATGGTTATTCAACAAATGAATGCCAGACCTTGAGTGATAAAATATAATAGATTGATGATGGTGGTGTGAACTTCCATGTGTTGGTGCACCTAATCACTCTAAACAATAATGATCTTTATTTTAAGGTTTTTCTCATCACTATGGGGAATTTTTAGCTTCATAGGTTTTTTGATTGCTATTCATGGTGGTATAATCTTAAGTGAAACCATATTTCATCCATGTAAGAAACATGATAGTCTCTTGCATGGTTTTCTTTTGGTTTACACTTGGGGGGAAGGATAACTAGTGTTGGGAGGTGTGCAATCTTTTCAAGGATCCCTTGTTCCCTTCTTTTTCAATAAAATTCCAATATAGCAAGTATGTTGATATTTTCAGGGGGCATATCACCCTATCCATTCCATAGATGTCATGTAATATTTGACCTATTGACATACCCATTTGATGATGTTGTTGTTTATAACGCCCCCTGAGGTGTGGTTATCATTTTGTCTACTATGACATTAAACATTTATGCACCTCCTTAGGTGTGGATGAAAATTCATCCCCCATGATGTTAAAATTTTATGCACCCCTTGAGGTATTTTTTGTTAAAAAAATTATGCACCCCTTGAGGTGATTTTTGTCTCCTATGATGTTGAATGGTCCCTCGTGATGTTAAACTTTATGTGCTACCTAAGGTTTGATTTGCGAGAAATTCCATGAATTTGGCATAATGAAGATTGTTGATTTAGGAACTTGAGCATTTTAACATGGCCACCTAGTATAACAAAACTTGCTTGATAGTGGAGCCATGTGTTTCATGAGTGATTTTACATCCTAATGACAACACCATTTTATTTAAACATCAAATTCGACAGATGATGCTTTCTATTTGAGAAAAAATTAAGATTGACATGTTTCTTTTCCTTAACAACTTGGGATGGCTCCATAGGCATGCAAGCTATGTTATGCATGGTGGCCATAAAACAGCAAATGCAATATGCAAAGAATGTTCAAAGGATTCTTGCTACTTTTAGGAATAACCCTTGTGCTTGTTTCTTATGTGTCTTCTTCATGTCTACATCATGATTTTTAAATTTTTTCTTTATGTATAATGTTATGTTGTGTGTATTTTTCATGTATGCTTCATTTTTTCCATGTTTCATTGCATACCCTACACATGTATTACTTTTTCCTTATGTTGTGTTACCATAGAATCTTGAATAATGGGGGCTTATACACCCCCTAGATTCAATGCCATCCTATCCTTGCAATATTTGGATAATTTAAATGCTCCTAATATATATTCTTACTATAATGTGAGTTTGAGCATAATTTCACGCTCTCACTAAAGTGGGGGCTAAATGCGGTGTCATAAATTATCATCCTTGACAATTTCACACTAGGTTTTTCTCCCTAGTATGTTCTTGGACCTAATTATGCACCTAATTTCCTAATTATGCATCTAGTTTCCCATTTTAAAACATTTATTATAAAATAAAACATGGAAAATTAAATTATACATCTAATATTTTGTCCTTGACACTTTAGATCTCAAAAAACAAGAAATCTATTCTAGGGTGCCCTACACTCTAGACCAACATTTTTGGCTCCAAATTTAAATATGTTGGTGTTGGTAAATTACTATTTTGATTGTCAATTTCAATTATTAGTCATTGGTATTTAATTTTTTGGAAATTATATTAATAGCATATAAATACTGTAACATTGATTTTGGACAACTTAATCCTTTCTAACACTTCTAGGGTTTTTCACTTAAAAGGAGAAAGAAGGGCCAAAATGCTCACGTCTACATTCAAAGTTAATGAAATATAGATGGAATGTGGATGTGATATACTTATATGCAATGTTTTAATGCAATAAACTAGTAAGATTCATTGATTAATGAATGGAAACTAAAGGAAAACAAATTGTTTGAAAACACATTGTGTAATGCATAAACATCTAGAAATGAATACAAAATGTAACAGAACTGAATGAAATTGAAGAAGTGCACCTAGGATATGGATGGAGATTGGAAATGGCTTCTAGAATGCTACTGATGCTAGTTTTTAGGCCTAGAGAGACACATTCATCGTTCTAGGTGAATTAGTCCCAGTTCTACAAAACTATTCTAGAACCCATTTCAAACAAAAGGGTATCTAAAAATGCCAAAAACTCAAAATTGACCAGAAAGTAGGAATTATTCACCACCCATGGTGAATGAGTCCACTTTTAAATTTTTGATTATTCAAAGGTGGAATCTACAGCTCTCAGTCTCCACTTTGATTCTCTACAGGTGTTCGCTTCTAAAACTTTGATTTCTAAACCTGAAAGTGAGATTTTGTTGATATTTTGAATTTTTGAATGAAGATAACACCTAAAAAACTTTGAAAATTTATTTTTAATGTTTTCCAAGCTTCCAAATGTCTAAATATGTGAACACATAATACAAGAGAGAAAATTTAGATGCTAGGGCATGTGGGTTTGCCTTGGTCAAACCCATTTTAGGTAATTGAACCAAAATAGAGAAAGAATGCAATGAAACATACAATAATGGAGTTGATTACCTTTCCATGATGTCTAATCTTGAATGTCTATAACAAAACATGAAGAATATTCCCTTAAATGTGTAAAAATTGATATCTTGGTGACTTGAAATGATGAAACCCTAAGTTTCTTGACTTGAGATGGAAGATTGGTGGATGGATAATGAAGAGTGAATATTATTTAGGGTTTAGAGAGGTGATTTTACAATAAATTCACCTTATTAGCCTAAAAATTGGATCCCTAAGGCTGACATGTGAAAATAACAAACTTAAATTTCAATTTTCCCACTCAAAAGTAAAAAATGGGCCAAATGGGACTCATTCACCACCCATGGAAAATGGGTCTTACCTGGATGGGACTAATTCACCATGGATGGAGAATGGGTTCCAAAGGGGTGAGTTTGCCAGCTAAGATGTGAGGAGATAAGGAAATAAGGTTAAAATTACAACTTTGTCAAATATTTCATCAAATTAAGCCTCAGGATGCATAATATTGGGTAACAGGGGCCTATTAATGCTGATGAAAATGTCAATTAGGGCTTGGGACATAGAATTCAATGTGAAATTGTGATTAAATACACTTTACAACATTAAAATGAGGTCCACATAGCCTAGAAAGGCACAAGAACTAATGTGAATGTGCAAGACACATTACAACACTAGTTTAACATTAAGTTTATTTTACAAGCCTTCTAGATTAATGTGAGGATGTCATTAAACACATTTTATATTGTTGAATTAGGGAGAAATGAGTTTATTAAGTCTATAAAATTGTGAAAGTCCTTTAAAACACCTTTCAAGACGTCAATAAAAGCATGTTATTCAATTTGCAAGGGTCCAAGACCTAGTGTGGATGCATAAAATGTCTCACAACACTAAATCAAGGCCTCATTAACTCTAGTTTATCATGAATTATTCCCACGTCAAGAAAGAGATCCATTTTTCTACGCTACATTTAGCCCCCACTTTAGTGAGAGGATGAACTTCCTTCAAACTCACACTAAAGTAGACATTGAAGAGAGATTCAAGTGTACAGATGCAGATGACAAAGAATGAAAAAGATCAAAGGAGGTGGCCAAGTCCCCAAGATCTAAGATCCTGAGTCAAATCATCAAGATAAACAATCATGCAATGGCAAGAACCAAGATGAAAATGAAAAAGAAGGGAATCAAGCTTCGACCATTTGTCCAACTAGTTTTGGATTAGATCTAGGCTTGTTTGTTTTAGAAAGAAAAATGCATATTCACTCTGGGGCAACAAAACTCATGGTAGTCCACTGGGTGAGAAGACCCAAAAAGGTGAAATACATATGCTAGTTGGTATGCACTCAAAAACATAGGTGGCTATGGGGAAAGTCATGCCTCGAAATGGGCTTCCCGCTCAACCATATCAAAGTTATACCTCCAGATAACTTTAATAAGGTGCACAATGACAAGTGATTTTTGAGCTTTATGAGGTAAGCAGAACTTTGTATGCTTGACACTCATAAACATTATTAATGCAAGATAATGCAAGGATTGTTCAAAGGGATTTTTCTTAGTTCGTGCAATGTCTCATCTTAGGGAACATCATGCCCAATGTCTCCAAGAGAGGATAAGTGAAAACGATCTCATCTTGTTTCCAAGAGAGGAAAAGTGCAAGGTATCATCCTGGGAAACATTTCACCTAATGCTTCCAAGAGAGGGAATCACAAGAAAAACAAAATCACACAATGAAATGTGAGTGGTGATGTATGCCCCGGCTTTAAAGTGGTTGCTAACACTAGAACTATGAGCAATTTCTTTAAAGTAGAAGAAAATGACATGAGAGCTTATGCAGAAATCCCTATGCCAAGTCATATGTTTCTAATAAGCATCATCATGAAAAAAGGTAGTATGTCACATGCAATCCAACTTAAGAAATATCGTCCATGTCCCAAGCTTTCTCTTATATATTCATGAAAGGTTAATGACTAGCCAAATGAGACAACAAAGAGTGACATACAAGTAGAAGGATACATATCCCCATGCCCCCACTGAGTGTAGGATAAGGTTGAGAAAAAATTATTGATGAAGTATAGGCGAGAGTGAAAATTGAGATCAATTAGAGAAATTAGGTGCCCCCATAGAGGGAAGCATACCGAACTCCTGAAAATGTTGGATTTTATGTCTTAAAGCCTTAATTCATTAACAGAGTGACCATGAAATCTATGATAGGGATATAATGAAGTATTATAAGATCTTTTCTTTTGAGTTCTGTGAGGGAGGGTGATCAAGTGATTTGGGAGGAGTCTCAACAAGATACCCTCTTGATATATGGTAGAAGGTGGTCTTGTGGTATGTGAAAAAGATACATCTTTCTTAGGAGTGGTTGTCATATCTTCACAAGACTCTTTAGATTGAGAGATTTTATTCTCTCCATTATAGGAGGGTATAAAATCTAATGAATTCAAATCATGAAAATTTTGCAAGATGACATTGGCATTAAGAGAAGGTGTAGTTGTTTGTTTTATGTTTGGTAAAGGATGACGTTCAAGAGCACTAGTGTTGAGGAGTTCAGGATGGATGATGGTTAAGGTTGATTTAGGAGTATGTTGTGTGAGAGTATTGATGTTAAGGGAAGGCTTGGTGATTTCTATCAAAGGGAAATAACCAAGACGATGAGTTGTTTATTGTGCGTGAGGATTGATGGGAACATGAATACCTTGTTCGCTAGAACCACATCCTTTTCCACTATATCTAAGGTGTTTCA
Source organism: Sequoia sempervirens (assembly GCA_007258455.2). Taxonomy (NCBI): domain Eukaryota; kingdom Viridiplantae; phylum Streptophyta; class Pinopsida; order Cupressales; family Cupressaceae; genus Sequoia; species Sequoia sempervirens. The sequence continues at coordinate 240,350 of VDFB02381180.1, read as the reverse complement.
TGAGTTCATAAAATTTTCCATAAAGCTTTTTCATTGCATTTGGATCAGGTAGTTGTTCATTATTGTTTTGTCAAAGGTTGTTGTGTATTTTGTGTCTTTGTCTAAAGTGGTTGAGGTGGATGATTTCGAAAGGTTGTCCAAATTTTGTGTGGAAATTATTGTTGTATCTTTGCTCTTATTTGAATCTTTGTGTATGATTTTGTTGATGCAGTGTGCTAGGAGGATCACAACTTAACTCATCACTCACTTCACAAAAAACACTTGATTCCAAACAACCAATCTAAGATTAAGGCATAAAACTACTTGTAGATTCCTCAAAACACATTTGACATCACCAAAAAAATGGACTCAAACTCTATTCCCAACACAAACTCTTTTCAATGGAAATGAACTTCAAGGGCTCCAACCCACACCTAGGGTTTTAGGCCTTCACATGAAATTTTAGAGGCATCTAACAAGATTAACATCCCTTACCAAAATCAACTTGATCACTCACCAACTCAAACATCATAAAAATGAGAAATAGTGGATGTCCTAACATCAAATTAGGCCCTTTTAGACCCCATGCACAATCAAACCCAGAATTTCCAAGCCTATTTTCCCTTGTAGATGCTCCAAAAATACTCAAATACATCTTCCCAAATCAAATAAATCATCTCCCATTCCTAGGACATAACATTTTATCAAAAACCTATCTCAAACCTTCAATTCTTGACCCAAATATGAATGTCTCCAAATTGTCTTTATAGGGCAGTCAAATAAACAATGGTTCAAACTCAAAGATTCATCAAACCATGACTTGAAATTTTTTCTTCCAACCTTTTAACATCATATTCAATATTCATTCCCATGAGGAAACCCAACTCACCGATCAGACATTCAAACTTTTACTATTCTCTGCCATGGAAAACACAATCATAACCATTACAAGATACAAGCTTCAATTTTGATTGTCTTGTCAAACCCCCAACTAGAAAAGGAATCCCATACATCTTTAATCTATTCTCAAACACTTTCCTTCATGATAGATACTGAATTCAATAACAAACATAAAAAAACTCATTGTGCACTGTTATTTTCCCCAATTTCCCACAAAATATAGCCTAGGGCATCAATAAAACAATAGCAAATCAAATCTTCACAGCCTACAAACTTAGGATATGAAATAATAGACAATATTGAACCTTATTATAGGTTTTTATCCATTTCCATTTGGTACAAAAGGAATAATGCAATTTTCTTTCAACACTGTTTACCCTCACAAGGGTTTTAGACCATTCTTAGAAAATAAGCAATATCTCCCTCAAATTTGCATGAAACTGAATGAAATAAAAAGGAAAATGAAATAGACACACAACACTAACTTATCCAATGACTTACTCTTTAGTATCATGTTGTACATGGTTGTACAGGAGAAAATAATCACATTTTTACAGTTTTTTCTAAGAAAAAATAGAATTTCATTGATATTTTTAATTACAAATAAAATTCTCTCCCTTTCCTTGACCTATGAGATGATTATTTATGCTTTTAAAATCCAAAATAACTCAAATCCAATGACTACAACTGATTCTAACCTCCCTCTAACAACTTGACTTGTCATTTACTTAATTTTGCACTTTTGACAATGTTTACAATATGGAACAACTTTAGACATTGTTTGAAAAATGACTTAAAATATGACTTCCTAAGACTCAAACACCTCTAAAATGGTTTGATAAACCTCATTATAAGACCCGATACAAAAAATAAAAATAAAAATTTACAAATGGCCTCATGGAGGCAAGAAATCAAACAGTTGCTCCTGCACCAAACTCCCGTGGGAAAAAATCCAAGCCCAGGCTTTGAATTTTCTTCTTCATGATCTTCTAGTTCATTTGCACTTTGTCCTTTGTCTTTTCAACCTTATTTGGTCCTTTCTTTCTTTTCTTCTTCTTATTCTTTCTCCTATCAATGATCCTTGCAGCTTGGAGGCTCCAAAACTCCATCATATCATCATGCACTTTTCCTTGTCCTTCATGACTTGCGCATGTACATAGTTCAAAGAAAAATTAGAAACAAAATATTGAGACCTTGAGGTCTCCTCCTTGTCTTCTTGTACTTCAAACTCCTCTTCACCCACGACCAACTTATCCAATCCTGACACCAACTCAATATCATTTCCCTCCAAAAGCAATTCACTTGCAACCTCAATGTCCACATCTTCTTCTACCTTGATGAGTTCCTTTTCCTCTTGTTTGACCTATCCATTACCAACCTTACTATCCCATTCTTCTTCAATGGCTTCATATTGTGCCCATAAGTCTTCTTCTTCATATTTGACTAAATTTTTTTCCTTCTTCTGCTTCCTTTGCTTCTTCATAATATTCTTTAGAGGCCATCTTAACCTCTTTGGCATTGGTATATTCCAACTCCTTTGTGATTTCTCATGAAGTTGTATTTCCTTGGCCAATCTTTCCATATTTTTGCTTATCTCTTCCAAGGATTTCTCAAACTCTATGTTTCTTCCTTTATGAATCCTCAGCCTACCAACATCTTCTCAAAAAATCCATCTTCACAAGCAAGTCTCTCCTTGCTTCCACTTCACTTTTCCACACCTAGGAAATCAGGTTCCTTCCTCAACCTACACAACACAACCACAAACACAAACACAAACACAAACACTTCCTCTACCCAGAGCTTACTGGGCTCCGATACCAATTTATGTACTGTGCTAGGAGGATAACAACTCAACTCATCATTCAATTCACAAACAACACTTGATTCCACACAACCAATATGAGATTAAGGCATACAACTACTTGTAGATTCCTCAAAACACATTTGACATCACCAAAAAATGGACTCAAACTCTATTCCCAACACAAACTCTTTTCATTGGAAATGAACTTCAAGGGCTCCAACCCACAACTAGGGTTTTAAGACTTCACATGAACTTTCAGAGGCATATAACAAGATGAACATCCCTTACAAAACTCAATTTGATCACTCACCAACTCAAACATCACAAAACTGAGAAACAATGACTGCCCTAACAACAAATTAAGCCCTTTTAGACCCCATACACAATCAAACCCATAATTTACAAGCCTATTTTCCCTTGTAGATGCTCCAAACATACTCAAATACATCTGCCCAAATCAAATAAATCATCTCCCATTCCTAGGCCATAACATTTTATCAAAGACCTATCTCAAACCTTTAATTCTTCACCTAAATATAAATGTCTCCAAACTGTCTTAACAAGACAATCATATAAAAAATGGTTCAAACTCAAAGATTCATCAAACCCTAACTTGAAAAATGTTCTCCCAATCTTTTAACATCATGTTCAATATTCATTTCCATGAGGAAACCCAACTCACTGATTAGACATTCAAACTTTTATTATTCTCTGCCATGGAAAACACAGTCATAACCATTACAAGATACAAGTTTCAATTTTTATTGTTTTTCCAAAACCCCAACTAAAAAAGGAATCCCATACATCTATACTCTATTATCAAACACTTTCCTTCATGATAGATACTAAATTCAACAACAAACATTAAAAATTTCCATCAAATCAGAATATTCATGATTGGGATGTGGTGTGTCCTTCCATTCAGGTGGAGACTCAAGTTTTCTTCAGGCCAAATATCAGACCATGTCAGATCAAATTGATATTTTTCCATTACAAATCAAATTCTCTCTCTTTCCTCAACCTATGAGAGGCTTCTATATGCTTTGAAAAAAAAAAAAAACTCAAATACAATGAATACAATTGATTCTAACCTCCCTCTAGCCACTTGACTTGTCATTTACTTAATTTTGCACTTTTGACAATGTTTACAATATGGAACAACTTTAAACATTATTTGACTAATGACTTAAAATATGACTTCCTAAGACTCAAAAACCTCTAAAATGGTTTGATAAACCTCATTATAAGACCTAATACACAAAATAGAGCAATTATATAGAAATGGCCTCATGGAGGCAAGAAATCAAATAGATGCTCCTACACCATTTGTACTCGCCCATGAAGTCTTGTTCAAAATACAAGGAACCCCAATCATCAGAAAATAGCTTTGTGTGATGTGTAAGTGGTTATTCATAATTATTTTGTTGAATGAGTTCTACTTGTATTAGTGATGTTGATGTGTTTAAGGATTTGGCTTTGTTTTTCTCAAGTTGTAAGACACTATCAGGTTCAAGATCAACATCAAGTGTGTGGACTATGTTTTTGTGGATGTATTTCATTTTGTGATGAAAAGTGGAAGGAATAACTTTCATGGCATGAATGTACAACAAGTTCCCATCCCTTCTAATGTGCCACCAACTAATATTGCAACAACTATTCAAGGCCAAAATTTTGATATTGTTTTCCACCAAAGTGAACTCCCCTCTATGGATGTGCAAAAACAAAATGAAGCTTTCATGATCATCACTCAATACAAAAAAAAGGGGTAAAGAGAATACTTTTCGATACTAGTTCTTCTCTTAATGTGAGTAGTGTGAGCCTTTTGGTTAGGCTTGACATTGATCAATCAACCATTCAACCTGATTCTTTCTCTATTAAGGGATTTGACAATGTTGAAAATAAATAGCTTGGGGTAATCATTATGCCTCTTACCGTTGGAGTCATCACCTCAAATACACCAATCCATGTTATGCCTTATTAACTTTCATGCAATATTATCTTAGGTAGATAGTTAAATAGGTGCTTAGGAAATGGTGAAATTACACTTAGCAATCTTAGCAGAATTCGTAATAGGAAATTGGCTTAGCATTTGGCATTAGTAGTTGCGTAGAATTTACATAGAGCTTAGATTGAGGTAGTTTGTGTATAGCTAGTCACCACAAACACTCCAATTAGGTTAGTCTACAAGAAATCTTAGTCGGATTTTCTTGGTGAAATTTCAACTAGGCATCTCAAAAGAATGACTAGGAATAAGCATTCTCAGGCCATTATAGCGATAAAGTGGGTTCTGGGGAGGGAATGCATTGACTATGATGACAAGTATAGAGTTAATACAAATTTACGCTATCACTTCTTCATGTCCATGCTAGACATTTATGTTCCCAAGCTACTGGTTCTTCATCTGGTGCTTGAGATATTTTTGAAGAAGTACCTGGACGGCCTCAGAGAGGTGGTGGCAAATGCTACATTTGGTATAGGCTTGCCAATAGTGAGTGACCTCTAGAAGTACATAGAAGAGGACATAGTAGTGCCATGGGTGCCATTCCTAAGTGGATTTCGTATCTAGTCACAAGAAGAACATCATCTAAGGGTCACATGTGCATGCCACTTCCTATTTCGCCTATAAAATGTGGTGCCCTTTTATGACATCGTCTGGTACACCAACTTCAGGAACTTGGTGTTCCCTCCGCCACTTACCATTGCTCTTAAAATTTTTGTTGTTAGTCCTAATGCATCCCTTGCTAATGAAGAAATTGTAGATTTTGTTGTCAATGCTTCCATTGCTGCTGCACATGCTTGAGACTGAAAAAAAAAAATTATGCTTCAAGAACTAATACTCGTTAGCCTTTTTTGTACATATGCCTAGAAAAGGCTTTACCATAGCTATATATAAAGAAGATACATAATGTATATAGATATATACTCTATAAGCATGGCCTCTGAGCCATTTTTAAGATGTACTTATCAAAGTATATTAATATAATGAAGATATAGCTTATATTACAATTTTGTCTCCTTTTTCCTACGGTTCTGCAATGTGGCTTTTCTTTTCTTTTCTTGCATACGTGTGTTCACTTCAATTCTGCATATTGATGTCATTTTTCTATGCTTCATGGGCTGCTTTTTGTTCTCTTTGTACTTTGCAATAATGGGTTCCATTTGTTTTTGCACCCTCACACTATAGAATTTAATTATTGAAAGACCGACCGACGAAAAAAACATGAAAGAAAATTAATTACATTACTCACATATTTACATTAGTAGAATAATTTTGAAGCTTAATTGAACAATTTTAGGTGGATTCCATTAATAGGAATCCCCAAAGATTCTTGGTCCATGTTTTCCAATTTGAATGCATTATGCTGCTTGCATTGAATTATTTTAAAAGGGCCTTCCCAGAGGCTGTCAAACTTTATGTGTTGGCTTGGCTTTGTAGCCCTTTCATTGACTTTTAGCACTAGGTCCCCGCATTTTAGACCTTGGTTTGAAGCTTTCTTGTTGAACCATCTCTTAACCACCTATTGGTAGTTGGACATGGCCATCAGGGCCTTTTCCCTTTTTTTCTTCCACTTCCAGCAACTCAGCTAGCCGTACCTCCATGGTGCCATTTTTCTCCACCTCAAGAGATTTGAGAAATTGCAATGCCAGAATCTCCATGGAGATAGGCAATAACACTTCTTTTTTGTACACTAGCTCATATGGTGAAGTCTTTAGTACTTGCTTAGGAGTTATGCAATTGGCCCACAACACTACTCAAAGGTTTTTATGTCATTTTTCGTTGGTGCACTAAACCGATTCATTTTATGAATTGGGCTAAATTCTTGTTAGTCGACTCCACCAGGTCATTACCATGCATGTAGTAATTTGATGATGTCTTCAAGAATATGCCATGTGTGAGAGTGAATTGACATATCTTAGAGACTAGAAAATCCTTGGAATTGTTGGAGATAATGGTTTTAGGAGGTTTGAATCTTGTCACCAGTTCCTCAAGGAAGTCTACTATCTTTTCCCACTTCAAATTCTTTAGGGGCATCACTTCGGTCCACCTGGTAAAGTAGTCTATGGCCATTAGGATCCATTTGTGTCTGGTACTAGAGGTAGGATTGATCATTCCAATGAAATCAAGGCCCCATTGTGCAAAAGGCTCATCAACCACTATCGGATTGAGAGGAATTGTAGAATATTTTCCTCTCCCTACAAAGAATTGGCATTCCTTGGAAGATTTTACTGAGTATGAGTCATTGAATAGTGTAGGCTAGAAGTACTCAACGCACATAATTTTTATGGTTGTGGTCTTCACAGAGAAATGTCTGCCTGCGAGACTACTATAGAAAATGTCGAGAATACTCTTTGCTTGCTCTGTGGTGACACACCACAATAGAACATCATTGAAGTTCCTCTTGAGAAGCACCCCTTCGATGAGTGCATATCCTCTATTTTGTAGTTGGTATAGTCTTCTCTTTTGAGAAAGAAGGCCAAGTGGATATTTTCGTTTGTCCATGAATCTTACTCTATCTGCCAGCTAGGAGCCTTCAGACTCATACTCATTTGTTAGAACCAGCTCTGGTTGCTCTTCTTCGGCTATCATTTCGTCATTCTGCAACAAATACTCACACATTCCTCTTCCTCGAATGGTCTTTGTAGGCTTGACCTCAATGTAATATTCAAGGATCTTGGTGATCCAATTAGCCCTATTTTCAGTGATTTATCCTTCCATGATGTATTCACGCACACTGAAATGCATGACATAAACAATCACCTTATAGCAAGATATTAGGTGTCAGAATTTCTTGAGTTCCTTAACTATTGTGAAGGCTTGCCTCTCGATGAAGTTGTAGCTCATCTCATATTCCTTTAGGGTCCAAGAGTGAAATGCTATCAGATGTTCTCCTTTTCCTTCATTGTCTTTTTGAGTTAAGACAGTAGCAATGTTTGACTTGTTGTTGAATACATGCATTATGAAGTCCTTCAATAGGTCTGGATTGACCAGCACAGGAGCTGAAGAAATAATATCCTTAACCTTCTCAAAAGCTTCTCTAGTTTCTTTAGTCCATTTAAATAATTGATCCATTTTCAGCATTAGGGTGATTGGTCTAATTATCCCTAAAAAATTCGAAATAAATTTGCTTACAAAATTTACCTTCCCTAGGAAAGATTAGACTCCTTTCTTGTTGACTGGTAGGGGGAGTTCTTTGATTGCTTTCACCCATTTGGGATCAATCACAATTCCTTATTTAGACACTACGTGTCCCAATAGCTTTCCTTACAACACTTCAAAAACACAATTTTTTGGGTTTAGGGATACCCCAAACTCCTGGAATTTTTTAAAAAATAGCTCAAGGTGATCAAAATGATCATCCTTATGTTTGGAGAAAATAGTCAGATCATATAAATAGATTAGGATAATGTTGTTCATCAATTTTTTGAAAGCAATATCCATTTCCCGCTAAAAAGTGGCTCTTGCATTTGAAAGGCCGAAAGGAATTTTTGCATATGCAAACATTCCCCACTTGGTAGTGAACATTGTTTTTTTTGGTCCTCTTCTTTAACCTGGATCTAATTGTAACTGGAGAAGCCATCTAGTAGAGAAAACATTTCTGACCCTGCCAATGTTTGCAAGATTGTCTCCATAGAAGACAATGGGTAGTGGTCCTTTAGGGATGCTTTGTTCAGGTCCTAAAAGTCAACACATAAGTGGATGTATCCATTCTTCTTTCGGACTAGGACTAGGTTGGATACCCATGTATTGTGCTTGATTGAGAAGACAATCTAAGACTAAATTAGCTTTTTTAGTTCTTGCACCATCATGGCTTCCATCTTCATATTCATTGGCCTCTATTTTTGGTGGACTAGTTTTTCTCCTTCTGTTAGCTCTATTGTATGATGGATGATGTTAGGATCATATCCCTTAAGGTCATCATATAACCAGACCACTCCTAGATAATTTTCATAGAAATCAATGAGCCTTTCTTTATCATGATGCGAGATGTCTTTCCTGACTTTAAGCTTTCTTCCATCTCTGACCTAAAGGTCTGCATAGTCACTTTTTTCCACTACAAACTTTCATTTATTATTTCTTCCATCATCATAATCAAATAGGTTTTCAAGAGTGAGTAGCCCCTTTGAAAGCTTATTAGACCTTAGCTAAATGATTTGTCTGTCGTAGGCTTCAACAATCTTTGGTTGGAGTTGGTCGACAAATTCTCCCGACTATTGGATGAATGAGGCAATGTGTTCATTGATGTCAAATACCTACCAACTCTGATCATTATCTAGAATTGCTAGTTGGACTATCACTCATACAGAGTGTTTGTTATGAATTAGGTTGGAGACAGGGTCAAACTAATATCTGATTGCGACCATGCGATTTGCGTCAATACTTTGTTCTCGGGGCACTGTCTAGATGTTAAGAGCTTCAAAGCCCTCAATCAAGTCCTAGACTCTATTCTTATAGGATCTCATGTAGACGTTCTTGGCTGAGGAAATCCCTCAGACTTGGTTGACCACTAGTTCAAAATATTTGAACACCATTAATTGCTTAATGCCCATCCAATCCGCAAGGCTTAGAACTTACACTAGGCCTTCATATTTAGCTTCATTATTCGAACAAGTGAACTAGAAGAAGAAAGACTGAAGTTTATTTTCATCATGTGGGGATATCAAACATATCCCGGCCCTTGCGGGGTGATCCCATATTAGTGGTTTACATTTTTTGGCCAAACTGGACACTGTAATTATTATTTTTAACTAAATCTTCACATTCGGGCACCTATAGCGGCTAAACCATGAGGAATTTGAAGATGGTGCAAACTAGAGTCTCATCAAATTTTTTTTGTAGATTCTAAAAATATTTTTTTCAAAATTTTTGGAATCAAATTGCACTTCTTTTTCCATCTCCCACGAAAATTGATTTTTTTCAGAAAACAACATTTTTAAAAAGTGGCGCACACTGTATAACGCATAACTTTTTTCCATGAAGGATAATATTCTAATTATTTCAAATTTAAATTTGTAACTCTGATATCTAGTGCTTCCATTTGGTTAGATAGTTGTTTATTGAATATTTTTTCCTCAATCAAGTTTCAAAGTCAAATGAATTACAATTCAGACACAACGCAACCGTATAATGAAACTTTTTGTATATTTGTCAAAATTTTATTTTATTTTTATTGTTGGATCAAGGACTTCAATATCTGGTGCACTCATATTTTTAAATTTTTTTTTTATAATCTTCTATTTTTCCACATGTGAAGAACAAACAAATTCATTTTCGATGAAAAACCTATGTTTAATAAAACTTAAAAAACAAATACATAACAAAACCAAAACATATTAAAATTATATTCATTGGATAGCTTGCTCTAAGGAATACCATAATCATTTGAAATAAATTTTAAATTAATTCATTTGATCCCCCAAAAGCTAAATCAAAAGTCATTTTTTATCAGCATTTTGATAGGTGTAAAGGAGACGCATTTATAAGTATGGTTTAAAACTAGCAAGGTTCTATCCAAGGGGGTTTTATCTAAGGTGATTTGATCAAACCCTCTTCAATTGGAATCCTTAAAATCAAACTTTTTAAGGCTTAAATCATTATATTTTCTAAAAATATGTGATTTCAGCTAAAATATGTTCCTCTCAGGAATTGTAAACTACTATTGTGACATCACCCTGTGCCCACCTTGCATCTTGCTCCATAAAAGTGTAGTGTCCATAGTATTGAAGTTTGGTCACTCTCAAGTTCCTTTGCAACCTTCAGAAGCACTTGATCTTCATCATAGATGACATAGGTTCCCAACCTGGTAGCATGATAGTTACCAAAATGATCAAAATCTATATATTCACTGAAGAGAGCCTCTTCTTGATCAATCCAATCTATAGTTACCTTTTCATCTTCTAGCAACTCGGTGCAATATGTTTCCTCCTTAGTGAAAGAGGTATGAGCAGCCTCAAAGTTGATCATAGCTTCATTAGCCACATGTTCTGAATGTAGAGCTTCGAACATTATTTTCATTTTAGCTCCCTGCTTGGTCCTTAGGATCAAGTGTGACCATTCTAGAGAAAGATACCCTCCTATCTTAGAAGTAAATTCTTGAGATAGGCAGAGATTGAACATAAGGGGAACATCTATGATCATAGTATCTTGTGGAACTATGATGCTAGGGTAGGAGAATGGATTCAAGGGTAGGTATTTGATGACACTTGTGGTTTCAACTTTTTTCCGATCAAGCTACATAACCTCCCTCTTTAAAGGCTCATAGCTAAGTCCTAAGGCTTCAACTATCTACTTGGGCATGACTGTAGTGCTAGCACTAGAGTCAATCATGGTGTTGTGCAATAATTTCTCTCCCAAAATGAGGGTTAGGAAGAAGGGTTTCAGTTTTGACTTAACTTTAACCTCGGTAGGGGTTTCCTTTGTGCTTTTTAATGAGAACTTTGGCAGGAGGTTATTGATCAACAACCTTTTCCTTGAGCGATTGCTCTGTTCGCTCGATGAATGGATCCTCCTGGAGAGCCTTCTGTAGCAATGTCTTTTGTTCCAAAATAGCTTAGAAATCCCAAAGAGACACATTAGTAGATGATTTTTTCAATTGTTCCACCACATTGAATGGTGGCGGATTTGGAGGATTTTGTTCCTTAGCTTTGGTTATGACAATTTCCCTTTGTCATGGACATTGTTGTATCATTGCGGGGTACTGGATGTCTGGTCAAAAGCACTTTTGGGTTGCAAAATAAATAGTTGTAGGATGATTTATTTGCCTGTGAATCTTCTCTTTGAGCAATTTTTATAATCAAACTACAATTGTGAGGTTCTTGATGTGGATGGATCATTGGAAAACACTTCCTCTTCTTTTTCCATCCATGAGAAGAGCACATGATCAGGAGCAATAATTATTTCTTGCTCCAAGGAAATCCCCTACATTTACATGGTAAGCACCACATTTTCCATTTGCAGAGAGCCATATACATATCCTCCATGGTCCAACATCACGCCTTGACTGTGTTGCTCCACCACCTTTTGTTGTAGGTTGTTGCATGGGAAATTTTGAGGTATTTGTGTGTTTCCACAAGGGAAGCACCAAGGGTTGGTGTCATCAACTAAATTTGTTTTCCCCATTGTCAACTCTTTGCTCAAGCTTGGGTTAGCACTCTACAGTGGAGAAGGAACTGGTATTATTTGGTTATTTGTTGGTGCCTGCAGACTGGTGCAAGCACATCCTTGGAACTGGTTCTGTTGGTAAGAAGACCTTCCACCTTCATAATTTTGATAGATTGGATTCGAAAGCATGAACTGGTTTCACTTGATAACATTTATTTTGTTGGTGATGGTCTACAACATTTCCTTGAACTCGCTTTTCTCTTCCTTCAAAGAGTTGGATGTAGAAGTAACGATCTGTGGCACATTCAGATATGTGTACATGGATTGGGGAGGTGCGCACATAATAGTAGATGGCATCTCCTGAGCGGGAATTGATATTTCTAGAAATATAGGCATGATGGGATGAGGCGACAACTTTTCAACATCTATTAGATTGTTCTTTGCCTTGATTGCAATGTTATATGCATCCAATAGAGTGGTTTCACCGAGAGACTCGATCATCATCGAGATGTTGGAATTGATAGATTTCAAGTAGAACATGAATGTCATCTCAGCCAGAAGGTGGATAGAACCCAAGATTCTCTACCAAGTTATGTGGAATTGGGCATTGAAATCAGTCATGGCTTCATATGGGCCCCATTTTATGACCGACGACTAATGATATAGTGAAGACATTTCTCCATCATTTGAGAATCTTTCATAGAAAGGGACTCTGAGTTGATCCCAAGTACTGATAGTATTAGCCTACAAAGTGTGGTACCAATCTAGCGCTTTACCTCAGAAAGAGGTTGCGAACAACCTTAGCGCTACATTTTGGTCTATAATTCCATGCACCAAACACACGTCTGTGACATCTTGCAGGTCTTTGGATGGTGTTCTTAAGCCATCTTTGATGAACTTAGGTATAGATTTTAAAGAAGAGACCAGGATAGGGGCCTAAATAGTGGCACTATTAGTGCAACAAGAGGACTTCTAGCATCCCATGGTAGATAATTTCTATTAGCAGCGACCAATATGGCTAGCGGAAGCAGTGGAGGAAGAGGAACGTTCACTAATTGGGTTGTGGCTTGTACTATTCCTAGTGGTAGCACTAGCAACCCAAAATTATTTGTTGTTTAGGATCTAGTAATAGGTCGATGGCTCATACACCCTCTTTGAATTTAGATTCATTTAAGCAAGTCCCACCGAGTGTGCCAGAAAAAAGAAAAAAGTAAAAAATGGGCCAAATGGGACTCATTCACCATCCATGGTGAATGGATCCCACCTAAATGGCATTGATTCACCATGGATGGTGAATGGGTCCCACAAGGGTTGTCTTTCCAGCTAAGATGACAGGAGATAAGGAAATAGGTTTAAATTACAACTTTGTTGGATATTTCATCAAATTAAGCCTTGGGATGCACAAAGTGGGGTAATAGGGGCCTCTTAATGATGATTCAAAGCTCAATTAGGGCTTGGGACACAAAACTCAATGTGAAAGTGTGATTAAATACATTTTACAACATTAAAATGAGGTCCACACAGCCTAGAAAGGCACAAGAACCAATGTGAATGTGCAAGACACGTTACAACACTAGTTTAACATTAAGTTTATTTTACAAGCCTTCTATATTAATGTGAGGATGCCATTAAACACATTATAATGTTGAATTAGGGAGAAATGAGTTTATTAAGTCTAGAAAAGCATGGAAGTCCTTTACAATACCTTTACAAGACATCGATAAAAGCATGTTATTCAATTTGCAAGGGTCCAAGACCTAGTGTGGATGCATAAAATGTCTCACAACACCAAATCAAGGCCTCATCAAGTCTAGTTTATCATGAATTATTCCCATTTCAAGCAAGAGGATCATTTTTATATGCCACAAATATATAGTATTTTCACCATTTCAATTAAGAAGGAAATTCTAAGAGAAAATCTATTGAGAAAATTCAAGATCCTAAAATTAGTCAAGGGAATTTAATGGTAGAATTATCAATATTATTGCAACATTTTGGAATTCAGGCATCATGTCAATTTTTATGTGAGTTTGATTCATATTTTATATGCATTTTGTTTTTTAGTACCAACACGTGCAGGTCTTCAAATAAAGTCAATTCAAGCAACAATTTATCCTTGAAGGTGATGAGTGTGACTTTGGTCCATAAAGGTGATCAGATCTAAGTGGTGAATTGCATCCCATTGTCAATTCATTATTTTCTTTATCATTTAGCCTTTGTCCCTCAAAAGGATAAACTCTCTTTTATCATCAAATTTCCCATTGTGGAGGTAGAAATACCAACACAAGGTTTTACCAAGGAAAGCCCCTATATGGAACAACTCTTTTCCCTCTTTTCATGTATGTAGGTTGTAGATTTAAAGTGAATTGGAGGAATATTGAAGGAAATTTATTCATTCTTGCATCAAAACCCTACAAGTTGAAAAGTCGTGAATTTTGTAATTTCTCATCAATAGACAAAGATCTGATAACAAGTTTTAGAGGAAAGAAGATACAAAACAGTTTCCAAATCCTTATATGTTCATATATAAGAAAAGAGGAAGAAATTATATGACATCATTACACCCTAGACCAGCCAAATCAAGCTCAAAATTACATGAAAGGTACATATGTATCTGCTCCACTCATTTCTAGAAAGAAAATTGACTTTCTGCAATTCATTTGTTTGAAATCATAATAGACCACTCCATTTATCCAGTTTACATAATCACATCATTGCATCACATAAAAAATCAGTTTCCAACCTTCAAAGAATCGGATCCAAGGTTGATTGAATTTCCTTTTAGGTTGTAATTCAACCTTAGATCCTTATCAATTTTGATTAAGAAAAAAGTAGCTAATCCTAGTTAGATCTAGGATCACTTTTCCAACAAAACAAATGAAAAAGCTCCAGCTAAGTATGTTCAGAAAAATCATTCTGAAAATCATATTCTTGGATAAAAGAATGATGGAGTTATGACAAGGAGAAAATTAGTAAGAATGAATGAATAGGTAAAATTTTGTCTGTTATCTAAAATTGAGCCTAATTATTTTGTAGAAGATAGAAAAGATGAGAATTGGAAAAAAATAATGGAAGAAGAATTAAATTAGATCAAAAATAATGAAACTTGGGAGATTGTTCTAAGACCTAAGGATAAGAATATAATCACTCTTATCTAATTTCTCTTTGCATCTCGATGATGGATCATGGAGTATGATTTGAAATGTTGATGTAAAACGGACACACAATTTTAATCCATAAATCTTTTTGCAATATCATTATGGACTATGGAAACTGCATGAATTTAACCAAATGGGTATTCAAAAATAAATTGAATGAAGATGGGAATGTAATGAGAAAGAAGGAATGACTAGTTTGCAAAGGATATGCTTAGGTAGAAGGTATTGATTTTGAAGAAATTTTTTCTCTTGTTGCCACATTTGAAGTAATTAGGATGTTCTTGGCATATTCAATCTATAAATATTTCTTGAAGTATATTAGATGGATGTCAAGTCAAAATTTCTCAATAAAAATCTTGAAGAGGAAGTGTATATTGATCAACATGAAGGATTTTAGTTGTTTGAGAATGAGGAACATGTTTGAAATTTGAAAAAGGTGTCGTATCCAGACTCAAATAGGCTCCTAGGGCTTGGAATTATAGATTGGACAAGTACCTATAGTAGCAAGGATTCAAAAGATGGATTGAAAACAATAATATTTACATCAAGGTAGAAGGTGATCATCAGTCGATTGTTGTTGTCTATGTTGATGACATTATTTTGTTGGTAGAAATGACAAGATGTGCAAGAACTTTGTATAAGAGATGCAAAAGAAATTTGAGATGTATATGCTTGGTGAATTATCATTTTTTCTTGGTTTGAAAATTACTTAATTAGAGAAGATAATTTTATATCATAAACCAAGCATGTCAAGGAAATGTTGAAAAGGTTCAATATGGAAGTTTACAAGCTAGCTAGTATACCAATGGTGATAGGATGAAAGATAAGAAAAGATGACGGGTGATTGAAAGAAAATAATACTCTATACAGGTCAATGATTGGAATATTTCTATATTTGACTACATCCCGACTCAACATTATGCAAGCAGTGTGTATGGTAGCAATATTTCAAGCAACACCTAAAGAAACATGTAAAGGAAGTAAGGAGATTTTTTAGCTATTTGAAAAATACTATTGACTGTGGTCTATGGTATCTTAGAGGTGATGATTTTAATCTAGAAACTTACATAGATGGTGATTTGGTAGGGAGTTTTGATGAAAAAAGAGTACTAGTGGTGGAGCATTATTTCTTGGAGGTCCAAAATTGTGTCATCACTAGGCAAGAAACAAGATTCAATTTCCTTGTCAATAACATAAGAATAATATATTGCTACAAAATCATGTTGACGCAAGTGCTTTGGATGAAATAAAATTTGAAGGATATAAAGGTTGAAGTAAAATTAATATGGGTATGTGCAGAATCATCATGGAAAAAACAAGCCCTTAAGTGGCGAAAAATTCAGAAAAATTAGAGTTAGGCAACTTGACATAAAAGTTTGAATAAGTTATCTATATTATTTCAAAAATATGTAAGAATAGAATCTGTAGAAAATTGAATGTAGTTTCTAAACTACTAGATTTATTTTTAAAAAAATAAAAAACTATTTAGTGAAAATTTGAAATTTCAATGCAGTAGTACTTAAATTTCAGGGAAAAAATAAGTAGGTGTCTGTCTAGCCCCCCTAACCACAATAAAATGATAATATTTTTGTATAAGATTTTAGATATAAGTAGAGCACTCATGTCTAGATGTGATGCATATTTTTTTGTATTTTTTTCCAAGTAAATAATTAATTATTATTTTTTTACTACAACTTTCAAAAAATATAAAAACTTGTATATCTGACCACCTTAACTTGGTCAAAACTTCATGAAATTCAATTTTTTTTTTAATCCTTTAGTATGCGAAGCATAGAATGTGACACGTGTTTCGGATTTAAAAAATGTGATACTGTTTGAAAGCTATAGATGTTTTTCAATCAACCTATCAATAAGGACTTTAGTCGTAATTCAAATAGAAAATGAATAATCATTATTTATTAAATTCAAAGTAGAACATAAGTTATTGGTGGAAAACTGATAATCTCCTTTAAAAACCCTTTTCGTTTCATCAATTTTAGGTAGAAAAAAGTCATCATCCACATACCCTACACATACCCATCATATCACCACTTTTTGGCCCATCATGATCCTACACATACCCATATTTCAAAGAATCTAGTGATGCATTCAAGAAAAAATATATATCTCAATCAAACATCACGTTTTCAGACAAAAGGTTGTAGGTCAGGAGGTCAAATTAGGACATGTGGTTACTAAATTTCAAAATGTAGATATGTTTAAAAAATATCTTCCTAAGGAAACATTTTCATATCTCAGATATACTCCAGGAGTCACAACTCCTTTTTCCTTTCACTGAAGACCTAGATGAAGTATAGGTTCAAGGGGATTACTTCCTTACTATACCCCTAGAGTACTTCCCTTAGGGGGAGTGTTGTAAGGAGTTACTATTGTCAGTACTGCTAAACAATAAAGGGAGAAGAACAAAGGGGGAGTATTGTGGAATGAGTATTATCATATTACATTTCCATTGATGTCAAAGGGGGAAAATTATAGGACGAGTTAGAAAATTTAATAGAGGGGGAGAGAATTTAGTTTTTGTTGTCATTAATGAAAACGGGGGATATTTTTAGAGATTATTGCCAATGATTTCAAAAGGGGAAAATTGTTGTCTTTGATGTCCAATTCTTTGAGATGGAGATTATTGCATTTTATTGATTTATTCATGTTGTGATATTAATTTGGTCTTTGTCTAGACTAGATTGGTGATCATATCTGGTTAGGGTTTTATGCTCTTGGTATGGTTTTCTCCCTAATTCTCTTAAACATTAATTGTCTCTTCATGGTTGTGCATGTTATGTTCTATTTTGTTGTTGATTGGTTATTGACTATTCCTAATTGCTTAAGTTATTACTTAAGACCTTATGTATCATTGTTCACCAACCCCACTCATTGTTTGATATGGTTCAAAATATTTTTCCTAAGTCTAAAGAAAATAATTTTAGGAAGACAAGGATGGCATTAGTGGGATAGGTGTTGCAATTGCACATGAGTGTATTTTTTAGCTCACTTCGACCATGTTGAAATTGTGATGGCACAGAATGCTAACAAGTGTCAATGTTACAAAAGAGAAAATTTTGAGCTTGTCCTCATCTTATGGAATTTATGGTGAAGTGCTATTTTGAAACGTGTTTACTAGATCAATGGTTAGCACGAAATTGTATTAGATAAACACTGATTGTTATAGAACTTTTTGATCCCACTCCGACCATGTTGAAATTGCAGTGATGCATGTTTATGCATGTCATGATAGCATGCAAGTGAATTTTGGGCCTGACTTGACAATATTGAATTTGTGCTGATGTAGTTTGTTCATGTGTGTCGAGAGTGAGATCAAGGGGGAAATTTAATGATAAAATGTGAGTAAATTTTGGTCTTGTCTTGAAAATATTGAATTTGTGGTGATGTAGTTCATTGACATGTGTCTAGAGTGATGTTAGAGGGACATATGTAATGATAGTGTGAAAGTGTATTTTGGGCCCATTTTGACAATTTAAAAATTATGGTGTTGTGGGTTAGAGACACATTTCCAAGACTTCTTAATGGTTACTTTCTATTGGTTTGGGATATTATGTAGGCATGTGTTTATATTCAAATTTGGTTGCCAAATATCTACCATGCATTTTTACCCATGAAAAGGAAGATCAACACGCCAAATTCAAATATTCTTAATAGTTAGTTCTTTGTTCAAAATTTGAATTTACATAGGCCAACATGGCATTGATAATGAAATGTTTTCATTGAATAACTTTTCCTTTACCAATGGGTATGATTTTTGGTCTAGCTCAACATTGCAATATTATATTTCATCCTAGATTTGTATTTAAGTGAATTATTTTAGAATTTTGAATATGTGATGAATAGTACAAGACTATGACTATACATGTGAATGTGACCTATTTATACTTTTCATGTCTTATCTTTTAGAGCAATGTCAGTTTATGTGGACTATGTTGTGCATACTGTAAATCCATCCAAATAAGAAAGAATAATTGTGAATTCATTTCGTGAGAATTTTGACAAATAATTATCTATAAGTTTCATTATAACTATTTTAGTGTATTATGAGTTTTCTACCTCTTGTGCTCTAGGTTGGTGCTCAAATTGGGGGATCAATGAATCCTTTATGTTTGTGCCTATAAAATTGTTTTGGAGATTAGTTTCTCTAGTGGGTTGGTGCTTGCAAAATCATTGTAAGACTTCATTATTTTTGTAAGGATGAATTTGGGTAGTAGATCCAAGAATATTTTCTCACCATGGATTTTCTCTCTAGGGTATCCATGTAAATTTTGTGTTCTCTTGTGTGATTGTGTTCATTAATTATATTTCTCTTGATTATGCTTTGATGTTTATTGATATATTGATTAAAGTTAAAATTTATTGATATACTAATTCACCCCCCCTCTCAATATATTTGTGTGTTCAACATATATCATTTCTCACGACCATCTAATCTATTATAGATGTATCCTTTCCATGTGTATCCTCATCATCCCAATACCCATAAATGCAAAGAGACCCACAATTTTGATATAAGTGAGGTGGACATCGAGGCCTAGAAGAATCACCCACCTAACCTTGTGCTAGAGGGCTACTACATTGTATAAGGGTCTGATTTAGTGAGCTACTAGACTCTAACATTTCCACCTCAACACCCCCCTTCATAATGAAAGAGATAGTGATATCCTAGATATTAGGTCTAGCCATGGGTCTCAGATCTTGGTTTTGGGAACATTATTCCACTACTCTATCGTGTTCAAAGCCTCTACCTCTACCTTGGAACACTTGCATATCAAAATAATTAGGAAGTTGATTGAAGTAAAACTCACAATAGAGTTTTCTCATAAAGTATTTTGGTACCTCATTGTTATTACATGGAGGATGGTCAAAAACCATCCAACACCTATCCCACAAATTATTTCTTATCCCTTGGTAGTGAAAATAATGGATAAGGAACCTCCTAAAAGTGCCATGTAAGGGTATATTGGTTTGTCAGTCTATGATTAGGGAACACAAGCCAGATTTTAAAAAAAAAAAAAATTACTTGCTCATCTAATATTTTGTTGGCATTTTTTTAATTATTCCCTCTTGTTTGAACAACTATTTATTTTATTAGGCTCATTGATATTATGTGAGTAACAATCAATTGTAGTGATTCAACAAGGGTGAACCTATGGAATTTTGTGGTTGTCAGATCTGTCAACCTTTCACCTATTATTTTCTATTTTCCCTATTATGTTTTCTTGTCTTCCTAGAGGATGTCAAGGTGTTGAAGGATGGGTTTTATATGGTTGTTCTTTAGGAGCATTTTGTGAGGAGGTTAATCAAGGTTTTCATCATTTGTTGATGCATTCTCAACTCCTAAAAATTAAAGAAATTCCACTAAAATAACAAATTGAATTTATCTATGTAATATAATTTTTTCTTATAATAACTAATAATACTTACCTCTTTGACCTCGACATTGTCATGTGGAAAATTTTTCAAGATGAATTGATGATCGAAAGGAGAATATAAGGATCTAAAAGAATGTGAGCATGCTTTAAACATCTTGCAAGCTATGGCTTTGCAAAGAGAAATAAAAAAATAAGGGTAAATGCTCAAGAATTTGGTTTGAAAGGTCAAAATACCATAATGTGAGTGTGTTATAATGTTTTCATGCTATATTCAAATTTGATCATAGCACAAGCACATTATACTACAATCATGTTATGGTCTAAGTTGACTTAAACATGAGCATATTATAACATTATGATTAGTAGGGGACCAAAAAGGTGGGATGGCCACTTTTTGGTCCCCCATCTTTATACACTTACTCTTTGATATTAAATTTAAAAATATTCAAGATGTTCTCAACCAAAGTAAGTGTGTCTAATTTAATCAAAGATTATTTTTCTTCTTTTTTCTTTCTCAAAGAAAACTCTTTTCTTGAAAACAGAATGTCACAAAAATCTCTACAAGTCGCTACTACCTATAGAGATCACTACACTACTAGATTCATAAGAAATCAATGATTCAATGGTCTTTTGAATCATGTATATTTGTGGAATGCCAGCGCATCATATAGATGTGCATGTAGTAGTGCTTATGTCCAAGAAAATTGGACCCATAGAAACAAGAATGGGATAATTTTTCTAGTAAATGTATATTCTAATGTCATCATATTATACCTAATATGTAGTGTGAACTTACAAGGATGTGCAATTTCTAACACTACAGTGCCCAAGTCAAAGATCAACTTAATTGGCTTAAAATTAGAGACAAGGTCCTTAAAGAATTTATAGGATCTACAAGCCCACCATACATCTCAAGATAAATTAAGAAAATTAAGGATGATCAACAACCCTTTACCAAGCTTCAAAATATTCTTCAATCCTTTGTGGGAAAGTGAAAGATAATGGGTCTAATTTTTGGCTAAAAAGTGGACATTTTATCTTGGAAATATTTTTTTTCATAGTTGGAGTAAAAATTTGAATCACTTAAGTATAAAATCTTAACTAGGTTTAGAAATATGAAATGTAAAATTTGTGCTTAGTTTTTAAATATGTATTTTTTTCTAATACCCAAATGGTAAAAAATAATTTTGAATTAAGATGTACAAATTATTTTGAAAGTCATATTTTTTGAGCCATAAAATACACATATTCAACCAACATAATTTGACCTAAATAAAAGTGTTTTATTAATTAGTTTAGGGGAAACATGTGTATTATGATAAAATTTGGTTGATACATACCAATAGAAATGGATGGAAAGGGGATAATGATAGAAATGAAGGATACAAAACCAATAGTGTATCAAGCTTTAAAATGGATCCTTAATTGATAATGATGGGGGTTTTCTTACACCAAAATTTGATAATCGCCTAGGCAAGTCTTGGATTTTCTCACTCAATATTAGATAATCACTTGATCAAGGCTTGGATAAAAGATGAATTTTCTTACCTAAGCTTGGATAACTTAGGAGGGTCTATCTTGATCTCATCACCAACCAAGTCTTGTTGAACTAAGGGTCTTGTATCTTAGTTTGAATGACATTGGATACAATTTTGAGACATAATTTTTTCTCTCCCCCATTTATATACCCCACCAAAAAATATAGTTGTGGTAATCCTTAAGGTAATCAAATCCACAAACAAGAATCCTAATAAGAGATACTATACTAGGTGTTTTTTGTCACCCAAGATCACACGAAGAGTAAGGGGAGAGAATGAAAACAAGCTAGAAAGCCTTGTGATAACACTTAGAACATAAAATAAATGAATAAATATGATATTTATGATCTCCAAGGTCATACTAGGTGCATAAGGAGAGAGAATATGCCTACACATACTTCAAAGCACAACAAACAATGTCTATTAAACCCACTAAGCTACTTTAGATGCCTATATTGGTGGAAAATAAAGTCTTAGACAAACAAATTTGAATCAAACCATTAATAATATCAATGATAATGATTGTTGACAAGGATCAGATAGCTACATAACTAGTTAGTTGCTAAAAAATGAAGTTTAAATGTGAAGAACTAATAAAAAACCTTATATATTGCAGCTTGAAATAAAAGCACAAATTATACTGGATAGAGGAAACACTTTAGGAAACCAAAGCAATGATTTATAATGAGAAATTATAGTTTTATTCTAAAAAGGTGTAATTCTATGAAATGGAGGCCCTACTCTATGAAATAGATTCACAATTTCATAAATAAGTCTTGAAAATGACCTCGTAGAGCCAAAAATGATTTTTTCATCAACCCACTTGGGAAAAATACAAGATGAGGCTTTGAGACACTTAATAAAATAGAGATATGGCTAAAATAGGGTAGGTAATATGCTAAAATTATCTCAAAATGAATAAAACCCTAGATCTCCTAGAAATCTTGCAAGAAACCCTAGTTTTGCAAAGCATTAGAAACCCTAATTTTGTAAGAAGTGATGAATTAAATTGAAAAAATAGAGTATTAGAATGATGGGATCCTAGAAAATAGTCCTTAAAAGGTTAGAAAACCTCTAGATCTAGGTCAAAAAGATGAAATGTAGTATTTAAAATGAAAACTCAATTCTAAGTGATAGAGGAACCATTTCATGAAACATAGGCACCACCTCATGCAATAGAGGTACAAATATATGAGATGAAGGAACATTTATATGAGACAAAGACACCACTTCATAGTATGGGACCAAAAAATTGATATCTAGATCACAAAATCTTGACAAAAAATGTTAAAACATGGAAAAGGGTCCCACTAGGCATGCCAAAATAAAGAGGTTGGAAAATATTTAAGGAAAACAAGGGAAGACAAGAGAAATACAATTTAGCACAATACCTTCACCTAAAATCTTTTCTTCTCTCCTTGATGAGTAGAAATGGAGTGCACCCTTATTCCATTTGATTTTCTCTTAGATATTGATATGTAGATTGGTCAATGGTCTATCATAACCTTGGTATGATTTGATAATTTGATGATGATGAGCTTGATTCTACATATATTTTGATAGAATGTAGATATGATAGCTCAAGATCTTATTCTATGTGTCATTAGGTGAAAATGAAGGATGAAAGCTGCTAGATATAGAGTCTTAAAGAGGAAAAATAAAAGGATAGGAATGATTGATGATCAATGGCTAATATTAAAGGAGGATTAGGGTTCTAATCTAAAATGGAGAAAAATAGTGGTGCTTTCTTCTCGCTTCAAGGGTTTTGGACCTATTTAAGGAGAAAAACCAATTTTCCAACCTTTCACTCAAGAACAAACCCTTGAGATTTCAATGCAAAGGATATTGAAATATTGCAAAGGGATTTCTCTAGGGATTGAAAGATAACTAATGTGGGGTTCACCACCAAGTGTAAACTTGGAAAAGACAATGAATTGGAAAACATAGTGTGATATGAAAACTTGAACTAAATGGTTTGAAAATGCAAGAAGAATAAAAAATAAAACTGTAAAATTGTAAGTGTCACCTAGAAAAATTTTGGGGATGAATGGAGCTCTAAAATGCTAAAGATGCTAATTTTTAAGCCTAGTGGGACTCATTTGCCATTCTGTGTGAATCAGTCCTAGTTATGGATTTTTGCACACAAGCGAGTTTCGGGCAAATGGGTATCCAAATCTGGAAAAATCTCCAAAAAAATCCTAAAGCGGGACTCATTCACCACTCTTGGCGAATGAGTCTAGTTTGGATTTTCTAGAAATTCAAATTTCCAATATGCACTTCTCAGTCTGCTCTTTCTGTTCCTCTAGGTGTCAAGATATGAAACCCCAATTTTTAGGGTTGTAAGTTACTTTTTGTGAATATTTTTACCTTGCAAGTAGGGAGATGACTCCAACAAGTTTGAAACCTATTCTTCAATCATTTTCAAGCCTTCAAAGCACCTAGCTCTACAATCATACAAAGAAAGAGAACAAAACTGTTGATTATTAGGGAATGGGGGTTTGCCTTTGTCAAACCCCTTTTAGGTAATTAAACCAAATGACAAACCTTTCCATGATGATGGATCTTGATTAGCTAAAACAATTGATGAAGAATATTTCTCTTGAATGACTTAGAATTGATCTTGAAAGCTATCTTGATGACCTTGGAATGCTTAACCGTTTCTTACTTGACTTGATAACATGTAGGCTCATGTTGCTTGTTATTTCGTATGTAAAATGAGGATTTGAAGGATTTCTTATATAGGAAATCCACTAGCATGAACATTAATTTGATCCCCAAGGTCGACATTGAAGAAATTTAAACTTAAAACACAATTTTTCCCACCCAAACCTCAAAAATAGCTCAAATGGGACTCATTCACCATCCTAGGTGAATGAGTCCCACTTGGATGGGACTCATTTTACCAAGGTGGAAAATGGGTTCCACATGGGCTATTTTTCTAGCTGGGATGTTGAGGAGTGACCAAATCATATTTATATGTTGATTTTGTGAGGTCTTTGATCAAAATATGCCTTGGGATGCACAATATGGGGTCATAGGGGCCTAATAATGATGATGTAAAGGTCATAAATGCAAGGGGGTCCAAAATCTAATGTGAAAGTGTAAATAAATACACTTTACAACACTAAATTAAGGAAAAATTGAGTTTTTTTAGCTTAAAAGGGCCCTAAATCCCATTTGAATGTGAAAAACACATTATAACACTAGATTAGGTCCACTTTATTTACAAGCCTCCCAAATTTAATCTGAAGATGTAAATAAATACATTTTACAACATTAAGTTAGGACATAGGTTAATTTAGCTTAAAACGGGCGCAAGACCTAATGTGGATGTGTAAAACTCCTCACAACACTAGATCAAGGAGACATTAAGTCTAATTTATCATTAATTATCCCCATATCAAGCAAGGTACACATTTTTCTACACTACATTTAGCACCCACTTTACTGAGAGGATGAAATTTCTTCAAACTCACACTAAAGTAAAGATTCGAGAGGGGTCCAATCATACCAATGTGGATGGTCTAGGATAAAAAAGATGAAGCAAAAATAAAAAGGTGGATCAATTATCGACCATTTGTCCAATACAATGTGGATCAAATCTAGGTTATTTTTCAAAAAATGCATACTCACTCAGAGGCGAAAGAACTCTTGGATGTCCATGGGGTGAGAAGTCCAAAATGTGATAAACATACACTCATGGATGGTATGCTCTCAAATACATGCAAGTGGCTATGGGGAAATTCATGCCTCAGATTGGGCTTCCTTCTCAAACCATACCAAAGTTATACCTCCTCATAACTTTAATAAGGCACCACACTAAAATGATCTTTGAGCTCTGTGAGGCAAGGAAAACTTTGTATGCTTGAAACTCATAGACATTGTAAATGAAAAATAGTGCATGGAATGTTCAAAGGGATTTTGCTTAGTTCATGCAAGGTATCTTCTTAAGGAACATCATGTCTAATGTCTCCAATAGAGGACAAATGAAAGGTCTCATCTTACGGAACATTGTACTTAATGTTTCTAAGAGAGGACAAGTGCATGGAAATATCACACTCTTGGAGGAAATCAAGCCCAATGGAACCACAAGGAAAAGGATGTATCACAAGAAGAAAGAGAATTGCACAATGAAACATGATGAGCATCAATGTATTCCCCCACTTTAAAGAGGTTGCTAACACCATTATTGTGAGCAATTGCTTTAAAGTAGAAGAACAGATGAGAGCTTATTCCAAAAGATCTATGCCAAGTCATATGTTTTTGATAAGCTACGTCATGAATAAGGTAGTGGGTATGTGCAGGATCATCATGGAAAAAATAGGCCCTTAAGTGGCAAAAAATTCAAAAAATTAGAGTTAGGCAACTTGATGTAAAAAATTGAATTAGTTATCTATATTATTTCAAAAATATGTAAAAAATAGAATCTGTAGCAAATTGAATGTAATTTCTAAATTACTAGGTTTGTTTAAAACAAAAAAATGTTTGGTGAAAATTTGAATTTCAATGCAGTGGTACTTAAATTTCAAGGAAAAAATAAGAAGTAGGTGTCTGTCTGACCACCCTAACCACAATAGAATGATAATAATTTTTTATAATATTTTAGATATAAGTAGAGGACTCATGCCCCAATGTGATGCATATTTTTTTGTAACTTTTTTCGAAGTAAATAATTAATTATGAATTTTTTATTACAACTTTTTTAAAAATATAAAAAACTTGTTGTCTTACCACCTTAACTTGGCCAAAACTTCATGAAAATCATTTTTTCTTTTTTTAATCCTATAGTATGTGAAGCATAGAATGCGACACATATTTTGGATTCAAAAAATGTGATATTGTTTGAAAGCTATAGATATTTTTCAATTAGCCTATCAATCAGGACTTTAGTCATAATATGAATAGAAAATGAATAATAATTACTTATTAAATTCAAAGTAAAGCATAATTTATATCGGTGGAAAGTTGAGAATCTCCTTTAAAAATCCTTTTCATTTCATCAATTTTGGGTAAAAAAACAGTCGTCAACCACATACCCATCATATTGCCACTTTTTGGCCCATCTTGATCCTGCACATACCTTAGTATGTCACATGTGATCTAACTTAAGGAATGTCTTCCACATCCCAAGCTTTCTCTTATATGTTCATGAAAGGAGATCAACTAGCCAAAAGAGACAATGACAAGGGACATACGAGGACATGGCTAACTAACCCCTTGCCTCCACTTAGTGCAAGACAAGGGTGAGCTAAATAGGATGAAAGTAAGTATTAGTTAGAGGAATTGGGTGCTTCAACATAAGGAAGAGCACCACACTCATGAAGATATTGATTTTTTTTACTTAAAGCCTTACATTCGTTAGTGGCATGACCATGAACTCTATTATATGCACAGAACAAAATCTTGTAATAAAATTTCTTTCATGTTCTTGGAGGAAGGGATATGAAATAATCTTGGAGGAGTCTCAACAATATACCTCTTGATCAATAGAAGATGTTCCTTTATTACGTGACAAAGATATCTCTCCCTTAGTACCAGATGTCATACCTATGCAAGACTTTGTAGATTGTGATATTTTTTTCTCTCCCTTACAGGAGGGTGTAAAATCTAACAAACTCAAATCATTAGTGTTTTGTGAGATGAAATTGACATTAAGTGAAGATTTCTTTGTTTGTTTCATTTTTTGCAAAGGATAAAGACCACTAGTGTCTATCAGTTCAGGATGCATTGCTATTAAAGTCAACTTAGAAGGATGTTTTGTGGTAGTGTTGATATTGAGTGAAGGCTTATTTATTTCTATCAAAGGAAAATAACCAAGACCATGAGTTGTTTCTTGCGTGTTAGGATCGATGGGGTCACGGATACCTTGTTCCCTAACACCACATCCTTTTCCACTATATCCAAGTTGTCTCATAAGTTTACAATTTATTCCATATTAAAGCTTATTCATCTCTTTTGGATTCAGTGCTTGTTCATGGTTGAGTTCATTGAAGTTTGTCGTTTAATTTTATTTTCATTCTAAAGTGGTTGAGGTGGATATTTTCGAAGGGTCGTCCGAATTTTCTATTGACATTGTCGCTTTCTCTTTTCCCTTGTCAGTGTCTTTGTGTATGATCTTGTATTCTCCCATGAATGTTGGTTCAAAGTATAAGGAAACCCAATCATCTTCTAATAGCTTCATGACTTCTTTAATGTGTTTTTATTTGTATTTCTATTGCATGGGTTTCACTTGTGTAGTTGGCATTGGGTCATCCCACAATAGTGGTTTACAATTTTTGGCCAAACTGGACACTAAAATTATTTTTTTAAACTAAATCTTCACATTCGAGCACCTATAGCGGCTAAACCATGAAGAATTTGAAGATGATGAAAACTAGAGTCTTGTCACATTTTGTCTATAGATTCTAAAAATATTTTTTTCAAAATTTTTGGAATCAGATTGAACTTCTTTTTATATCTCCCACAAAAACTGGTTTTTTCAAAAAATAGCATTTTTAAAAAGTGGTGCACACCGTATAACGTATAACTTTTTTTCCATGAAGAATAAAATTCTAATTCTTTCAAATTTAGATTTGTAACTCTGATATCTAGTTCTTCCACTTGGTTAGAAAATTTCTTATTTAATATGTTTACTTTAATCAAGTTTCAAAGTCAAACCAATTATAATTTAGACATAGCGCGACCGTATAACGCATAATTTTTTTTGTATATATCAAAATTCAATTTTTATTTTTTTGTTGGATCAAGGACTTCAATATCTAGTGCACTCATATTTTTCAAATTTTTTTTGATAATCTGCTATTTTTCCACATGTGCAGAACAAAGACCTTCATTTTCAATGAAAAAACTATGTTTAATAAAACTAAAAAAAAAAATACATAATAAAAAAAACATATTAAAATTATATTCGTTGGATAGCTCATTCTAAGGACTACTTGATTCAAGTTGGGTTTGTGAAGATTCCTCCATTTTCATCCTCAACAAGAGCTCTGAAGTGCCAAAATTCAGGTTTTTTTTGTGTCTCATGGAGGGGATGAGGAATAAAGAGGGTTCAAACGAACCCCTAGGGGTTCGCTCGAACCAGGGTTCATTCAAACCCTAGTTCATTTGAATCCCCCTTCTATAAGGGTTTTTGATGGCTTTTTTGGCAGGAAAGAATTAGGAGGGTTCACCTGAACCTAGGTTCTAGCGAACCCCTAATGGGTTCGGTCAAACCAATAGGTTCGTACGAACCCCTAAAATTAATTTTTTTGCCATGCATTCATTTTCTATGAGTTTTCCTTCCTCACTTCAATTGTAAACCACTATTGTGGCTTCACCCCATTAATATTTTCAAGGGATTTTCTTTTTTTTTTATCAACTTATAAGAAGCTGTAAGGCTCATGATCAACATCAAGTGTGTACAATATGTTGTTGTATCTTCATACTTCATTTTAAGATGAAGAGTAGAAGGGAACCCATTTATAGCATGAATCCATGATTTGCCTAAAAGAAGGTTGTATGAAAGATTATCAGGCATGACATGAATAGGTGTGTGTAGACATGAAAATATCCTAATCAACTAACTTCGATTCTTCTCTAATCACCTCTTTATTAACCATTTAATTAATTCATCTTAATTACTTTATTAATCAAATAAATCAAATTTATTTGATTAAATAATTATCGTCTTTTGATTAAATAAATCATTTTATTTTATCCTAAAGTCCCTCTTTAATTAAATAAATCAGTCTTATTTAATTAACTTCTAAATTCCCTCATTTAATTAAATAAATCAAATTTATTTAATTAAATCACTAACATCATCCTCTTTGATTAAATAAATCAAATCTTTGTTTAATTAAATCTTTATCATTTTCTTCTCATTTTGATTTATTTTAATCCTAATATCTAAGTCAACAGTAAAAATCACCTAATCTTCACTTAAGTTAATCAAATCATGATTAATGCTAATCTAATCCATGTCACATAGTCTAGCTTTTCCCGCTTGCACAAATAAATCAATTTAATTAATTTATTAAATCTTCATTTTTTCTCAACTTGGCATCTTTGAGGGAATATTCATCTAATTTTGAAAATCCCTCCAAATGGGATGTGTCCTTCTAACAAGGCATTTATTTTATCTTACAAGTCATTTTTCCTTGAGCCAAGTGGCCATAACTCCATTTGACTCTCCCTCCACCTTGTCATTTCACTAATTTCAAATTTCAACTAGTTGCATTTATGGGCACATTCATCAAAATGTGCTCACCCTTCATCCTCTCACATCTTGACAAGTGGCATCTTGTCATTGGCTCAAGATTAGTCCCACATTGCTCCATTTTTCTCATTCCTCCATCTTGTCTTTCTATAAATGAAAGGCTTCTCTTTGTAATTAGCATCCACAACTTAGAGCAAAGTTACTCTCTTCACATTGAGAGCTTATTTTATCCACTTCATAGCATAACATCTTCAAGGAATTTCATCATTGAGCTTGTCAAAGGGTTGGGAAAGTGCCACTTTTCATATCAAAGTGGCAACAATCCACTATGGGATAGGTATACTTCATGTTTTTTTATATGCTTCAATTATCTTGTTATTAGATTGCATTTTGAAGCATGTTGAAATATCTCATAGAGATGTTGTTTGATTTGTTTTGACAACTAACCGTGCTAATGTGTGTGATTTAGTTTAAGCAATTTTCAAATTTTGACATCTACATTATGGTGCTAGAAGGAGGGCTTTATTGTTTTATACTAAAGGTTTCCAAAATAGAAATGTTAGGAAGGCATATGTTTCAGTCATTCATTGTTTTTGTTTTATAAATCATATAAAATTTGAAGTTCTATGTGTAATATTCATTGTATTTTCCTTTAGTGGGAGTGTACAAAAATCCAAACTACTGCTGCTATAAAAACCAAAGAAAAGAAAAACCATGGGAGTATACAAAAATCTAAACTAATGTTGTATTTTCATTTGCCATCATTGTACCCGCCCATCTAAACCTGCCGATCGTCTTTGTCCATTCCGCCTACGGAGCACCATGTGTTAGTTAGGATCATCAACATTTAGACTTTTTTCATGGAAATATTGAGTGTGCCCAATAGTCATTTCGCTGAAGCTCACATCTCCCTCTAATCTATACAAACTACTCGTAACAGAGAATTTTGAAATTGTTAATCAATGTTCTAAAATTTATACTTTATGTTGTTCATACTTTTCCCTGGCTAGAATTTTTATATTAATTGTCTTTCTGATTATTTCGTTAGGTTTGAATTATAGATAAACATTCTATTAGTAACCAAAATCTCATAGATGATAAGGACTAAGATTGCATACAAGAAATCTCTTCGTCAATGCTCTTCTAGAACACTATTATGTAGTTTCATTTCTTTGTGTAATTTTTTTTTGAACTTTCTACTGGATATATTTATCAAAAGACGTGTAAAATTTGCGAGAATAATTGCGACAATGGTAAAATGTAAGCCATTAAAATTTGAATACTTAATCTTAGGTGTGTAGGCACTGCTCGCTCTATTTTATCCTCTGATATAGGTTGTAGTCCTTAATAATTTCCAACCTACAACAATAAATAAAAAAATCTCTAACATGATCTATATAAAATTTAATTACTACTAACATAACTTGGACTTTTACAGATTACAAATGGATCATGTGCTAGTCATCTGGGATTAAACTAAGAGAAATCAAAAGTCCTTTGTGCTCATAATTATCAACATTTTGTCATGCTTCTAAAAAGATGATTTTTAAGTGCTCTAACCATTGTTTTTTTTTTAGAGACTTTGCATGATGGGTGATTTCTTTGTGATAATGCATTGCTACATTGATTATTTGCAATAAATCTCATTTATAATATTTTACTTTGTAAATGGGATAAGAGGTTGACATTGGAATCAAGTGAAAGCAAAGCGAGATTGGAGTTAAAGAGAAAATCAGGCATTGAAACTTGAAATTCATAAAGCATTTTTAAATGCTTAGAGCTTCCATTCTATGCTTTAGTTTTCTATTTTAGATCAACTCACATCTTTTTGGGGCTCTAAAAAGAAATTTTCAATTTTTTCTACAAAGAGCTTAAAAATAACTTTAGGAGAAACTCACTAGATTTGGTTTGAGGATTAACAATTGAACAAGGCAAATTCCATATTTCATTTTCGTGCACAAAAAAAGAATCAAATCATTTCTTTGTGGACTTAAAATGAACAAGTGCTTCTTTGTTTTGTAATTACTTAAAGTAATATCATTAAAAGGACATATGTGCTTCTCTTGCACCTCATGACGATCTTGAGAATCAAAAGGCCTTTTGGTGAAATTAGTTTACGTAAGTAATTACTCACACACTTCAATTTGAATTTTAAAATTGAACAAATCTTGCGAGTGTGAGTGGATGATATTATGTACATTCTCTCTCTTTGGTTTACAACAAAGATTGATCAAGTTACAAATATGTTTTATTGCTTTTGTTTATCTTAGAGGGCCTGCCTTGTGGGAAAAAATAATCACCTAAGGGAATGACCCAACTAGGAACACGCTAAAGCCAAGTGACTTCCACCAAGGATATAAGTGTAGATATTGGAACAAAGGCCAATATCACAAGGATTATTCCGACGAGAAGGGCAGCAATGGTCTCTCGCTGCATGCATGGTCCCCCACAAACGAAATTCCGGCATTAAAAACCTTGTTTGGAAAAGGCCAAAATCCTTAATCTATTTGTTGGTGCAAGAACGATCATTCTAAAGGTGCCCCATAATTTTATGGCTTTTAGTAGAAATGGAAAGTACGCCATGGGAGATTCATGGGTACTGATGCTTGGCTGACTCAAGAAGTAAGTGCACTGTAAGAGGGAGCCTGTGTGGTCAAGCAGCTACCCATTCACTAGGAGTAAACATAGTTGGACTTGTCCAAGTGGGGATTCAACAAATATAGTCTTTCATAGCCATAGGATTGTGCATGTTCTTGGAAACAAAACACTTTGCTTGATAGAAAAACATTGGGAAAACAAACATTAAACATTGTCATCAAATTTTGTACCCTTTAGGAAGCAAATATCTTTGAAAAAATTCAAGTGTTATTGCTTTCCCTAGGGATTCTATCCTTAGAGATTTCTAAACATTTGGGTTTACATCTCAATCTTCTTACTAAAGTCAACAATAGGTAACTTTTTCCTTGATTCATTGAAGTTCCACATAATATACTTTGTGGGATAAGAAGTTAAGATAATAGACATCTAGCTCAAAGACCTAATCAAGAATTTTTTGTGGTAAAAAGAACTCACTAAGAAAAGATAAGAACAATTGAACCCCACAAATGTGTCCCAAATGATTTCACACAAGATCAAAATCTAGAAACCAAAGTCAAAAGCCCTTAGTCCACAAGCTCATCAAAAGAATCTCTTGACACTTTACAAATTCAAACAGATTGTTTTTCAACTTTTATAAGAAAGCTTCAAGAAACAATCTTAATTTGTGCTCATTCTATTATTTTCAAAATCCAAATCTTTTTCGAGAATTTAAACACTTTGTTTAGAGTAAAGCATGTTCTTCAAAACCGAGGTCATGTAAACAAGAGTCTTTTTAGGTACACATATGATCAAAATAAACCTTCATCCATCTTTCAAACATCAAACCAAAATTATTTCACCATCAACTCTTGAAATCCTTGGAAAAAATCCTCTATGTTAAACATTGGGAAAATCATTTGAAACGAATCCAAATCATCTTGTTTGATTAGATGTGTGTAGATACATCCTTCTCCACATATTTAATCAAATTATCAAACCTTGTGGATAAGTCTATCCCTTGATAACATCCAACATCTTGGGGTTTAGGAGTTCATTATCCAAAATCAAAATACAATTAAAATTCATCTTGTTTGGATAGGTGTGTTTAGATGAATCCTTCTTCTCGCACTTAGTCAAATTAGCATCTTGAGGAAAAATTTACTCTAGTACAACATCTAACCTCTTAGAGTTTATGAGTTCACTATCCAAATCCAAATGAAATAAAATCTAATCCCAAATCAATATCAAACATTAGATCCAAGTCCTAAATTTTAACATCTCCTTCAAGATTTCTCAAGAGTTTAAATCATCCATATCATCCATCTTTCACACATTTCATCATCACACTATTGATCCTTAATCATCCTAGAGATTCTCTTTTTAATCCTAAAGTTAGATCAATCTAAAGAATTAAAGATTCATCTCTCACATTCTTGAAAATTAATCCCTATTTTATGGTTCAAACTAGATCTCAACACAAGTGCATGGAAATCAACAAATAAACATCAACTTCAAGTGATTTGAGTCAAACCACTGCTGAAATAAATCCCATTGGGTCTAGCAATCTCATGATCAACCTCCCTCCATTTTTGCAAGAACATCAAGAGGAAGTTGTCCAAGTAGAGGATATCACCAATAATTCCTTCGAGATGACACAAGACAAGATCACCACAATGGTCCAAAACCCTGAGAATCCTAGAATTGTCAACATCATGATGAAGCTCCATCCCTCACAATACATGCTTGAACTAGCAAAACAAGGGGCTAAACTCCCTTCCGATTATGATGTGAGCACCATTGTGGAACAACCTTTTGGGGTCATGCCTCCAATTTCATCCATGCCCCCAATCTTGTCCTCACCTCCATTTGAAAGCATCACCCAACCCATCCCCCAAATGAAATCATCCATTGCTCCAACTCAACCTATTGTTAACAAAGGGAGCACATTTCTTAATGCACTACAAACACACCCCCTTGTGAACAACCAAGATTTGGATGCAAACACCATATTGGGTCAATCCATCCCCTAAAATCCATTACACCCATATGTTCCACTCACCTTCCAGGATCCCAATGACCCATCATCATCTTTTCATGCAACACCAAAATACTCATTAAATATGCAAACCTCTCTCCCCATGACTTCACAATGAGGGAGTGGGCTATTTGAACTAGGAGGCATCTTCAATCCCTCTTCATCATTGTCATTTAATCAAGGCAACACACCACCTATCTTCCCACCACTTCCACCTTTACCATTAACATCTACATCATACCTCAATTTAGGGTTACCTCCCTTACCACCACTCAATCAAAATCAAAACAACCCCCCAATCATAAATCAAGTCATCACATCAAACCCTTTGAACATGCCATCAATATCGCAATAGCAAATGGAAACTATTCAAACATCCCAAACAATCATCACCCCATCAACCACACCCCAAATATCAACAATGACAGTCTCTCAAGGACTAAACACATCAATTGCATCAAGCATATCAATTGCACCAAATACATTAATTGCCCCATCCACCACACAAATCCCCACCATTAGTACAACTACACCCCTCATCATAGCAACGAACACCATCCCAAATCCACTGCCACCACCACCACCAAGAACAAACATTGCCAATCAATATAGCATCACGTTACAAGCAACACAACAAGCCTATCAATAAGCATATCAATAATTTCAAGCTGCACAAAAAACCCAAAACTTGCAAGATGTACTACAAGTTGATCAACAAGTGCAAGTTACTCAAGACGAACAACAAGCACAAGCAGCACAGAAGATTGCTCAAGCCAAATATTTATTACAGCAATAGAAAGCCACTCAAGCAACATAATCCGCTCAAGCAGCACAAGCCACTCAGGCTGCTCAAACTGCACAAGCTACACAGATTGCACAAGCTTCCCAACAAGGACAAGCCTAGGCTCAAGCACAAGTGCAAGCTTGAGCCCAATACCAAGCTCAACAAGCGCAAGTGCAAGCACAATACCACACACAACAACAAGCAACCCAGCAACAAGCATACCAACAAGCACTAAAACAATACCAAGAGCAACAAGAAGCAACCCAACTAGAATCCCAACAACAAGCATTGTTGGTGCAACAACAACAAGCATTGTTGGTGCAACAACAACAAGCATTGTTGGTGCAACAACAACAAGCATTGTTGGTGCAAAAACAACAACAAGCTCAATAATAGGCACTACTAGCACAACAACATGACCAACATCAAGCGTTGTTGATACAACAACAAGTACAAGCATACTTGGCGTAGAAAAATGTGAAAACACCATCCACCAACACACCAACCAATCCACCCATCCCTCTAACAAGTGAACTATCGTAGAACACCTTCATCCCCCCTGATATGCAAAATGACATAACAACATAGATCAAATTTCTCTTGCAAAAAGTGCTTTATCTTTAATCAGGAAAAACCACAAAGACACCCAACAACTTGTGTCCCTATCCATTTGACATGAGTCTTGTAATGAAACTATTCCCAAAGGGATTTGAAATCCCCAAATTTGATAAATACTGAGGGATAGGAAACCCTAAAGATCACATTAGGGAATTCCAAGTTCATTGCATGGAAGTCGAATCTGATGATACATATCTAATGCAACTATTTCCTAGAAGTTTGGCTAGCCACACCATGGAGTGGTTCTCTCTCCTTCCTATGAGCATCAAAAAGTTCCAAGAGATAGTAGATACATTAATAAAAAATTACACATTCAATATCAGTATGGATGTCAGTCTAGAGGAAATATCAACTCTTAAACAAGGTAAAAAATAATCATTTGATTCATGTCTACAATGATGGTGATCCAAGGCCACTAGGAGCAAATGGGTCATGCCAGAAGAACAAAAAGTTTTCCCCATCATCTCCAATCTGGAGGGAACCTTGGCATTTCACCTCAAGGTGCAAGGTATCATAGCTTACGACCAATTGATCTCCAAGGTACTTAACATTGAACGAGCCCTTATCGCACAAGGAGGGACCCCTCTATATCTAGAACAACAAAATAATCTCCCATCCAATAGCTACAATGAGAAACCTCGCACATGGGCAAGGAACAAAAATATCACAAATGATGGTGTGGTTGATGCTAAGGTCATGATCAATGCTCCAAGGAAAAACACCCAAACCTACCAATAACCACAAAATAATGATCAGAACAACACCCAAACCAATGCAGTATCACAACACCAACCAACCAACAATTATAATAATAACCTAAATAATCAAGGGGGACCACCCTCGCAAAAAAAAAATCCCACCAAGTAGAAGTGCACTACCCTTGGGGAACCACTTGAGGTCATCATGAATAAATTGATAAATGAAAACCTCATCAAGGCACCTACCTATGATAATTACTAGGAACTAGAAGTGAAACCACCTAGGTACAATGAAAACCAGCTTTGTGACTTTTACAAAATCAAAGGGCATACCACTAACAGTTGCATGAGGTTGAAAAACCTAATCCAGGACCTCATTGATCAAAAAATCATAAATGTGGAGCAACCAACATGAAACCAAGATCTAAATATATACACAAATTTGATGCCTGATCACAAGGGAAATAATAAAGGAAAAGGAAAATACAAGGACATGAACCATGTGTGTGAGCATGTTATGGCAAAACTTGAGGGTATGTACTCATCATTAACATTAAGGGAGCCAATGTGGACTATGGAGTCACCACACACAACATAAAGGTCACCATTGTTGGACCCTCACAACCACCTAGGGCATCTTCTTCAAATCCAAAATCCATCCCACATGGCTATAATGTCCCTAACCAACTAAAGAGAACTCCCGCTCAGATCTACATCATGGAGTTGTTGAAGATATTTCCTACCCATAGAAAAATTCTAGAAGAAGCATTAGCCTCATCCACCATCTCCTCAAATCTAGATACAAACCAATTCCAAGCTATGGTTGGAAATATCACCACTCCTAGCCTTCTCACATTCTCCAACCAGGACTTCCTTGCTCAACCATCTCACAATCATGCTTTCCATCTTGAAGTCCTAGTTCACAAAAATAAAGCCAAGAGAGTCTTGGTGGATGGGGGTGCAGGTCTTAACATAT
This sequence comes from Sequoia sempervirens, assembly GCA_007258455.2. Classification (NCBI taxonomy): domain Eukaryota; kingdom Viridiplantae; phylum Streptophyta; class Pinopsida; order Cupressales; family Cupressaceae; genus Sequoia; species Sequoia sempervirens. Next base: position 202,587 of record VDFB02381180.1, on the reverse strand, counting down.
GTTCTCTAAAGTTGATAAAGAATCTGGGATTCTCAGAGGATGCCATCAAAAAAGGTAAGCGCATCACCATCAGAGCTTACGATGATTAGGAAAGAGTGTCTCTAGGCACTATCCAGATTCATGTTCAAGTACGACCCGCCATTATGGACACCACATGCCAAGTCCTGAACCTTGATCTACCTTACAACATTCTCTTGGGGCGTCCATGCATCCATGGGATGCAAGCAATGGTATCAACCTTTGACCAATTATGTGTCAAATTCCCATATGAAAATTAAGAGGCTACCATCCATGGTGATCCTAAACCCTTTTCCTATTGTAAAAGCTTGGAGGCCAAATATTACAAAATCCTCCAAGTTCCAAAAAATGATGAAGGCCCCACCACTCCATATGTAGACCTAGCTACATTAGCTTCCACTTCTAAGACAGAGACACCCTCCATCCTTGATACATCTGAAATCAAAGTCACTATCCAAGATGATCGATGTGGAAATTATAAAATGAAGAAAAGCGCCTTTGTGGTAGGAGTTACCACAATCTCCTAGATCTCATGGACAACCTCAACTAGTAGGAACATCTTCCCAAACCTTCACAGTAGGTTCATCCAGCTTCAGAAGTTGGGGGGACCTAGGTTGAGAAGTGATAGAAGAGGACCCATCCCATCTCCTATCCCAAGACAATATACCAACAATAGACCTACCTATGGATGATAGCATTAAAGGCTTACAAATGATGCTCACCATGGGTTATTACAAGAGAAAAAAGCTTGGACAAAATGAAAATGGTCTTTTAATACCTCTCATTCTTGAGATGCGTATGAGAAATATTGGCCTTGGATGTACCCCTCCAAGGGTGACCATACTTGGAAAAGGTACCTCAATTAGGAATGTCAGAAATCCTCCTCAATAATTAGTACCCACTCGTCAAATACCCATATCCATAGATTAGGTCATCGATGTATCTAGTGAGGAAGACCCCATAATCAATTTACCCATGCTTTTTGAAGATACCTCCCTCCTCATGATTAGTACTATATCAATTGAGTCAACCAGTAAAACTCACAAAATTAATCTAGTCTACCCCCAACTCATCGATTACAACCAACGAGGACTGCCAATTCTAGACACCTTTAAAAATGATTAAGTGCTCTCAGAATTCATGCGACTATAGGGAACGATACCATGCGAAGATCACAAGGCTAGGTTTGATATCATACTAGACACACAAGCTTACTATAGGGAGATGATTGAATCCTTCAGTCACAAAAGTGAAAACTTGAGAATAATCTCAAACTCTTTGAGTGGAAACCACACTGTGGCACTCTGACTAGAAAAAAGTAAAAAGAAAGGATGCATTCGATGGTGAAAACCTCTCTAAGGTACATGAGGATGGGGGATTCAATCTTTCTCTTAGAGCTCTACATCAGGAAAAGTTAGTGGTTCTAGCTAAAAAATGCAACCCAGTCAACTTGGGAATAGAGTAGACACCACACATCACATTTTATGCAGAGTCATTACTATTAGAGGAACAAGAGCTCCTAGCAGCCTTCTTAAAGGAGAGAAAGGTAAAATTTGCATGGAGCTATGCTGAGATGTCTAGGCTTGATCCAGAGATTGTGGTCCATCATCTAGCAGTCTACCTCGAAGCAAATCCCATTAGAAAAAAGCTTAGAAATATGCATCCTTAGATTGCTTTGTTAATCAAAATGGAATTGAAGAAGCTACTTGATGCAAGGTTCATACAACCAATCAACTACCTAGAGTGGGTATCAAATTTGGTACTTTTTTCAAAACTTGATGGGGGCATCCGAATTTGTACAAATTTCAGAGACCTAAACAAAGCATGTTTGAAAGATGATTTCCCATTGCCTAACATTGAAATGATTTTAGACATGAGGGTGGGACATGAAATGCTTTCTCTGATGGATGATTTCTTTGGATATAACCAAATAATGATTGCCAAAGAAGACCAGAACAAAATGGCCTTCACTTGTCCATGGAGGACATATTGCTAGAACATGATGCCATTTGGCCTAAAGAATGTTGGAGCAACATATCAGAGGGCCATGATGTTAATATTTCATGACATGACCCATAAAATTGTGGAAGATTATGTTGATGACATACTATAAAAATCTAGAAAAAGGAGAGATCACATAGCAACCTTGAGTGCTATTTTTGATAGGTTGGAGGAATACAAGGTCCATTTAAATCCAAAGAAGTGTGTCTTTAGCGCACAGTCAGGAAATTTGTTGGAATACATTGTGTCCATGAGAGGGATTAAAATAGATCCAGCTAAGGTAAAGGAAATCCTTGAGATGGAGGCTCCCAAAAAATTGAAACAATTGAGAGGCCTCCAAGGTAGGCTTAAGTCCATCCGCAAATTCATAGCACAACTAGCAAACAAGAAAATCCCTTATTCTCACCTACTCCACAAGGGGGTAGCATACAAGTGGGATGACAAGTGTGATGAAGCCTTCAACAAAATCAAAGAATATCTACTCACACCTCTGGTCCTCATGCCACTGATCCCAAGAAAGCCACTAATCCTCTATGTATCAACAACAACAATAGCCCTCAGTGCTCTCCTATCTCAACACAATGAAAATGGGACAAAGAGGGTCATCTATTACATCAGTCACACAATGGTCGGGCATGAGTTAAACTACTCATTCATTGAAAAATCCTATCTAGCAGTAGTATTTGCTTAACAAAAATTTAGACACTACATGTTGGCACACAAGATCAAACTCATCACCAAGATGATTCGACCCCCTAAAATACCTACTGTCAAAGGCAATGCTCACAGGAAGGATGGCCAAGTGGGTCATGATTCTATCTAAATACGACATCGAGTACATGGAACGAAAAGTAATCAAAGTCTAGGTGATCACATATTAGCTTGCAGAAGCACCCATGTATTTAGAGAACCCACTCATATCAGAGTTTCTAGATGAATCCATCTTCAATCTTAGCATAGCCGACCACTGGAAACTCTACTTTGATGGTTCCTACATGCAACATGGATTAGGAGCCGATGTCTTCTTCATCACCCCACAGGGGGACTGTATACCTAGATCCTACAAGTTGGCATTCCCCTGTACTAACAACATTGCAGAATATGAGGCTTTAACCATAGGTCTCAAAATAGCAGTGCAATGGCACATCATGGCCCTTAGGGTATATGGAGACTCCCAACAAATAATAAATCATGTAAACAATGAATACTAGACTAAGGATGACAAGTTGACTCCATACAAAAATTTGGTAGAGAGTCTCAAGGAATCATTCATTGATATCACTTTTGAGCAAATTCCCAAAGTAAACAATAGAGCAACAGATGCCATGGAAATGATTGGATCCCTACTAGACATCCCTTGCACTGTCCCAAAACATGAATTCTTGGTAGAGAAGCTTCTCATACCCGCATTTGAGGTACTAGAGTCAAAATTTGTATGCAAAATCATTAGTCCTGATGATCCCTAGTACCATGACATTTATAACTACTTATGAATAGGAGTCCTCCCCACTAACCTACCTTCGAGCCTAAAGAGAACCTTTATCAAAAAGACATCCCGCTTTGTGATCCTAGGAGATACCCTGTATCATAGGAGCATAGAAGGAACATTGTTAAGATTTTTGAATCCTGAGGAGGCCTTGACCACTCTAACTAAGGTGCATAATGACATTTATGGTTCCCATTCGTGTGGTATGACTTTGGCCAAGAAGTTGCTAAGAACAGGGTACCATTGTCCCACCATGGAAAGAGAGGCACATGACTATGTTAGGAAATGCTTGTAGTGTCAGCAACATGTAGATCTCATCTATGCTCCAGCTCAGGATCTTCATCCCATCATCACACCATGGCCCTTTTCATAGTGGGGGCTCAATCTCATTGGAACAATAACCCTGACCTCATCCAGTGGTCACAAGTTTATCATAACCACCACTGAATACTTTACAAAGTGGGTGGAAGCCATACCTATGACATACCTAACTAGAAAGTAGATATCAAAGTTCATCCTGAACTACCTCATATGCCACTACGATGTTCCACAAGTTATTATCTCAGATAATGGGACACCTTTCAAAAATTAGGATGTCCATAACCTATGTGAAAAATTCAAAATACATCACTTTTTCACCTTGTATTATCCCCAAGGCAACGGCCAAGCTGAGGCTACAAACAAGACCATTCTGAAAATCCTCAAGAAAATGTTCAATGAAGCTGGCCATGACTGGAACTTGCAATTAAATCCTGCCCTCTAGGCCTATCGAACTAGCATTTGCACACCAATAGGTGCCACTCCATTTTCCCTAGTCTATGGATCAGAAGCCATACTCCCCATCAAGATCGAACTCTCATTGCTAAGAATATGACTGCAAAACCTCATCACAGATGAAGAATACTGGGTATCAAGACTGAATGAGCTAGAACTACTAGATGAATGATGGATGGAAGCATTGAACCACCTATAGGCATATCAAAACTGACTCAAGAAAAGTTATAACAAGAAGATCAGAAGCAGGACTTTCAAGTCAGAGAACTAGTGCTAAAATAGAATCAAAAGAATGTCCCTAATCTAGCTAGTAAAGGAAAATTTGAACCCAACTGGTTTGGACCATTTGTCATCACAGGAAGTTACAAGTCAGGGGCATATTGGTTGTCAACACCGAAGGCGAGCCTCTATAGGAGCCCATCAATAGCTCCCATCTCAAAAGTTTTATGCCTAAACTCGAAAGGTATAGTACTGAAAATACAAAAATATTAGAAAATGTTTTGATAAAATGGTCACCCTGATGAAAACCTGGAAAACAGGTGTCATGGTGACAACAAAAAAATCAAAAAAGAAAAATATCCAAAAAAAAAAGAAAAAGAAAAAAGGATAAAAAATAGTAAAGAGAAAAATCATCCTCTAGTGAAAACCACTTCAATGGCGCTTTGGGCAAGTACCTTGGTGAAAACCTGACAAATAGGCGCCTTGTGTAAATAAGCACTTTCCATCCACTAGGATCTTCATGGCTTGTTCTGCATCGTCCATCCATTACACTTCCATCATCCATCACATTCCATATCACCATCCATTATCCATTTGACATCTGTATCATAGCTTGGTCTCGTGTTCATGTCATGATCCTTCCTAGTACTACTCAATCCATTCTCAAGGTCAGTTTGTTCAACCTTTATAGGAGTAGTCTATTGCATCACGCTAGGGGCATGTTCTCATCAGATCAGATTCGTGTATGTTCTTGAGATCCCAAAATCAAAAAATCTAAAAACATCAGAAAATCCAAAAATCCAAAAATATCATAAAAGTCAAAAAATCCAAAAGCATCAAAAAATTGGAAAATCCAAAAACATCATAAAAGTAAAAAAATCCAAAAACATCAAAATATCAAAAAATCCAAAAACATCATCAAAGTCAAAAAATCCAAAAACATTCATAAAACCAAGAAAATTCAAAAACATTTGAAACATATCAAAATCCCAAATAGGTCAAAAAGTCAAAAAGTCAAAAAAAGGGTCGCCTTGTCGAACTATGGGTCTTTGAGCCTTGAATGTAGGAAAGGTTGATCTTTGATCATCCCCCGAGACACTTAGGTCAATCCTTTAGGAGTCCGTCATAAGAAACTGGTAGTCCATTTGTTCATATCTCATCAATAATAGAATCTATTTTAGTCAAACTACGTGGTCTCTACGTGTATAATGTAGGAAAGGATAATCTATTGATTAGCCCCCGAGGCCCCTTGGATAGGTCTTTAGGTTAGTCTCTTGGTCAAAATTTTAGAAAACCCCAAAACATTTAGAAATTCAAAAAATCAAAACATTCATAAAAATCTTGAAAATACCAAAAAACAGCCTCAAAACATTTCAAAAACATTTAAGTATTTGAAAAAATCATCTGTATCATCTTGATTTCACCCGCAATAAACATCACTCATAATAAACAATCGTCATGATCCTCAACGTTTGGTAAAACAATTGGAAACAAGTCTAGCAAATCAAAAGTGAAAACTCAAATGTCAAAGTCTCAAGTCTAGGTCAGCAAGTAAAAAAGTTGGTCAACTCTTTGTCTCAATAGCCTATCATCTAATCAGTCCCAAATCAATCATCTGATATCATCATATTCTAGGATACATCCTTTCTACAATGGACATCAACATCAGGCATCACCATAATTTAGTCTTGGCTAGCAGTATTGAAGAACATTAACTTGTTTGGTTTACTTTATCTCTATCCTTTTGACTTATCTTATTGCTCTCATTTCGATGACCTCTCAATGATGTCCTAAGAAAAAGGATTTAAAGAGAAAGGAATGGGGAAATGATCATTATCTTTTATCTACTATGCTTGTTGGATATTCTTGTAATATAACCTTGGTCATACATGCTTTGTTTGGTTTGTAGGGAGGGTGTTTTAGGTTTCTTGTTGACCACATAGGAAGGATTTTTTTTCTATGTTTTGGTTTGAGATATTTGAAATTATATTCGAACTATATTCTGAATAAGGTTATGTATGTCAGGTGTGAACAGGAGTGCTCTTATCTGATTGTCGAGTCAAAGTCCATCACACTAGGTGCAACGCCATCTTGGTTCTTTATACCTTGATACATCATTCTTATGTGTGTTATCAAACATAAGGTAAGTAGCCCTTTTAAAGTCCCAATTCCTGATAAGAAAATCATCATCCATCTCTTATCATCATCTCTAATAAAGTTGGCTTGTTGATCCTCTTGTCACCATCTCATTTCTTCTTTCTTCTCTTCGTGCTAACAATTAATCATCATCGCCAATGCATCCATCTTGCATCCACAAACCATCAACATACTGTACATCATATCATATCATATTGATCATCATCATAATATAGATCTATTAGTCTAAGCATCTCATAAATCATACATTTGCATAAAACATCCATCGCATAATCATATAGGGATTATTGCATCATCCATCTCAAATGCATTCTATCATCATTTAAGTTGTTTAGGATAATATAGATTGGTTATTCTAAGCATCTCATTTGCATCATCATCATAATCAGGTCTATACATCCATCTTGAACCTCTTTGTCACCAGATCGACCCTCAAATTGAATATTTTCACTCGATCTCTCGAGGGGGCAATGTACCAATATACTTATTTCTACTGGGGCATCTGAAAAATTGGAAATTTTTTAAATTTTGATCATGGCAAGTTTATTCTTTGAACCAATGTAGCAAGTGCATTGCTTCAAAGAGGGGAAAAATTGTAGACATGAAAAATATCCTGATCAACTAACTTCAATTCTTCTTTAATCACCTCTTTATTAACCATTTAATTAATTCACCTTAATCCCTCTGTTAATCAAATAAATCAAATTTATTTGATTAAATCATTATCCTCTTTTGATTAAATAAATCTTTTTATTTTATCTTAAAGTCCCTCTTTAATTAAATAAATCAATCTTATTTAATTAACTTCTAAAGTCCCTCATTTAATTAAATAAATCAAATTTATTTAATTAAATCACTAACATCATCCTCTTTGATTAAATAAATCAAATCAAATCTTTATCATTTTCTTCTCATTTTGATTTATTTTAATCCTAATATCTAAGTCAAAAGTCAAAATCACCTAATCTTCACTTAAGTTAATCAAATCATGATTAATGCTAATTTCTAATCCATGTCACATCCTCTAGCTTTTCCCACTTGCAGAAATAAATCAATTTAATTAATTTATTAAATCTTCATTTTCTCTCAACTTGGCATCTTTGAGGGAATTTTCCTCCAATTTTGAAAATCCCTCCAAATGGGATGTGTCCTTCCAACAAGGCATTTATTTCATCTTACAAGTCCTTTTTCCTTGAGCCAAGTGGCCATAACTACATTTGACTCTCCCTCCACCTTGTCATTTCACTAATTTCAAATTTCAACTAATTGCATTTATGGGCACATTCATCAAAATGTGCTCACCCTTCATCCTCTCACATCTTGACAGGTGGCATCTTTCCATTGGCTCAAGATTAGTCCCACATTGCTCCATTTTGCTCATTCCTCCATCTTTTCTTTCTATAAGTGAAAGGCTTCTCTTTGTAATTAGCATCCACAACTTAGAGCAAAGTTACTCTCTTCACATTGAGAGCTAATTTTATCCACTTCATAGCATAGCATCTTCAAGGAATTTCATCATTGAGCTTGTCAAAGGGTTGGGAAAGGGCCACTTTTCATATCAAAGTGGCTCCAATCCACTATAGGATAGGTATACTTCATTAATTTATATGCTTTATTTATCTTGTTATTAGATTGCATTTTGAAGCATGTTGAAATATCTCATAGAGATGTTGTTGTTTGCTTTGTTTTGACAACTAACCATGCTAATGTGTGTGTTTTAGTTTAAGCAATTTTGATATTTTGACATCTATAGTGTGTATAGCGTAACTTTTCCAATTGTAATAAGCAAAGTAATCACACCGAGAAGTTTCCTTCCAACATTATCAAATCCACTAATAGATAAAGAGACTGGTTGATTTTTTTATTTATCTAGATGAAGCCTATCCAAGAGGTTTATGTTACACACATTAAGGGTTGAATCATTGTCAACAAGGGTTCACCTTATCCCTATCCTATTGTATTGAGCTATGATTACGAAAGCATCATTTCTTTTTTTGCACTTTCAAAGGGGGAAGTTCACTTTGGTGGAAAACAATGTCAGAATTTATTCCTTGGATCATGGTTGTTATTTCATTTGGTTGAGCATTAGAAGGGATAGAAACTTATTGCAAGGTTGTTTGAAGCATGGCGTGATAATTAGGTGAATTTTGAATTAGGTCCCATAGGGATATCTTTGTAGGAGTATTCCTAATATGTTCAACAAGATCATACTCTTTTCCACGAGGAGGACCCGGTAAGATAGGGTTAGGTAGGATAGGATTAGGCAATAGAAGGGATGTTGAAGGTGCTTATCTTGGTTTCAGATTGTTTCTAGTGTCATATATATGAGCAACGGTATTATGACTTGGCTATTGTGATACATTATTCTTAGGTGGGTAAAGGATGAGTTAGGGTTTGTTGTGATTTTGAGGTTTGTGTGAAGGTGGATAGAGAATTAAAGGATTCTTAGGATGTCCCACATGATATGTAGGATGTCCAATAGTCAAGGGGGATATAATGGACACTTACGCATTCATAACCTCAATGGTATTGGTTTGGTGTATCTCTAATAAAGGGAAATATAGTATCATAGTTTTACCATCACCCAAGGTAGACACATTACTATTTTGTCATTTTCTTTCACCATGATAGTCTCCCCAGGAGGAGGGTTTTTAGGAGAACTACAAACCAAATGCTCTTGACATTCAAGGATTGGTTCTTCCAAAATGACTTCATTACATGTAGGGGAATGATCAATGGTTGAATTTTCTTGCTCAATAAGGGTTTCCCTAGGTGAAGAGTGATGACTAAAGTTCTCACAATCTTCATGTATTGGATATTCTAACATCAAAGTATCTTCTTTGCAACTAGGAGAGATACTAGGGGAAGAACAAGTATGATTTTCATGAACATTTATGATTTTATTCCTTTGTTCCCTAATATTTTCCAAAAAAGTATAAGTAGGGAAAGGACCATAAAGAGAGTTACAGACCTTAACGATTTGATCATCTAAGACCAATTTATCATCCTCATCATTTACAATCTCATTCTCTTCCACTAAATTATTTTGTCAAGAAAAGGGGGAATGGAGATTAGGTAAATTAATGTTGAGAGATGTGTATATGATCTCTTTCTCTTGTGCTATAATATCTTCCCAAAGGGGATGAGGAGAAGAAAAGGCAAGATCTTCATGATTCTCAATGATTGTACCTTCTTTTGCCAAGATACCTTCATCACTAAAAGGAGAGGTATTGGGAGATGAACAATTATGATCATCATGATTATCTATGTTTGTATTCTCTTCTATCACATCATCCTCACAAATAGGAGAGAAAAGAGTGGGTGTATGTTTAAGGAAAATGTTAACATTTTCACTCTCTTGCACTAAGAGACTCTCATAACTAGGGAATGCATTGAACGAATTCCTATCATGATTTTTGAATAACTTTTTCTTTGCAAACTTGGAAAGGACCGAAAGTTACATTTTTGAACAATAATGTATGCAAACTTAAATGCAATGTAAAGGCCTGGAATGAAATGCAATTTTCTAGATTTCAAAAGTAGTTTTCTAATTATACTATGCAATGATCTAGAAATAAAATGTTGTAAATGAAAATTTGTAATTGAACAATGCATGAAATGGACTAAATTAAGCTAGATTTAGTGAAATGCATGTAACAAAAAGTCAACCTATTGAATAAGATAGTTAATGGAAACAAACATAAGTGTAGAAATAAGGTTTTTAGTGTTGTAAAAGGCTATTTCAGATCTACTCTGGGATTGCTTCTCGCAAGATGGCAAATGAGTCCTAGTATGGATTTTTTTCAAAATTTTTAGGAATTTTCAATGGATTTTTATGCTTTTTTACATTGTATTATATTTATCCTAAGTGAAAATTCAATTTTTATATCATTTGCAATTATTTGAGATGCAAAAATGCAATTTATATGCACTTTCACTAATGCAAAATTTTGAAGCCCTAGAATGCCAATTAACTAATGCAAACCCTAATGCAAAGTTTAATGCAAGCTAAATCTAGGATGATAAGGGACTCCAAATCATAAAAGAAGATATTCTAAATGCAAGTTAACCTAAATTAAATGAAGAAAAATAGTGGCACTTTCTTTTTGCTTCTAGGGTTTTGGACCTAAAAGGAGAAAGACCAATTTTCCAACCTTTCACTCAAGAGAAAACCCTTGAGATTTCAATGCAAAGGAGATTGAAATTTTGAAAAGGGATTCCTATAGGGATTGAATGACAAATAATGAGGGGTTCACCACCAAGTGTAAACTTGGAAAAGACAATGAATTGGAAAACATAGTGTGATATGCAAACTTGAACTAAATGGCTTGAAAATGCAAGAAGAATAAAACATAAAATTGTAAGTTTGCACCTGGAAACATGCTAGGGATGTAATGGCACTCTAAAATCCTGAAGATGCTAATTTTTAAGCTTGGTGGGACTCATTTACCATTATGGGTGAATCAGTCCTAGTTCTGGATTTCTACACAGAAGCAAGTTTCAGGAAAATGGGTATCCAAATCTACATAAACCTCCAAAAAAACTCCTACAATGGGACTCATTCACCACTCTTAGTGAATGAGTCTAGTTTGGATTTTCTAGAAATTCAAAGTTTTGATCTGAACTTATTAGTCTACTCTTTCTGTTCCTCCAGGTGTTTGGATCTGAAATCCTAGTTTTCAAGGTTGTAAACTACTTTTTGTGAAGATTTTGACCTTGCAAGTAGGGAGATGAATCCAACAATCTTGAAACCTATTCTTCAATCATCTCCAAGCCTTCAAAGCACCTAGATCTTCAATCACATAAAGAAAGAGAACAAAAGTGTTGATTGTTATGGAATGGGGGTTTGCCTTGGTCAAACCCCTTTTAGGTAATTAAACCAAATGATGAAATGAGATAATGAATCATAAACATGATGTAATGCAATTAGAACCTTTCCATGATGATGGATTTTGAGTTGTTGTAACAATCAATGAAGAATCTTGCACTTGAATGCCTTAGAATTGATCTTGAAAGCTATCTTGATGACCTTGCAATGCTTAACCCTTGCTTGCTTGACTTGATAATATGCAGGCTCATGTCTCTTGTTATTTCTTATGTCAAATGAGGATTTGGAGGCTTTCTTATATAGGCAATCCACTCACATGACTGTTAATTTGATCCCTAAGGCTGACATTGAAGAAATTTAAACTTAAAACCCAAATTTTCCTACCCAAAACTCAAAAATAACTTAAATGGGACTCATTCGCCATCTTGGGTGAATGAGTCCCACTTGGATAAGACTCATTCATCCAAGGTGGAAAATAGCTCCCATGGGATCTATTTTGCCAGCTAGGATGTTGAAGAGTGAAGAAATCAAATTTATATGTTGATTTTGTGAGGTCTTTGATCAAAATATTCCTTGGGATGCATAATATGGGGTCATAGGGACCTACTAATGATGATGTAAAGGTCATAAATGGAAGGGGGACCAAAATCTAATGTGAAAGTTTAAATAAATACACTTTACAATAGTAAATTAAGGAAAAATCGAGTCTATTTAGCTTATAAGGGCCCTAAATCCCATGTGAATGTGAAAAAAACATTACAACACTAGATTAGGTCCACTTGATTTACAAGCCTCCCAAATTTAATGTTAAGATGTAAATAAATACATTTTACAATATTAAATTGGGATAGGGTTAGGCTAATTTAGCTTAAAATGGGCCTAGGACCTAATGTGGATGTGTAAAACACCTCACAACACTAGATCAAGGTGACATTAAGTCCAATTTATCATTAATTATCCCCATATCGAGCAAGGTACACATTTTTGTACACTACAGGATCAAGGATGCAATCATATGACAAACATCAAATGATAGATATGATCTAGGTCTAGGATTGAGATAAGGACAAAAATCTTGATAGTAATGACTAGGATTAAGAGGCTTAGTGAGATGAGTGGATAAAATGAAAAGATAATTTGACTTTTGGATAAGTGTCTAGGCTCAATAAATCTAGGCAAGAAGTTAGTTAGACATGTGAAGGAGACATTTGTCACATGAGGACAAATTTAAATTATGATCCATGTGGACAAGATGAAAGGCTAAAATTAGATAAACAAGGATAGACGATAAAGGGTAATTAATTAATTAAATAAAAGTATTTATTTAATTAATGGGATCATGTGGAAGGATAATAATTAAATAAATGATAAATATTTATTTAATTAAAAAATTAGGATAAAGATGTTAATTAATAGGGATAATTAAATAAATAATAGATAATTATTTAATTAATGGCTTTAAGGATAGGATAGAATTAGGTGTGGTTGGGTAAGGTCATATTGTAGGTGTCTACTATTTTGGTTCCTAGAAGTTTTATTCATGTTTATTATTGATTAAAATCCGCCCTTCATTTTTTTTGTCTTTTGCTTGAACCTGGTCACCTATCTACCATCCACATTTTTTGTGAAGAGTGTAATTTTGTCTTTTATATTAATTAAAAATAGTCTATGCCTTATCCATAAGAAAAATATTATATTGTTTTTAATTGGTTGAGTACAATTAGAAAGGATGATGATATTTTCCTTAATTATACCATCTACTAGGAGTCAAATTCTCTTAAAGTGTATTATAAAGAATGAGACTAGGATCGTGCCTAGACAAATTTAATGAAATAAATACCCTCAATCCTTAACTCTCATCCAAAAACTATAATATAAATTAATGCTCACAATAGCAACAAATTATAAAAACAATCTAAAAGACTAATACAATTATTTTAAATATATCTATTTAAAAATTACTAAAAAAAATCACTTGAACTATTTATATTAAATTTAATATTTATGTCTTAAAATGAAGATCTTCCAATAACTTTTAAATAAATATAATTTAAAAATATCTTGAATAAGTAAAAAAATAAAAAACAAACAAACCATATAAAAAGAAAAAAAAATCTACTTTCTCATTTCCACAACTTTTTCACTGCACGTAGAAGCCTTTTTTTCTGATTTCCACGACTTTTGACTGCACGGTTGCCTGAGCATAAAAAATAAAGTAAATACTGTAAAAAGCTCCAACTTTCCGTTCTCTATCGTGGGAAACAGTTTTCACTCCCTGATGCATACGCGCCGTGCTAATTAATTTTAGCGTACGAACTGGGATCACTGGTCGATTAAGGCAATATAAAATTTTATTTTATTCTTAAATTCAAGTGGAATTCCGTAAAGCAGTGAAAGTAAACGGTGTAGTTGCACTCGAAACTCCCTGGAATGAATCCTAAACCTTTATTTTCCCATTCTTTCAGCCCGTTTACTGGTATATCACCAAATGTAATTTGCTGTTGAAGAATTGCCAGGAGGTAGGAACCAGACTTTATTGTCCACTGAATATTTATTATTATTATGAAGTAGTAAACTCAGCTTTCATATACTGCAATGTATGTGGGAACGACTATCTGTCATACATCATATGCCGTCAATCATGGAAAATATGATGTATGACATGTGGATGGAACCCATGGATGCCTCCAGTGCATCCACGGGACTGGATAGCTGTTTCCCCTGATTCGGTGGGATTAGACCTCATTCATAGTTATCATTCATTCATTGTCATTAAGACCCAGGAAACTCGGGGCTCCTTTCTTGATCTTGATTTTAACTTAATTGTATTTTTCACTGGTGACTTGTGTTTGCTGAGGTAGTCAGAGTGGCTAAAGGTGCTTTGTAATTTAGGCAAACCATCTATAAGGAGTGCAAGCTTTATCATTTATTTTGCTCCCGCCATACGAAGTGTTTCTATACCCCACTTTTGTTGCTGGTAGAAACTAAATGTCAAAGCCATGTCTGTGCTTATCCTAGTGATCCTTGTGCTATATGCATGCCTTCCAACACAAGCCCACACAAGTTTCAGCTTCAACAAATTCAATCTCCACCCTTTATCAGGTCAAAAATTCTTCATTCTGCTCTGGTGCCATCTGCCTCACCAATCAGTCACAACACATGTCTGGCCGCACTTTATATACTCAGCCTGTGTGGATGAAAGAACGCAAGTTGACAAATACGAGCTCATCATTCAACACCACCTTCATATTCGCCATGGTTCCTTCTTCCTCCGATCCTCTGAGCAGCGGGCACGGGATGGACTTTATCATAGCACCCACCAAATCTCCAGTGGAAAAGTCATCATCTCATTTCCTCGGTTCGTTGAATAGTTCAAACACTGGGAAGGCAGACAACCATCTCTTTGTCGTCGAGTTCGATACAATCCTCAACGAGGACTTCCTGGACATCAACGACAATCATGTCGGTGTAGATCTCAACGACCTCAAGTCTGTAAAGTCTGAACCTGCGGGGTACTGGATTGGCAACCAGATGCATCAACTAGATCTCAACAGTGGACACAATATTCAGGCTTGCGTCGACTACAATCAGACCCAACAGCAATTGAATGTTACAATAGTAAAAGCTGGTTCACCTCGTCCCCAAAAGCCTCTTTTATCTCTCAAAACTATGACTCTGTTCAACATATTCGAAGAAGAAATGTACATTGGTTTCTCTGCAGCAACAGGAACTGTCGTTGAAGACCACTGTTTCCTTGCTTGGAGCTTCAACACAAGTGGATCCGCACCTAAGCTGGATATATCTAATCTTCATTCTCTTATCATACGCAAGAATTCCAACTCTCGACTTATAGCCATTATAACTACAACTCTGGTACTTGTCTTGTTGTTTATGGTTGTAGTAGCGGTATTATGGTGGAAGAGAAACAAGTTCAGAGACGTTACAGAAGAATGGGAGAGGGAGTATTGGCCTCACAGATTTGACTACAAAGACTTGCATATTGCAACCAAAGACTTCAGAGACGAGCAAGTTTTGGGCTGTGGAGGTTTCGGTCGGGTGTACAAAGGAGTTCTCGCTACTAACGGTCTGGAAGTTGTTGTAAAGTCTGTCTTTAAAGAAAGCAACGAAGCCCTGAAGGAATTCATTGCGGAGATTTCAAGTCTTGGGCGTTTACAGCACCAGAATCTTGTACAAATCAGAGGCTACTGCAGGAGGGGAGCGAAGTTATTCATAGTGTATGATTACATGCCAAATGGAAGCCTTCACAAGAAGTTATTTGAAAAGAGCATGGGCTGTCAGGTACATAATTCTGAGGGACGTGGGAACAGGATTGGAGTATCTTCATGAAGGGTGGGAGAAAAGGGTAGTGCACAGAGACATCGAATCCAACAATATTTTGTTGGATTCTAAACTTAATGGCAAGCTGGGGGACTTCGGGCTTGCCCGCCTGAACAAGCATAGAGGAGACCTGCAAACTACTCGTGTGGTAGGTACGCTTGGGTACATCGCTCCGGAGCTCGTACACACAAGAAAGGTCGCTCCCAGCATAGATGTCTTCAGCTTTGGTATCTTAATGTTGGAGGTTGCCTGCGGAAGGAGGCATATGGATCCCTCTCTCAATGCTTCGCAGGTTGTAGTGTTGGAGTGGGGGAGAGAACTACATGCGAAAGGCAGGCTCATGGATGCAGCAGATCCCAATCTTGGTGGTGAATATATTGAAGATAAGATGGAGAAAGTGCTCAAATTAGGACTGCTGTGGTGCAATTCTCATCCAGAGGTGAGACCTGCCATTAGAAAAGTATTACAAATAATTGAAGGGGAAGCCTCTCTTCTCACTTTTCGTCCATATGAGATGAGCGGAGAGAGCAGTTCTTATTCAAGCATAGGAGTATCTTTTGCCTCGACTTCTAACTCTCTAGAGGGCCACGACTGCAGAGTCTAAATAAATTTACCCTGTGTTAATTGTTCTTTATTTCCTTGAGATTTCCTTCTAGATTTTAATGGGAAGAGGTACAGTTCTTATAGTGCCTGACTTATTGAATTTACGATCGCTTATTCACCAGGTGATCATCGTCTAGTACCGACTTTGTTGATACGGTTAAATTTTTCCCTTTTAAATAATATGCCCATTTGACGGTATGTATTTAGTAATTTTACGCTCAAATGGGCATAAATGTAAATTAAATATTTTCATTCGTAATTATCTCATCTCTATTCCAAGGTATTATAAATACTCCCATTGGTGAGTAAGGCGTATTCTAATTATTATTATTGTATTTGTTGAGTATGGCAATGTGTAATGGTATATAGTAAATTAATGGAATTTTAGATTTTGAATTTTTTTATTTAAAATTATAAATGGTATATAGTAAATTAATGGAATTTAAAATTTTGAAAATTCTTAATTTAAAAGGTTTATTACATCTTAAAATCAAATAAAAAATAAAAAAGATATTTCAGTGAGAAAATCATAAGTTAGTTGAAATGAAAATAGTAATTATAATTATTAATTAATCATTTACATTTATTATTCAAGTGTAATGATATTAATTGTATTTATTAAATAAGGCTTAAAATATGAGCATGAAAACATATCAATATTGCTTTTTAAGGATACATAATATTCTATATAATATTAAGTATAGAAAGGAATTGGTAGGTTATCCATATATAAATCAGAATCAATGGATTAGTTGTATAGTTAAATTTTGTGTAGTCAAATAATTGCAGCATAATCAAGTGTTTGTCTTAAAGATGAATTATTAGATTCTTAAGAAAATGACATACTATTCTAATCATAGCTCCTCGTAGACATGTATCATTTTGGATTGTCAGCACAAAAATGCTAATCAATACTCACCACTAATAAAAACTCTCACAAAACTACTAGAAGCTCAATTAAATTATTAAATTTCTTATAAAATTAATTTAAATTAATAATGAATTATGTAAAAATATACATATTATGATGTACATATTCTAAAAAATAATAATAAACAATTAAATTAAAAACAAAAATAAATACTAAACATATAATATATTTAATATTTTAATGGGTATTATATGTAAAATTATATATTATCTATTGTTTATATGTTGTATTATTTTTATATTTAATAATGTATACTATATGGAATATTATATATATTTATTATAAATATAGTTGAAATATACATTTTATTTATAAAATTAAATAAAGACATAGATAAATACTATATATTAATATCCAATATAAATATAAGATTTTCATAGATAGGATAATAAAAAAATGACACAAAAAGTACAACAATAAGCAAGGTCACGAAGGATGAAAAGGAATGACCAGAGGAAAGTATAATCAATCTAACCAAGATTGTCCATGAAGGCATTTTAGAATTTGGAAGAACAACTTTAATTGGACAAATAGTGGAAAAAAAGCATCAAGGAAGGAGATACTACGCTAGAGTGGCGAACCAATAATAAATTTTTTGTCAAAAATTTTCTTCATTATGCTTTTTGCTAATGGAGAAGACAAAGAGTTGATAATGGAAGAAGATTGGAAATTCAAGGAACACCACATATATTTATAGAAATGGGAACCAAAATTCGATACCAAAAAATAAACAAGTAGAAGAACTAATATGGATACACTTATATAACTTACCCTTCAAATATTGGTCTAGGGAGAGCTTGACATCTATTGGGAATTCAATTGAGAAAACCCTTGAAATAGACATGAGGAATGGAGAAAACTTGATATACAAAAGAATAAGGGTTGTGACAATATGCAACATCCCAAAGATGGTGAAACTACAAGTTGGGAGTGGGGGTATGACATCAAAAATTGGCAAAAGAAAAAATAAATTATTCTAATTGTAAAAGATGAAGTCACATGGAAAAAGATTGCCACCAAATTTAGATATCAAAAGAACCAAGCAAAGAATGGTGTGAGAAAGCAACCAAGACAAAAGCAACAAATGAAGAAAGTGAGGAAAGGGAGAAAAAAACTAAATACCGAAGATAAAAGATCAATGGACATCAAAATCGTTGCCAATGTTGATCTAGGTGAGAAGCAGGGCTTAAATTTGATGTTCGACCTTGCCTGTCAACAAATTTTTTAATGACGGTTATCTATTCAAAGGTGCCCTTAAAACATTCTAATATACCTTAGTGTCAATAAAATTACATATAAATCAAATATATATATATCATTATATTTCTATATAAATTTTGACAGTCTATCCAAAATCTCTCCTTTCATCTGATACAATCTTCTTAAAATTTTGATTGTATTTTACTACAAAAATCTCTAAATACGGTCATATGGCCATCAAATTTAAGCCCCGGTGAGAAGCCTATCTTGGTTGAAAAAGAAAAATCACATAATATTTTGATGATAATAGACAAGAGTGATCCAAAAAAGGATATGAACTTAGTAGATGAAAGAAGTGAGGAAGATGAATTGGAAATTGTAGATCCCAAAAATATAAGCCAATCAACACATACAATTATCAATTAAAGAGGAAGTAGGAAGATTGGGAGGAAGACAAATAGGAAAAAAAAGAGGAAGATTCGAAAGAAAATGAGCTATCAAACATTAAAGAGTACCTACTAAGATCTACGAGAGGAGCCCCTCCCTTAGAGAGCCATGAAGATAACTACATAAAATGTTAGGGACTCAAATTTTCCTAACAGACGATGCTTTTTCAAGCACCATATAGAAATTGTGAAGGTAGACATCTTTTTGATGTAAGAAACAAAATTGAATGAAGAAGCTGATTTGTTTATATCCCATTGCAGAAACTCACAATGAACATGGTCAAAGGCCAATGGAAGTCCTAGAGGACTAATCATTTTATGAAATCCTAGAAAGGAGGTGATTAAGAACCGAGTTGTAATGCCTAACTAGATTAAATGTAAGGTATGGGGTTGTGCTTCCAACATAAATTTTGTTTTATTTAACATTTACGGTCCAACCAAAACAGAGAAAAAAGCAACTTTGTGGGAAACAGTCACATACAAAATTCATGAAGATGAGGGCGAAAAAATAGTATTGGGTGGAGATTTTAATACCATATTAAATCTACAGGAAAATCAAGATGATTGACAAATGAAATAGTGACAATGAGAGACTTCAAAAGTTTTGTTACAAGTAATGATCTGATTGATTTGGAAACCAAGCATGGCTGATATACTTGGACAAATAAGCATTTGGGATTTAAAAAAATATCAAAGTGCTTGGAAAAAATTGTGTTTTCTACAAACTGGTCAAACTCTCTTGAATTATGTGAGGCCTCTATCCTACAATATTCTAACTCGGATCATTATCGAGTTGCATTAAACATTCAAAATGATACACCTCCAACCAGGTATTATTTTAAGTTCGAGAAGACGATGTTTTAGAATGAGAAACTTATACCACTAATGGCAGAATGGTGGTGATCGGCTGTGGTAGAGCATAGCACAAAAAAGTTTCTAATTAATGGAAAAAATGAGCGCAATTAAGAAAACGCTGAAAATATGGAACAAAATCATTTTTAAGAATACATTTGAAGAAAAAGAGAGATTAAAGAGCATAATGGAGAATCTAAATCAGAGAATAATCACTCAAAGAATGACAAACTTGGAGTTTTAATAGGAGAAATAGTTGCTAGAAGAGCATGCAAAAATCCTCGCTAGGGAAGAGATTCTGGAGGAGAAAATTGAGGGAGTTGTGGTTGATGGAAAGAGACATGAATACTAGCTATTTCTACAACACAATAAAAGCAAGAGAAATTAAAAACTGAATTGAAGGAATCGGAGCCAATAATGGGGCAATACTGGAAACTAATAGAGAACTATAATATGAAGGAATACTTTTCTTCAAACGGTTATTGGCTCCTAAGGACAGGGCGATTCCAATTAACATGACTGAAATACTAAGAGTAATTACTAAGGTAATTACAGCAGAGGAAAATCTACTGTTGATGGTACCCTTCACAAAAGAGGAGATTAAGAAAGCCACCTTTGTACTTCGTCGAGATAAATCACCCAAATCAGATGTATTTTTAGCTCTATTCTTCTAGAAATGCTAGGAATCCATCGGAGATGAAGTATGTGAAATTGTAGAGGATTATAAGAGAAAGTGGAGATATTTCAAAAAGCTAAACCACATTTTAATAGCATTAATTCTGAATAAAGAGGAAACCAAATCATTCTCAAAATTTTGACCCATACCATTATGCAACACAATTTACAAAATAATATCAAAATCAATAGAAAATATAGATTAAAGAAGATATTTCCTAACATTATCTCTCTGCAGCAAATTGGATTCACGACTGGAGGGATATAATAGAAGGTATCATAATAGTAAATGAATCAATCCACTCAATTGAATCAACAAGGCATAAATCAATGATACTCAAACTAGGTATCAATAAGGCCTATGATATGGTCAATTGGTGTATTTCAACAATAAGATATTTGGTGTTGATCTATAGTACACCATGTTACACCATGTTTTGAAGGAATGAGAGGATTGAGATAGTTTGATCCCCTTTCTCTCTTTCTATTTTTCATAATGGCAGAAAAATTAAGTTGATGAAAGGGAAAAAATAGAAAGGCAATTGGTGGGGAGTGAAAGTTGCAATAAATTTGGAATGCCTCACTCATCAAAAATTTATGGAGGACATTGTGTTATATGGTGAATCCAACATATGTGAAGAAAATAAAATTAAGAAGGTATTGGATTCATACTCTACAATATCTAGACAAAGGATCAACCAAGATAAATCCATGATCCTCTTTTTCAATACAAACAGGAAAACACAAAGAATAATTTCTCTACTTTTTAACTTCAACATTGGGATGATATTGAGTAAAAATCTTGGTGTTCCAATCTTTAAAGTTTCCACAAAAATGGAAAATAGGTAACACACAATAGAGGTATTTTAGGATAAAGCACAAAGTTGGAAAGGGAAATGACTCAGTATTCTTGGAAGAATAACAATGATAAAATCCATGTTGGCTACAATACAAATATATACATGATGTCATATTTGTGTCTAAAAAAGAAAGGAAGAGAAAATTCTAAGAAACACAATTAAAATAAATTCTATTAGATAGATTAAATAATATCAAGAGGCTCCCACTCATTAGTTAGGACCTGGTGAGAGAAGAGTGACAAAATGGTTAGGAAAAAGTTAAGGATATAAATGTATAGCATTTGGGGGAAAATTCATCAGGTGTATGTATACTGATCCAGAAACATTATGGAGAAAATTTCTCAAATGTAAATACCTCGATAGTGATGAGCTTGAAAAAATATTACCTATAGCCAACACAATAGTAGGCTTGCACATACAAATATTTCTATGGGACTTTAGGTCAGTGGTGAAAAGGAGGAAAATAGGTTCACCAATAGAAATGGAGGGAAATAAGGTTATGATGGACCTATCTTCCTCTATTTCATTAGGAAATGAGACCCACACTAAAAATTGACTTACAACCCTTAGGTGAGTCAACTCAAGGTGTGAATCTATAGATTTCCTTATGACTGAAGGACGAGGATCATGGCCAAACAACACTTTGGGGAGAAAAAATAAAAAATAGTAAACTGACACTAAAATGTAATTGAACACTTGAAACAACATTAATATCAATATTGATAGACCCTACAATCAAATTGCAAATCAGAGAAGGGAAAATTTGAGTGTACCTTTCACCAAAAGTGAGTTTTCAAAAGCTGACTGGGATTCATTTTCATAGAGGTGAATGGGTCCACTGTCAAGAATTTTCTACAACTCTCAGGAGCCTCTGATATAGATTTGAATCTTCCAATTTGTCGAAGTGACAGTGTCGAAATGTCAGAAATAAATTTAGTAGATGAGTTTCCAAGAGATGACAACTTTTGCAACTTTTTCAACTTCTTCAATTTTGCTCTTTAAGGGATCTTCAAGCTTTCTTCCACCTAGATAAAATAAACATATTTACATGAAAAGATTGATAGGACTTGCATTTAATAAAACTAATCAATTTGATATCATAAACCACCTATCAATTTTTTATACGGTTGCTCATTTGGTGGCACTTCATCTCATGTCCTAAATCTAATCGCCAGATGCTCAAGGAATTTTCTATTTATGACTAAGTGATGATGTAGTTACTTTATTGGAAATTTGGCCTATGCTAAACTTAGAATAATGCACTTTCAAGCCTTTTTAACATCCTTGCTATAAAGAAGATAAAATAGGGGAAACTTTCACCATGTGGTTGCATTGTTCTTTCAAGGTGAGCTATAATTTCTACTAGATGGCAACCTTGTACTTCTGCGATGAGTTGGTATGCATCAAAATGGTAATTAAGTCCTTCCAAGCTACATCATTATTTCCACTCATGGGAATTAAATGAGTAAATACATTTTCCCCATCTGGAAGTTTCTCTATTTAAAGTGGCAGGGTGATACCCTCTCCACTCTCCTTGCATCATAGTTGGCTAGCAATAGGTTATGAACTAAGAATGGACACTTTGATTTTTCTCACATGTTCAAAGTGCTAGATAGCTTTTGTTAGTGCTATCACAGACTAGTGCTTGAAGGTGATCATGAAACACACCAGAGGAAGGGTTATAAAAGCTGTAAATGTGATTCTTGGTGTGGATTTCCTAAGGGAAGAAAAGTGCTATAGGGTGAACTCAGATATCACATCATGTTTAGTTGCTTCCTTGGACCTAGGAGAACCAAATGAGCTGGTGGGGACATTGGTGGAAAAATTGTTCACAAAACATAATCTAGGTGGGCTTGAGGCTACTCTAGAAGTAGCATGCTTTTGTTCAACATTTTGAGGTTCTGAGACATTCAATGAGTGCAATAGGAGGGTGTTGTTGTGGAATACCTTTTATTCCTCAAAAAAATTAACATAGTTTCATTACCTCATCATCAAGAATTGGTGAGCATTGGCACCTGCTTTCTAAAAAAGGTAAATAATTTGGAGTCCATGTCAGATCTTCAATGTATTGTGGATTTCAATGCCACCCCTCCTATGTTATTAGTTGTTTCAACCTACCACCTATTTAAAAATTTCCTCTCTCTAGCTAGAGGCTTACATTCTTTTTGACCGGCTTACATTCTTTTTGACCTCCTCTCATTTACGCTTTTGGAATTTGAGACATTGTGTTTTATTTTTGCCTCTTGCCTGCATACATAATTTGTATACTTTTTGTAAACCTTCTGTAAAATTAATGTCACTTTATATATACATAACTCTGCACTTTTCATATTAATAATGTTTAGGCTTTTCCTTTTATCTAATATATATATATATATATATATATATACATTTGAATTTACATATACATACTTAAATACTTAAAACATTAAAGGACTAAAAAATTATATCTTATAATTGCTTGACATAGCTTATAATATGACTTTATGCGTGGGACACAATATGACAAAGTAGAGAAACAATATGTTTATTCTATCTTAGGAATTTTTAATATACCACGATAAAATTACTTCTAAATTAAAGTTCAAGATAAGTTCATATTTTAGAAAATATGTGCAGATAGTCATAAATGTTATGTATCTATATCCTTATTATGTGGTTAATTATGGGTAAATTATTTTAGCTAGATCTATGAACTAGTGAGGTCACAAATGGGGGATGTCATTCCCAACATCATGAGTACATGGAAATAACTCCTAATAGGGGTTTGAACCTTGGTGAAAATAATCACAAAACTATGACTTAACCATAATACTATGGCATTATTGAATAATTTATCAACATACTTAACTATAAATAAGTATCTAATTATTTAGGTGCATTAGTTAGGCTTTGACATCCCTCTCCTCTAGGAAGAGCCATTATCCTAATGCCTTAATATAAGAAAACATAAAAAAATAAAATTAAAATAGATGTGGAAACAAGCACTGAAGATATAATCATTCATTGAGTATTCCATTATTTATGTTTTATCTTTCAAGTATCCTCTAATCAAATGTGTATGTTATTTAGATTGAATGATTTTTCATGAAATGTAAGGAAATGGGATCCCAAAAAGTTGTATGATTGTGTGATGCTTATAAAACCTTAAGGATCTTAATAGGTTCCTTTCCCCAATGATTTCATTAGGAAAGAGATAACAAGGTGTAAAGATTGACTTTCAACCTGAATGGTGAGCCAATCAAACCTAGATCTCAGTCCTTAAGACAATAGGGAAGATATTAAACCAAACTAAAATGATTTGAAACATTCAAAATATATTAACGACAAGACCTAATACCTAAAATGAATATTTCAAAATGTACAAAAATAAAAATAATAGTTTACAAGAAGATCTAAGAAGGGTTTGATGGCATGCACTTGTCACCAAAAGTTGTTTTTGAGGTCTACTAAGGGACTAATTCACCCTTGGGTGAATGGGTCCTTGTTAGGGCTTCCAAAATAACTTTTGATAGTCCTCTAATCTTGGATATTGGCTTATGTTTGACATAGGTCCCACTGTCAGAAAGTCAAAAATAAATTCTGCAACTTAGTTTCCATGGCTTGACAATAATGATGACAACTTGTGCAACAATACAAAATTGCTCTTTCAAGATCTTTCCACTTCTTCTTCAACCTATAATCTTCACATAAACAAAGAGGAAAAATTATTTTGTTTGTATGGGGTTTCCTTGGTCAAACCCCAAGTTTGGTAATTAAACCTTGATAGAAAGATAATAAAAGGAAGGAAATTATGAATGAACAATGCTTGCTACAACTCACCACCCTTCAATGACTTCCCTTAGAGGAATGAATTCAAACAAATCTCTCTAAGAAACTTGACCTTTCTTTGCTTGATTGATATGGATACTTGAAATTCTTGGATGCTCTTTGGATCAATGATCCATATTAGCCTTCACAATATGGCAAGAACACACATAGACATGGACATGATGTTATGATCTTGATTGCTTCAACAAATGACTAATAAATCTTCTCTTGGATGCACTTGAAAATGATATTTTCTCTTGAAGTTTTCCTTTATGCTATATCATGCGTGTTGTTAGATTTCAAATGATAAAAAGACTATATTTATAATAGGTGTTTATCTAATTTTCCAAAATTAGATTCCAAAAGCTGACAATTGTAAGTTTAATTTGAATTATTAAAATGCCACCAAAAACATATTTTAGAATGGGACTTTTCACTTAAAGGAGACCCATTTTCCCATGGGTGAATAGGTCTTGGCTTATAAGTCTGAGAAACACATATTCCATGGTGATATAATTATTGATTGCATTTATTTAATGTTGATTCTCCTTTTGGAAAACGAGAAAAATAAGGCTTTGGAATGCATAATTTGACAAATTAGAACCTTATTTTTAAGACCAATAAATTAAGGGACCCAAACATAGTGTGAAATTGTAAAGGTATACAATTTCCTACACTACAATTCATATGGATTTACTCCATTCTTGCTCAAATTTTATCATGACACTTCTACATTGTCATACTTTTGAATTGTCTCTCATTTTTTGTCAGAAAGCATTCTAATTTTCAAAAAGAAATTTAACTTCTAGATCTTTACTTGACATCACAATGCAACAATTCAAAGGCTAATTTAAATATCAATTTGCATACAAACTGTATACACCTAAAAACAGTCATGGCATTTAATTAATTAAATACTAGTTATTTAATTAATATTTGACTACGTATAAATAAATTCTCAATTTATTTATATTTTTCACCCTTCTCTAATTCTCCAAATCTAAAACATATTCTTCTAAATTAATTAAATATTTTTTTTCCATAAGCTTGTTTTATTTAATTAATCTTCACTAATCTTGATTAGGAATTTGAGGACATGTCTACAACTTTTTGTCCCACCTCACCAAGGTCACATGAAATTAAATAACTCTAAATTTTAATTAGAATTATCTTCAACTAATTTTAAAAGCACATGGATTATTCCTCACAAACTTCCACCAATTTTGAAAGCATGTGGCCTTTTCTTCCCACACTTGACTCTTCCATCCAAATGGCATGTTGCCCATTGGTCAAGAGATTCTTCCATCCAAATGGCATGTTGTCTTTGGTCAACGTGACAACATCTTGATCCTCTCCATCTTCACCATCCATTCTTCTTGTTCAAATCTAGACCATTGATCATTGCCACCTCACCAGATGCTTGGAGAAGGCTATAAATACAACCTTTGGGCATTGCATTTGGTATCCAAATTTGAAGTAAAGTTATCATGCAGGTTTATCATTGGAGCTTGGGAGAATTTTGGAGTCTAATAGCTAGTCTTTACATCATGTTTTTCTTTGCATTTACATCTTAGCTTTTAATCTTGCTTCATAGTTGCATTTTACATCCCATCTTACATCATAGCTGCATTTTAGATTAGTTCATTTTTAGTTTGCATTTGAGCATATGGAGTATCATCTTAGTCATTTTTATTTTTCATTTGAGCATATGTAGAATCATATATAGATAATTCTAGTTCAATACCATAGCATCCACCTCCACTTGTTTATTTATCATAAACATCATCCTCCACTCATCATGGAATTCATCATCATTTTTTGCATATAGTTTCATGTAGGAGCATAGTTGGATTGCATGTTGAATACTAATCTCATTTCTTAAGTGTCATTCTAATAGCCTTTGTGCACATAAAAATCTAAGGGCCAAAGGGTTAAAAGAAACATTAAGAATAGAGGGCAATGAGACCTAAAGGGTTAAAAGGGTAATTTTAGATGATGATTATAGTGTGTCTAGGTTACAAGAATTGGAACTCTTGGATGAGCATTGTCAGCATGCAGTGGATCACCTAAAGACATATCAACAAAGGATATATAGAAGCTACAACCATAGAGTCAAGCCTAGAATATTTTAGTTTGGTGATTTAGTCTTGAAAGAGAACCCCCGCAATCAACAAGATCAAGAAAAGAAGGGGAAATTTGAACCAAACTGGCTTAGTCCCTTTGTTATTGTGTTAGCTTTTGGATCAGGAGCATATCAATTGTCTACACCAGAAGAGGATTTGTTTGATGAACTCCTCAACAACTTGCATCTCAAGAAGTTCTACACTTGAATCATCCAAGTACATTGGGAAAAAGGTCCTAAAAATACCAAAAACATCAAAAAATGTCCTAGAAAAATGGTTTCCTTGATGAAAACATGGTAAATAGGCATCTTGGTAACAAAACAAAAAAAAAGAAATACAGAAAAATATAGAAAAAAAGGAAAAAATCATAAAATTTGAAAAAGTGCGATAAAAACAAGTAGTGAAAACCTAGCAATAGGCGCTATTTGTGATAGGTTAGCTTTTTCCATCTATTTGAGCATGCCGACCATTTTCTTTCACCATTCACTTTGGCCATCAATCTGCCTATCCTTTAAAAGCACCATGTACATATCTTGGCATCATGGTCATGTCTCACCCTGGATTGGGGGAAAAATCCTAAACTCACTAGGGGAAAATAAACTTTGGGCTTAAACCAATGGAAAAATAGTAGTAATACAAATGCAACAAAAACAATGATTAAAATGCAACCCAACATTGAACATAAATCACCATCAAAAGCGCATCAAACATCCATATCATATCAAAAGCCAAAAACATGTCAAAATTCAATCAAAAATTAAAAAACAAAGTCATCTTGTCAAACTATGTGGTCTCTGCATGTACAACATAGGCAAGGCTAATCTTTGATCAGCCCCCGAGACCCCTAGGATACGTCTTTAGGTTAGGTTCTTGGTCAAAATCTTGAAAAACATCTAAAAATTGGAAAATTAAAAAATCCTAGAAACATTAGAAATCAGACATAAAATCAAATCAAAATGATGATGCTCTTCTGAATTGTGGGTTTATCACGTTAAACACAAATGTTCAATTGTTGTACTTGGATTTATTTTATCATATCTCTGGAGCCCCTCGATGATGTATCAAACTAGAGGAGCCAGGGAGGAGTATGATTTTTATTTGTCTATTGTCTACGAGTTGATCATTATTACTGTGCAAAATTGTTGTGAGACATGCGCTACAAAGTATCACTGATGATATTCTAAATTTGCATAGGAAAATGGTTAACTCTTGTCTTTTTACCCAAGCGATACTCAGGTAATCTTGGTTTAATTATACTTATATTCTTGTGTTAACTTGCACCATCAAACATCACGGAAGTAGTACTCAGGTCATCATGGTCTAAATATACCATTGATGCTTGTATTCACTTTCAACATTTTAAAGGCGTAATGATGATAAAAAGTACGACTAATTGGCTGTTACGAATGACAAATTTTGCATACGAGATTTGCATGGTTAGAGTAGATAGCATCCATGTTAGTTTGCATCTATATTTATGGGATTTCCAAAGCTGCAACGATGATTTTATCTCTTGCATTAAGGGATTGAGTACACTTGACATTGCCAAAAAACCATCATTTTTATAGGTATGTGCAGGATCATGATGGGCCAAAATGTGGCGATATGATGGCTATGTGTAGGGTATGTGGCTGACAACTTTTTTTTTACCCAAAATTGATGAAATGAAAAGGGTTTTTAAAGGAGATTCTCAAATTTCCACCAATATATAAATTATTCTTTACTTTGAATTTATTAAATAATAATTATTCATTTTCTATTTGAATTACGACTAAAGTCCTAATTGATAGGCTAATTGAAAAACATCTATAGCTTTCAAACGGTATCAAATTTTTGAATTCAAAACATCGTCATTCTATGCTTTGCATACTATCGATTAAAAAGAAAAAAATGAATTTCATGAAGTTTTGACCAAGTTGGTGGGACATACAAGTTTTTATATTTTTAAAAGTTGAAATAAAAAATTCATAATTAATTATTTACTTGGAAAAAAATTACAAAAAAATATGCATTACATGGGACATGATTCCCCTACTTATATCTAAAATCTTATAAAAATATTATCATTTTATTGTGGTTGGCAGTGGGAGACACCTACTTATTTTTTCCTTGAAATTTAAGTACTCTGCATTGAAATTTCAAATTTTCACCAAATAGATTTTTATTTTTTTTAAATAAACCTAGTAGTTTAGAAACTAAATTTAATTTTCTACAGATTCTATTCTTAAATATTTTTGAAATAATATAGATAACTTATTCAAATTTTTATGTCAAGTTTCCTAACTCTGATTTTTTTGAATTTTTTGCCACTTAAGAGCCTATTTTTTCCATGATGATCCTGCACATACCCTTATACAATTACACACCACTTGTATTATCATCAATTAGACAAAATTCTCATTTAATTTCATATCAGTTGCATCATCATTTGCATACATTGAAAAACATTATTACATCATTTACTCATCCATTCATGACATCATTTATTTGCATTAGAAAAGAATAAAAACATCACATACATTTCATCACATTGGCATAATAGGATCCATCACACACATCATATAGGCATCATCCATAAAAGCATCCTATAATCATAACACATCAGTTGCATCATCATTTTCATCCATAGCATATCATATAATCATCATATAGGACACCACATAGCATCATAAAATAGAAATCAAATGCATCCATAATAATCATCATGATCATGATCACATATAAACATCATATAGACACATAGATCAATCATCATCATCGTTGCCACATGTCATATATAACTTAAAATGAAGTCAAAGTGTACAAGGATATCCAAAGGTATAAAGAAATGCATCCATATCAAAAAATGGTAGTGTATCATAATGTCTCAAATCAAGAGGTACATCATCAATGTCTCAACTTAATCAGTGTATACATCAGGTCGCGGTACATCATCAAGTCTCAATACATTAATCAATCCTATACGGGGGCATACCAATCAATTAGAGAAGTCAAACTACATCACCCAATCAAATCTGAATCTTCCTGCACGAGATGTGGAAATCCTCTTATGATCATAACATATCACAAATCAGCAATATTATCAATCAATCAACCCATGAATCAGTCAAAATCAATCAGCCTATCAATCTAATCAGCTCTGGTGAGACTTTGATCAAATCTTGTGAGCATCAATTTATCAATTCAACCTCACCTATCATGAGGTTCATCAATCAATTCACCTTGACTATCATGAGGTTCATCAATCAATTCAACCTCACCTATCATGAGGTTCATCAATTAATGCACCTTTCCTATCATGACACCAGTCATCAATCTATTATTGATCCTCACCTATTATGAGGTCAAACATCAAACTATCATTGATCCTTTCCTATCATGAAGTCAATCATCAACATCCTATCATTGATCATCACCTATCATGAGGTCATTCATCATCATCATATCATTGATCCTCACCTATCATGATGTCAATCATCAACTATCACATCAACATCATCAAATCAATTGGTTGAATTTGATCATCAAATATCAAACACAAGGAGACAACATAAGGCATCAATTAATCAATTAATCAATCTAGTAGGATCAATCTCCCTTTTTGGGAGATAAATCATTTCTAGATCATAAAAAAATGCAAATCATCAGAAAACCATCAAAATTTCAAAAAATTCCAAAAAATTCTTAAAAATCAAAAAATCATTATCTCCCGAGGGGGTATATATTCATCATCACCTGAAAATCAACATCTAGGGCATCAAAAATTTTCTTAGCATCGATATCAAATTTTTCTTTGAACCAACATGTAAACACATTACTTCAAAGAGGGGCAAAATGTATACACCTAAAAACGGTCATGGCATTTAATTAATTAAATACTAGTTATTTAATTAATATTTGACTACATATAAATAAATTCTCAATTTATTTATATTGTTCACCCTTCTCTAATTCTCCAAATCTAAAACATATTCTTCTAAATTAATTAAATAAACAAATTTCCATAAGCTTGTTTTATTTAATTAATCTTCACTTAGAATCTCGATTAGGAATTTGAGCACATGTCTACAATTTTTTGTGCCACCTCACCAAGGTCACATGAAATTAAAGAACTCTAATTTTTAATTATAATTATCTTCAACCAATTTTAAAAGCACATGGCTTATTCCTCACTTCCACCAATTTTAAAAGCACATGGTCTTTTCTTCCCACACTTGAGTCTTCCATCCAAATGGCATGTTGCCCATTGGTCAAGAGATTCTTCCATCCAAATGGAATGTTGTCTTTGGTCAAGGGGACAACATCTTTATTCTCTCCATATTCACCATCCATTCTTCTTGTTTGAATCTGGACCGTTGATCATTTCCACCTCACCATATGCTTGGAAAAGGCTATAAATACAACCTTTGGGCATTGTATTTGGTATCCACATTTGAAGTAAAGTTATCATGCAAGTTTATCATTGGATCTTGGGAGAATTTTGGAGTCTTATAGCTAGTTTTTACATCATGTTTTTCTTTTCATTTACATCTTAGCTTTTAATCTTGCTTCATAGTTGCATTTTACATCCCATCTTGCATCATAGTTGCATTTTATATTAGTTCATTTTTATATACCCAGACCACCCAGTGTTTAAACCTCGCTCTGATACCAAGTGTAATTCCCCCACCAAGAACCCTAGAGGACAACACCAAACAACTAAAAATAGACAATTTTTTTTCTTTTACAATGCAATGTTGCACAAATTAAAATAAACATAATCATCATTTACTATCCTATGTCCTCTAAGGTTCACAACTGCATTATGTAGTTCCTATCTTCAAAATTTACTAAACCATAAAGCTTAATAATAACCAAATTCTAACATCAATTAAACATTACATCTACACATAGCATATAATCAAGTAACCCATGAGATACCACCATAAATTAAACATAAAAGAATAATTGATTACATTCATATCACTTAACATGGACAATATCACTGAATACATTATTCATCACATATTAGGGTTACATCCATTTCATCTTTACAATTACATTTTGTACAATAACACCTCCTCATTACATGTGAGGAGTGCTCGACAACATGATACGTGGTATATAATGGAAATACAATACAAGTACAATGATCACAAATCTCAAGAGAAAATGCAATGTAGAAGTCTTCGGGTCAAGTGAAGTCACCACATCATGTGCAAGAATGGGATCCCAATGGAGAATGAAACATGTTCCAGCCAACCATGTGGGCACAAAGGTCCACCCCCCATGCTAGGAGGTAACAAAGTGCCCCACCATAACTGATAGACAAAGGACTAAGACATCACAAGGTTGGCATGACTCACAAGTGCAAGTAGAACAATATAACACAACAAAAAGGTGACACAACTTCTAGAGGAACACACATATATAACACTAAAATGGAAGACAAGGAAATGTTAGATCATAGTAGGGAAGAGTGTCATTGCATGGTATTTGCATGGGTTGTCCTGACAATCTTTCTCTAGGCACCAACACCCATCTATGGTTGTCCTGACAGTCGCACATTTGACACAAACCCCATAGGGTAACACATGTGGGTCAAATTATCCTCTCATGGAAACAAGCATATTAGTCTTGCTGACTAAGCCTTCCCAACCCAATATTAGCCTGAACAAGCACTAAAGGCTTGGGTGAGGCATCCAATCCTCTTAGTTAAGCGATATACTACCCATTCCCCTAGTTAATTAATTAGATTATCTCTTGATTAGGAAACTCAAACATGGGTTATCCTAGACGCCTCTTTGTGTGTTGGACCCCATTGGAAGCCACTCCCCCTTCAATAACTAGAAAATCCATGTTAGTTCTCAAAAATGCAGGCAAGATGCCTCAAGAGGCTGCCAATCTCTTGATACGCTTCAGGGTAACAGACAAGGTCAAAAGAATTCAACCTTCTACTCTTCAGGCACTGCCAGACCTAGGCGGGCGTACCTATCTGAATTGAAGTAGACTTGACTTATGATTATCTTTCTTGCACAATGATTTGTCCACAATGGCAGATGGTAGTGAATAAATGAAACCAAAATTGATGGCAATAACAAAAAGAAATCTTCTGATCTAAATCCTAAAATGCTCAATTAAAAGATGTAAAGAAATTGAATGAATCTGAATTGCAGAGACCAGTGCCTTATTGGGTATGCGGAGTCGAATGAAACAGAAATGGGCAACTTATTCTAGCAGAAAATCAAATTGCTGGCATATGGTCTTTTGTAACTTGTACAAACATGCAATATTATGACTACTAAGCTCTACTTTAATAATCTAGATGAATCTCCCTGATTACTATGATCAACCAAAAGGATTTAATCTCTTCTTGAGAGAACCATTTAATTAATCACACAGATATAGCAAATGTGCACTGATAAACTGAAAGTAAACTTGTTACATCAATTTAAACAACCAGAAAGAGTCAATCATGGAGAAAACTTAGCAATACATTTCAATAAACTCAATAGAAAATTAACACTAGAAATAACCTACCACATTAACTAACATTCATTGAAATCTCCATTTGAAAATATGCAACATAGCCTCTAAAATGAGGACTTTATTCTACCATATCCATCCTCTACCTACTACATCTATCTAAAATATGTTATCATATTACATTTGGAAGTGCATATTTATACACCAGCATCAGGAAACAAATCACTTCAACATCCATGTCAGCCAGCCGTAGAATTCAGGCTCATTTCATGTTAGCCCGTAACATTTGATTTTATTAATCAACATTGGAATAATTGCCAAGACAAATCGTAATCATGCCGAAGGCAATTCAATCATTGATCATCCCCTATTCATTGTGCTTTGCTGTGACCCTCTACCGTCGGGGAGAAATCATATCGAATACATTAAGTCATGTCGAGAGCTCATGTAATGTTCTTTTGGTCATTAAGGCAAACTAGTTTTCTCACCAAAATGCAACCCTTGTTTCATTCACCATCGCTATAGCCATCTGGTATTGGAGAGACATCTCATAGAGCAACCCATATGTTACCCAAGATTCACACAATAGAAAACTATTGCTATGACTTATCGCCATCAGGGAGACGTCTTGTAGAGCACATTATGTCTTTCTGAAAGCCTCTTACCACCTGTATATCGCTATGTCATTATGTTCATTACACCGAAGTCCTGGAGTATTCTTATGTTCCTTTGTTGTAACACTGTGATATTGGGGAGACAATATATCAAAATCATTATGTCAAGCTGAAAGTCATTTATCATTTCCAAGTCACCAAGATAATAGCACACTCAGGGAAACCACATGTAGATAACATAATTTTTCATCGAAGGCTCCCATCTATCTCATATGTTGCTATGACAATCCAACTTTTATTCTAACAAAGTCACCTCTACTTTCCATTCGGCGAGACCCCGGGCACCTCGCCAAGACCACACATAGAAACAAATAGGTCACACCGAGCAGTATCTTTTGTTATATTCATCTTCACCAAGAAATTCAGATTTTCTCACTGATAGAGCTCCCATGTGTATTATCAGCGAGACAAGACAATGTCAAGGAGACCTCTCGGAGATGGAATTATGTTACACCAAAGCACCGTGGACCCACACATAATCGCCGAGACACCACCAACCTCTCACCAAAAACCTCTTAAAAGAAAACTTTATGCTCCGTTAGTGAGACACTCTTCACTTCGCTATGACCCTCAACTGAAGCCACTTTAGTCTCATCGGAAGGCCTATTTAAATAAATTCCATGTGTAAGGTCGGTGAGACCGAAGGTCACTCACCAAGACCTTATATCGATAGCTTTATCTCTCACCGAGTTGTTCCTTTATTTGTCGGTCAGTGTGACAAAATGAAATCGCTATGACATTGTGCCGATACCACCAAGCTCACACCGATGAACCTCCATATACTTAGTAGGTGAGACATGTTGAATTCGATAAGACACTGCCCCGACAGTGAAAAACTCATGCCAATAGATGTTTCCACAGTCACCAAAACAACATGAATATTACGCTGATAGCCAATCGTAGATGAATGTCGGTCACTGCAACAGTGGACAAGTCTTGCCGATACATCTGCAACAAACATATGTTAACGCACAAGCAACATGGGTCGGGGAAACCAAAAAAAACCTATGTCGATATGGACCACGACAAGAAAATCCATAACTTGATGAGTTCTATGGGGTCACATGGCCAAAATGTGGGTGAATCATCATGAAATGAGGAAAATATGCCAAAGGTAGACTTCACATGGAGATGAAAGATATGCAAAATTCATCATACTTTTATAGTTCAAACAGTGGCTCCATCTGGGGATTAATGATAGTAAGATCATTGCAAGGATCCAGAATCTTTGGGTGAGCAGACCAGACACAAAATGGGAAAAATGGGAATGGACAAGAAGCAGATAGAAAGAATGCAAAATGAATGCAAGATGGAAGTGCACCAAAACCCTAAACTATTGTGCATGGAAAATAATTTTAAAGAGGACAAGCAAGAGTTGTCCATGCACTAGGAACCCTTAATCCTCTGTGTTTCAACTTGACTTGTTCTAAGCTATTACGATCTGGAACTCAAACCATACTTTCCCCTATCAAATACCTAGTTTTGTCTTGAGTTTTTCAGATTCTTCTTGAAGACATTCATGCAATTTTTCCTGTCACTGTTATTGCAAGTGTTTAGAAAATCACTATGCTCATCTTGGCCCAAATCTCCTACAGTATTCAACAATTTAAATTCTTCATCATCGGACAAACCCCTGTTTTCTTCAACATACAAAATGCATGCATATTCAATGCAAAATTTCTCACTATCTTCCTCATTGTTATGTATTATGAAACATTCTCCCAGCTGTATTGAAAATTTACCATCAAAGTGCCTCTCTTGAGAACCAAAAAATTCTATCATATCAATGCTGTCTGAAACAAACAAATCTTAGAGTTTTTTCACCTCATTAGTATCACCATTTGGAGACAATACTTGATTATAAATTACATCTCCAATATCAAGCCTATATGAACCAATCAAAGTTGGAATTATATCATCCTTGGCATGCAAATAAACATCTTCTCCATACGAGCTAAGAATTTCAAAATCACATGCCTCATCCTAAATGGACACAGACTTTTCATCAACACTTAAGGTTTCACCATCATTCCAAGAAATGCATAGGGAATCATAAAAATCTTTACACAAAGATCTTTCACTTTCAAAACAAATGTAAGTTGGACACAAATCTTCAAGATCACCCTCACGTGCACATCCCTAGTATTCAGGGGTTAACAAGTATGAAATCTGTTTATAGCTAAGTGAACAAGTCTCTACATTTTCATTACTATAGTTGCACTCTTCATTTTTATCATCATCAAAAAGAAGTCCAAGATCATCAGAGAATAAAAAATCAGAAACATTACCAGTGTAGTCATTTATTCCATCAATTTGCTTGTCTGAAATTATCTCCTCTTTTTCATAAAGTGGATTTGAAAATAACTGAAGATGATTTATGGGCATACCTCCATAGAATATTATTTGATACTCTTTTAACTCTTCATTGTACAATGGGTTTGAAAAAAATTGGAGATCATTTTCAAATGTACAAACCTCCTTTTCATCAACTATATCTTCGTAGCCTTCAACTTGCTGCAAATCAAAATCCACAAATCCATCTTCACAATCTGAAAATTCACTGGATTCCTCACAACATACACTGCTTTCTCTGTCACAATCTTTTATGCAAGAGAGATCTTCAGTACATCCACCTTCCTCATGCAAGCCATCAAAGGAATCATCTTGACTTGCACATGTCTCATCTTCTATCGGTTGCATCATCTAATCAATTTCTCCATACTCATCAGAAATACAACTATTGGATTCAACATTGATAGTGTTCTCATACCTTATTCCTTGGGATAACGCTTGAATGAAGTTAAAAGAGGAGCCTTCTGCCTTAATCCTTTTCTTCTGCTCCAATGTCTCTCCTTTATTTTCTCCCTTCTGATCAACAACATTTAGTCTCTCTATCTCTTCTTCAGTAAGTCTCTTCATACTGTATTGAGCAGACACCTCAACAGAATGTGGCTCTATATAATCCTCTTCAGAGTCAAAAAGGACCTATTGTTCAACCATATGAACATTGTATTTTTGATTTGAAACATCATGCTGATAACCTTCATCCTCCGAAGATGAGTACCTCCCCACAACATGGTGAAAGGCACTTGAAGTCAGATATACTGTGTGATCTTCTCCATTGTTTCCCATCAACATTCCCTCCTCATGTATTCTTTGGGCTACAACACAATGATCTGGGGAATGTGGCCTATCATAAAATTCACAAAAGTAATTGTTACTAACCATATAGGTTCCTTTCTTGCTCAATGGATCAGGAGTTTCTTTGCTTCCAGGCCTAGCTGTTATAGGTTTTTCGTCCTTCCAGTCTGTATTATAAGGCATGTCATGCAACCTTGGCCTCCTATTTTTGTAAGTATTCTCTTGTCTATACTGATAATTGTTGCTTTGCTGAGGAACCTTAGGATTGTCTATTTTATCAATTATCCCTATAGCCCTCCTATTGTTTTCAATTGTTTGTGCCATCTTCTGTGCTTCAGCAAAATCTCTTGGGAATTTATTTCTTAGCTCATACCCCATTTTAGGATCAAAAGCATTCAAATAAACACTCAATGCTATAGAGTCTGGAAACTTTGATCCAAGAGGTATTTTATTCTACAACTTATTAAATATCTTATTAAAATCATAAATTGTGTCATTTTGATCTTTCTGAATGTGTATTAATTCATGAAGAGAAGCATCTGGTGCATTTGGATTCCCATATTGCTCGAGGAATCGATCTTGAAACCCTTGGAGAGAATTAATAGACACAGCTGGTAGGCTGTTGAACCAATCCCTAGCATCTTCAGTAAGTGATATCATGAACAACCTCATGCGTAAATCTTCATATGGCACATCCAAATCTTGGATGAAAGCATTGAAACTCCTTAAATGCTCTTCAGTTGTAATTGCATTACTCCTTGTAAACTTTGGAACAAAACCTCTCCAACTACCATCCATTGGATAAGGGGATAATTGAATCCCTTCCAAATCAAACTGTCTGATCATTGTTGTGTGTTGATGAGGGGGGGCACCAGGTGGGTACTGATGTTGGTATGGTGGACCATAGCACTATGTATGATAATATGGCACATACTGCGGACCATGAGGTGGCTGTGCTGAGTACATATTTTGTTGTGCATGATATGCATTGCCTCCATTGTGAAAATTTCCAATTGTACTATTAGGCATTTGAGGAGTACAATACCTGCTAGTATTGGTTCCATACATAAATTCCATTCTTCATCAAACTTTTTTAGAGTTGCCACCTACTTTTCCAAAAGTAGGAAAATGATTATTTCTGATCTTCTCCCCAGCAGAATCACTCTTTTTGAAAATTTTCAAATTACAACTTCTTCTTCAATGACTCTATATGATAGTCTTCAACCAAATATTTTGATGTTTGTCCCCAGCAGAATCGCCAATTTGTTAGCTCTCAAAAATGCAAGAAAGATGCCTCAAGAGGCTGCCAATCTCTTGATATGCTTCAGGGTAACAGACAAGGTCAAAAGAATTCAACCTTCTACTCTTCAAGCGCTACTAGACCTAGGCGGGTGTACCTATCTGAATTGAAGTAGACTTGACTTATGATTAGCTTTCTTGCATAATGATTTGTCCACAATGGCAGATGGTAGTGAATAAATGAAACCAAAATTGATGGCAATAACAAAAGCAATCTTCTGATCTAAATCCTAAAATGCTTAATTAAAAGATGTAACAAAACTGAATGAATCTGAATGATGAAATTGCAGAGACCAGTGCCTTATTAGGTATGTGGAGTCGAATGAAACAAAAATGGGATAATTATTCTAGCATAAACTCAAATTGTTGGCATATGTTCTTCTATAACTTGTACAAACATGCAAGATTATTACTAAGCTCTACTTTAATAATCCAGATGAATCTCACTGATTACTGTGATCAACCAAAAGGATTTAATCTCTTCTTGAGAGAACCAATTAATTAACCACATAGATACATCAAATGTGCACTGATAAACTAAAAGTAAACTTGTTACATCAATTTAAACAACCAGAAAGAGTCAATCATGGAGACAGCTTAGCAATACTTTTCAATAAACTCAATAGACAATTGACACCAAAAATAACCTACCACATTAACTGACTTTCATTGAAATCGCCATTTGAAAACATGCAACATAGCCTCTAAAATGAGGACTTTATTCTACCGTATCCATCCTCTACCTACTACATCTATCTAAAATATGTTATCATATTACATTTGGAAGTGCATATTTATACACCAGCATTAGGAAACAAATCGCTTCAACATCCATGTCAGCCAACCGTAGAATTCAAGCTCATTTCATGTCGACCTGTAACATTTGATTTTATTAATCAACACTGGAATAGTCACCAAGACAAATCGTAGTCATGCCGAAGGCAATTCAATCGTTGATCTTCCCTTGTTCATTGTGCTTTGCCATGACCCTCTACCATCGGGGAGAAATCATATTGAATACATTAAGTCATGTCGAGAGCTCATGTAATGTTCTTCTGGTCATTAAGACAAACTAGTTTTCTGACCGAAATGCAACCCTTGTTTCATTCACCATCGCTATAGCCATCTGGTATCGAAGAGACATCTCATAGAGCAACCCATATGTTACCGAAGATTCACACAATAGAAACCTATTGCTGTGACTTATCGCCATTGAGGAGACGTCTTGTAGAGCACATTATGTCTTTCTGAAAGCCTCTTACCACTTGTATATCGCTATGTCATTATGTTCGTTACACCAAAGTCATGGAGTATTCTTATGATCCTTCATTGTAACACTGTGATATCGGGGAGACAATATATTGAAATCATTATGTCAAGCTGAAAGTCATTTATCATTTCCAAGTCGCCAAGATAATAGCACACTCGGGGAAACCACATGTAGATCACACAATGCTTCACCGAAGGCTCCCATCTATCTCATATGTCGCTGTGACAATCCAAATTTTATGCCAACAAAGTCACCTCTCCTTTCCATTCGACGAGACCCCGGGCACCTCGCGAAGACCACACATCGAAACAAATAGGTTACATCGAGCAGTATCTTTTTTTATATTCATCTTCGCCAAGACATTCAGATTTTCTCACCGATAGAGCTCCCGTGTGTATTATCGGTGAGACAAGACAATGTTGGGGAGACCTCTCAGAGATGGAATTATGTTACACCGAAGCACCGTGGACCCACACATAATCGCCGAGACACCACCAACCTCTCACCGAAAACCTCTTGAAAGAAAACTTTATGCTCCATTGGTGAGACACTCTTCACTTCACTATGACCCTCCACCAAAGCCACCTTAGTCTCATCAAAAGGCCTATTTAATGAAATTCCATGTGTATGGTTGGCAAGACCTAAGGTCACTTGCCAAGACCTTATATCGATAGCTTTATCTCTCACCGAGTTGTTCCTTTATTTGCCGGTCGATGTGACAAAATGAAATCGCTATGGCATTGCGCCGATACCACCAAGCTCACACCGATGAACCTGCATATACTTAGTTGGGGAGACATTTTGAATTCAGTAAGACACTACCCCGACGGCCAAAAAATCATGCCGATAGATGTTTCTACGGTCGCCAAAACAACATGAATATTACGCCAATAGCCAACCATGGATGAATGCTAGTTGCCGCAATAGTGGACAAGTCTTGCCGATATATCTGCAACAAACATATGTTAATGCAAAAGCAACATGGGTTGGGGAAACCAAAAAAAACCTATGCCGATATGGACCATGACAAGAAAATGCATAACTCGATGAATTCTATGGGGTCACATGGCCAGAATGTGGGTGAAGCATCATAAAATTAGGAAAATATGCCAAAGGTAGACTTCACATGGAGACTCAGGGAGATGACAGATATGCAAAATTCATCATAATTTTATAGTTCCGACAAGCCACATAAATGAAAAGGCAGC
Organism: Sequoia sempervirens; assembly: GCA_007258455.2. Lineage (NCBI taxonomy): Eukaryota > Viridiplantae > Streptophyta > Pinopsida > Cupressales > Cupressaceae > Sequoia > Sequoia sempervirens. The sequence goes on along the minus strand of VDFB02381180.1, from coordinate 161,209 downwards.
TAATATGCACAAATTCCATATCGATATGAACAGACATGAAAGTGAGGCATGAACCATCCCACATGTAAAATCAACCTTAGACAAAGAAACACAGTGCATGGCTATAACCTTCTCGAAAATAACTTCAAATACCATCTCAACCATGATTATAGGTTTCACACATATACATAGCCAACAACAAGCCTCTAGTAAACAAGTAACATCTACCTTACACAAGGCCCACTTTAATCAAGTACAAACATAAATATTCCATTAGCCAACAAAACACAAAAGACATCATAAAACAATAGTTTTATTCCATTGAACATAATCGAAACTAAAGTAAAGTTATTGTTCAAGCATCAAAATAATTATCTACTCCCTCATCTATCATATTTCTAATTGAATTAAACGATTTCATTTAATAACTAGTACATGTTATAAATATATATATACAAAACATATATTCGTATATATTTAGACTTAATTATACATTCATAGATATTCTTGATAGATATATATAGGTATATATACATACATATATAACACACGCATATGTGTGAGTATATATATATATAATTATATAGACATAATTTTAAAGCAAATACATTAAGATCTTCAGCTTACTGTATCATGCAATTATTAGAAAATTGACAAAATGATATATATATATTAAATCTATGTGTCATACATACATTTTACATATCTATATCAATGTTTACACCAATAGCCATGCATTCTTATATATCGATGTTTAAGTGCTTACAAAAGACCATAACCAAACTAAAATAGCGCTATCAACCCTGAAGATAGTGACGCCTATGAGGGTAAAGATGCCTATGACCGAACACAATGAACAGGAATTACCAGATCTCAACGAGTGGTTTGTTTTGTACTTAACATAGGGTAATATTCATGCATAATTGACACAACTGACATCTATTGTGCATGATTAAACATTCAAAACCCATGCTATTGCTACTACACTAAATGCATTAATAAGAATATCATACATACAAACTACAATATATAAAAGATAAGGGTAAGTCAAATTCAAATCGCAACCCTAAATCTCCAGTGTCGATAGCACACTTGGAAGCACACCAAATTAAATTCAATTAAATAATTAGTATCAAACTTCAACAAACTTCATTCTTTCATTTACATTGCAGATGAAATTCTCTTCTAGCAATTAAGCTAAATGCATGTAAGTGCAGTCTAAAATAGTTAAATATAATTTCAAGGAAAGATATCATTCACACAACCGACTATTCTACAATGGCATGGTGCAAATGGTGGTACATGCATGGAGAGTACAGTCAATTAACTATAAGTTACAACTACTCTAACCCAACAAGAAGAATGTGGGCGATGGTCAATACTAAAGAATATGAAGATACATGTTGATACCATAGATGATACCATACTGATCCCCATATATGGCCTTGTGGTTCCATTTCATGTAACTGCCATCAAGGGTATTGTAACACAATGAATTGGAGGAAACTCTTTTTGAAGGCAATATTCAATGTTCTAGGTAGTCACTAAATACCAACTACATGCCAATCTTGAAATCCTTTTTCATTATTTATGTTAAGGAAATTTCCTTTAGTTCCAACGGATTCAATCTCATTAACCATATGTTGCATATGTTTATGTCCCACACACAATTCAAAGCAATGAAAGAATCTGAAAAAGAAATGAGAGCTACACAAATGCTCAATTCTCATAGTCGATCCACAGCAAAGGAAGGGTTTGAAAGAGGGAAGGAGAGCTACGCTGGCTATACATGAGAAGCTTCAACTTCAAAACAAAGCCAATTAGGCCAACCGATAAAAGATAGAATTAATGTACAACTTATCCTCTTTTGAATTCAACGCATTTCTATTTGGTGGCGAGTTTCTCGAGACATGATCATTTTTTATGTTTGGAGATTAAACTCCACCAATATTTTATTTTCAAGTGTTGCAACTACGATAGATTGTCAAGAGAATCAAGGAGATTATTCAAATCTTTAAACTTCCTATTATGTTCAAGTGTTGTGGCTGAGACAGGTTGACAATGGAACCAACGAGATTATTAAACCTCAACAACATTCTATCTTCAATTACTACAGATGTGACCAGTTGCCAATTTAGAAACATATTTAACTAGAAGTTTACAAACATGCAAGACTCGGGAAAAGAGAAGGGCGACGACTAAAGTGGTGGATGCATTCAACAACAAAAACCCAACGCATATGTATATATTTTTATATGGCACGATATATGATAAAGTGAAAATTTCCATTTAACAAGTATATGTTTACATAGGCATTGAACAAAGATTGACTATCCTTAAGATAGGTTGGTCCATAATGTTTCCATACTCTATATTCTATATAACTTGAATTTCAGTGAATGGATTATATGTGAAAAGCTCACAAGTGCAAGACATTGTAGAATTAACTAGGCATAACTCTTAATTACATTTCAAATACATTCTTCAGTCACATGGTGTGTGCACTCGCAACTATTCCCAATGCAATGAAGTATAATCAAGATCCTTGGAAAACTATTCATATACTTTAAGTCCTAAAGAGACCGAGTATTGCTAAACCCACCATTTTAATGGAATATGTTAGACTTTTAGAGGTATTATATATATATATATATGCGTGAATAACATTCAGACATCGAATATTAATGAACAGAGGGACTTGTACTTACTGAGTAATTACGTTACAAAAGATTTTTCCTTAGCTACGAATACTACTTGTAACCATACGATATTACGCATCTACCACCAGACAATGATTTGATCAAATGAAATCTTAATGGAGTAAAAGGACAAGGCAACGAAAGGGGTACATACAATTAAAAATGTAGTCTTCGCATATATAAATAACCGACGTAGTGAAGGGTTTAAATCAATACCATGGTTATCTATTCTTTATCAAACTTGTATACACAAATTTCAACTGGGTTCTTCTTACAAACTCAACTTACCGAATAATAAGAACAGGGCAACGATGAGAGTCTAGAATAACTGTAGTCCAAAACAAATTAACATAGTCGGCCATCCAATAGCCGAATCTAAACTAAATTCTACATGATACCATCTAAGAGGGATAAATTTATGGGTAAAACTATGCCTAGCACAAAACGAATTGAAGAACTATGCAGTTGTGAGGAGAAATAGAAGAAATGAAAGTAAGATATATCGATTTGATTCACAGTGCAAAGTAAGACTGAGTATAGCAAATAGAACCTGATTTCCTTCGCTTGCCAAAGAAGAGATTTGATGTAGAGTTTACAATCCCAGATCTAGCTTCTTCCAAGCTTCTATTTTACAATTTTGCAACTCCAAGTACTCTAAATCCCATTGCCTCTAGAAACCCCCAAATCCAAATTTCCTAACTTTTCAGAAAAATTTTCAAGAACAACTTCAGAGCTTAACAAATACCCAAAAAAAATTTAAAGATAGAGAAAGTTTTCCAAATTCCCCAAGAAGGATGTCATGGCAAGATATTCCCCAATCAGTTTAATCATCCAAGAAAAATAAAATCCATTGCCCCTGTTTAGTTAACTCCCACTAAGTAGTTTATTCCCCCACTATTCGTAACTGCCTCCTCTCCATTAAATTCATTAATTATTTCTAATTTTATTTTATAAATTTCACCTAGCCATTTAACTCAACTTGCACACCAAGTTAACTCAACTATTAATTATTTAATTTATTAATTTAACCCCATCCTTCAAAATTACTTGCACAATGAATTAATTAACATATTTATTTAAGTTAAACAAAACTTTAATGATATTTGTTAAAAATTAAATAAATACTTTCATAATATTTAATTTAATTTAATTATTTGATTAAATAAAGGCTTTTATTTTAATTACACCAAGGCCCCCTTCAATTTTGAAAACCTTTATTCCACAAAATAGTTGAACCAAGCATTAAACATGTTATCATGCAATACCTGACCAAACTGCGAAACATAATATAAAATAGCATCAACAAAGACAGACCAAGCCTCATACGACAACATGGTCAAACGAAGTGTGGAGGGGCATTACAATATTTATATTTTATTATATTATATAGAATAGATGAATATAAAATAAATTATATTATATAAAATATATAATATTACATTTTATAACAATAACTTAAATATATATTTTACATAGAATATAATATATAAATATAATACATAATATTATGGATGAGTATAATATAATAAAATAAAATTATTATATAAAATATATATGATATTATATTTATATTTTTTTAATTATATTATATATAATAAATAAATATCAAATAAATATATAAATAATAGATAATATATAAATATAATATAACATCAAATATATGTAATATAAATATAATAAAATTTATAATATATATTTTACATAATATATAATGTGTTTTAGCATTAACATTTGACAAGTTGAGGGCATAGTACTTAGTTTCCTTTTCACATAAGTCATTTAATACTCCTTATAAGATTACATGCATGGTTAAAAAAATTAACTAACAAAATTGCATCTGTATCTTATAAGATTGCATGTGCAGTTAAAAAAATTACCAATGGAGTTGCATCGAAACAAAATGGGAAAGAGGTAGGGGTAAAGAGAGTGGTGGTAAAGCGGGGCCCACACATTAAGGTGTCAGCTTAGTGTGTGATGTTTGACCTTGACCTGGTCCATATCTAGTGAACTAGTGTCAGTACTAGGAGTGAAATAGCTAGATAACCCAAGATCCATGACGATTGTACTATCACAGGATAACATGAGTCTTGAACTTCATCTCACTATAGTACTAGCAATAAGATACCAAGTTGTAAAGCTCATGCAAGGGAGAATCAATGAATGCAAGATAAGTGCAATGAACACAAGCTAAATGCTATTCTCTAATTCTAATTCAAATGAAATAGACACTCTACAAATTGAAACAAAAATGTAATAATAGCCAACTAAAACATAGAAATAGAGTTTTTAATGCTAGAAAATGTAGTTTAAAATTTGAAATGGGACTAAATCTCCCAAAGGGACATATGAGTCCTAATAAGGGTTTTTAGAGGTTTAAACAATGAATAACAGTCACCACAAAATACCTAGAAATCGGAAAAAATACTAATACTCGGACTAAATTGCCCAGAGGGGTGTATAAGTCCAAGATTAGGGTTTTTCCATTGTTTTTAGCAAATTTAGTGTGAATGTTATGTTTTCTGATTTGAATGATGTCTAGGCTAAGTGCAATTATAGATTTTAGATGAAATTCAAAGATGCAAGATGCAAAAATGTAACCTATATATGCACTTTCACTAATGCAAGATTTTGAAACACTAGATGCAAATTAACTAATGCAAAGCTTAATGCAGCCTAGATCTAGGACTACGATGCACTCCAAATCAGAAATAATGTGTTCTAAATGCAAGTTCACCAAAATGAAAGGTGGAAGATTGTTTCTCTATAGTTTAGGACATAGAACAACAAGTTTTCTTCACTTCTCATTCAAGGAAACCCTAGAGATCTCAATCCAAGGATGGAATGAGGGAAAGATATCTACAAAAGGGATGTCCTAAGGTGTGATAAAGGACTAAAAAGGGGTTTTCCACCAAGTCAAGGCAGGGAAATATAAGTAAAATGCAAGACCTAATGTCAAAACCTAATGATATGCAAAACTTCACTAAATGAACTAGAAATGAATGCAAATCAAAATAAAAAAACTAGAGAAGTAAAGAACAAAAATATGGGAGAGAAATCTAGAACATTTGGAATCTGGAAAAATCCCTATATAGGGAATCATATGCCAGAAGTGGTGTATCAGTCCCGCTTAGATTTTTCAAAAAGTCTGAATCTTCTCTTCAACCTGTGCTTTGTCTTCTCAACCTAATTTCCAAATCTGAAATGTTGAATTTTTCTCTATAGGTGTCTTTTGGTGATTTTGTAGACAAGGTGACAACTTGGACAACTTTGCACACTTGACAACTTCTTTCCAATCTTGCTCTCCAATGTGTTTTCTACCTAGACCCATAAATCACACACTAAAGAGAGGGAAAAAATGTTGTTTTGTTAGTTAAAAGGGGTTTCCCTTGGTCAAACCCTATTTAGGTAATCAAACCTTGTAATGAAATCAAATGGAAAGGAGGAATGATGAATCAACAAAATGATATGTTGCAACTCACCAAACCCTAGGAATAAATTACTGCAAACATGTATGAGATGGCTCCAATGGATGTGAATCTTGGCTCTTGGTTGAATGTTGTAGATCTTGACTTGAATGCTTGCTTGAAACATGAAACCCTACATCACAAATGTTAGCTCAAACACAAATATGATGCATGATGACTTTCACATGATGCTTGATACTTGAATAATGCTCCAAAATTCTTGACAATCAGCTCTTAAATGCTCTTGTAAACTCTTGAAAGTGTTGTTATGATGACTTGATGACTTATAAGCTTGTTGGTGAAAAATGACTGAAATAGCCTTGTATTTATATTTTTCTATGCCAAATTCTTTGAAATTACAACCCTACAAACTGATATAAGATCTAGGAGAATAAAATCCTACTAAGAATTTGAATTTAATTTAGTTTTAAGTCACACAAGACTCATATTCCAAAAGTGGCATATGAGTCCCATTATGCTAGGCTTTGGGACACATTTTTTAAGAAATGCTTAGATTAATGTGAAATCCAGATCGAGGAAACAAAACTTAGGTGCAATTCATACAACCAAGGTGGTGTATAAGTCCAAGATCACTAAATTTAGGCCACACAATCTAAAAGCATTAATTTTTGATTGGTCATTTGATATATGTTAGGATTATCCTTAGAAAGATGCATTAATTAAGGCTTGTGGATGCAAAATAAGGCCAATTAAAGCATTAAGAAGCTCAACTAATTAGTAAAAACCCTAGATTAGTATGAAAGTGTAAGAAAACACTTTATAACACCCCAAGTAAGGAAAAATTAGGTTCATTTAGTTCACAAGGGTCCAAACAAGTGTGAAAATGTAATGAGCGACATTTTTTGACACCACTAATTTTTTGGTGCAAGAAATAACAACTATTTTTTTCTACATTAATTTTAGCAAATAAATTTTTCACCGATCTAATGTTCTGGGCTTCACTTGACCAACAATGGATACAATCTAAAATCAACTTGCATGAATATGGTAAGTTTGTGTGTTTAACTTCTTGAAAAATTAAATGTAATAATAACACAACAAACACATCAACCCAAATTTGACTCTCTATTTATCTCTCCTCAAATAATTTACAAACCTATCATAGTAATTAACCTTATGGTTCCAGGTATGTGCAAGATCATGATGGGCAAAAAAGTGACAATATGATGGGTATATGTAAGATATGTGGTTGACGACTTTTTTTTACTCAAAATTGATGAAATGAAAAGGTTTTTTAAAGGAGATTCTCAACTTTCCACCAATATAAATTATGATTTACATTGAATTTAATAAATAATTATTATTCATTTTCTATTTGAATTACGAGTAAAGTCCAGATTGATAGGCTAATTGAAAAACATCTATAGCTTTCAAATGGTATGACATTTTTTGAATCTGAAACATGCATCACATTCTATGCTCTGCATACTATAGGATTAAAAAAAAATTGAATTTCATGAAGTTTTGACCAAGTTAAGGTGGTTAGACATACGAGTTTTTGTATTTTTTAAAATTTGTAATAAAAAATTCATAATTAATTATTTACTTTGAAAAAAATTACAAAAAATATGCATCACATTGGGACATGATTCTTCTACTTATATCTAAAATTTTATAAAAAAATATTATCATTTTATTGTGGTTAGGATGGTCAGATAGACACCTATTTCTTATTTTTTCCCTTGAAATTTAAGTACTATTGCATTGAAATTTCAAATTTTTACCAAATATTATATTTTTAAAAATAAACCTAGTAGTTTAGAAACTCCATTCACTTTTATCCAGATTCTATTCTTACATATTTTTGAAATAATATAGATAACTTATTCAAATTTTTACATCAAGTTGCCTAACTCTAATTTTTCTAAATTTTTTGCCACTTAAGGGCTTGTTTTTTCCATGATGATCCTACACATACCCTTCCTATAAGTAAATCATTAAATAATAGCCTTGATAATTATTTCTCAATTTCATAGCTTTATTCAAGCAATAGGAAAACCATTGAAGCAACCAGGAGGAAAAACATTACAAGGCATTTTCAAAAGAATGAACTTAAATCTTCTATAACATAAAGGAACAACAAGATACAACAATATTCTTTTCATAGGTCTAGATTCCCACCCTTTTAAAAAATGATGCATTGCATTCTTGTTTGATTGAAAATATGTTCATTTTTTCTAATTAAACTATTTATAAGAAAAATAATAATTAAAAGACTATTAAAATGATGAAGTTTAAAGTAAAATGGTTTATAGATAACCAACTATTAATTGCAATCATGGAAAACAAACTACTAAAATAGTTCACATTAAGAATAGCATTTCAATTAAAATGTTAAATACTGTCTATTTTGATTTCCTAGCATCAAATTCTTTATCAAAGTTGCTCGTACATTTTGTTTTTGATTTTCTTTAAATATCTTTTTCTTAAATATAAAATACAATTTATGTTAAAATGATAATGCACTTATATATATTTAAAAAATGCTAAAATTTATATGTGCACCTCATGATATGCATATCATGCATATCAAATAACACAACAACAAAGAAAATGTTTAAATTAAAACATATGTTCATGAAATTAAATTTATTTCATAAATTTCAACTTACATAAAAAGAATAACAATTCAAAACCAATTTTATTTGGTTAGTCTATTAAAAAGAAAAAACTAAATATAAAATAACTCCATTAACCATCATTTCATTCTATATAAATCTATAAAATAAATATATATGATAATTATTTATTAAATCTTAAACGCCATGCAAAAAGATCTTATAAATGATGTCAACGGTATATAGATACTCTTAAGGTGTTTATCAAACAATACGTACACGCACAACAGAGCAAATCTGGAATTTAACCGCATCTCACAGCCTTAAAATATTAAAAACCTTCACAAAATAAAGAGATGGAACCAGACGAGGGTTGGATCTCCATTAAAATTATGTAAGAATGAAACCTCCACTAAATTTGTTCAGAATCTGGACTATCTCGCCTCTAGAGACATGAAAGTCGAAGCGAAAGAGACTCCTGTACTTGGATATGAGCTACTGCCCTCTCCATTAATGTCATAGAGATATAAGTGGGGAAGAGAGACTTCACCTTCAATTATCTGCAGTACTTGTCTGATGGTAGGTCTCGTCTCTGGCTGAGGATTACAGCACACCAATCCTAATTTGAGCACCTTCTCCATCTCATCTTCAGCATATTCTCCAGCAAGATTGGGATTGGCTGCATCCGTAAGCCTGCCTTTCGCATTCAGCTTTCTCACCCACTCCACCATAACTACCTGGGAAGCATCAAGGGAGGGATCCACAGGCACCTTCCTGCAGGCAACCTCCAACATTAAAATACCAAAGCTGAAAACATCTACGCCAGGATTGGCCTTTCCTGTATTTAGGAGCTCCGGTGCGATGTAGACAAGAGTGCCCACCACACGAGTAGTTTGTGCTTCTCCAGTGCGCCCATACAGACGAGCAAGCCCGAAGTCCCCCAGCTTGCCATTGAATTCACAATCCAACAAAACGTTGCTGGATTTGATGTCTCTGTGCACCACCACCTGTTCCCACTCCTCGCGAAGATACGGCAATCCTGCGGCAACGTCCCTCAGAATTATGTACCTTTGAGACCATTCCAGCATGCTCTTCGTCTTCCCAAATAGCATCTTGTCCAGGCTTCCATTTGGCATGTAGTCGTACAAAATGAAAAACTTTGCTCCCCTCCTGCAATAGCCTTTGATTTGCACAAGATTTCGACGCTGCAAACGCCCGAGACTTGAAATCTCTGCTATGAATTCCTTCACAGCTTCAGTGCTCTCTCTAAAGATGGATTTTACAGCAACTTCCTGTCCATCACCTGGAAGAACTTCTTTGTACACCTGGCTGAAACCTCCACTACCCAAAACTTGATCATCTCGGAAGCCCTTGGTTGCAATATATAAGTCTTTGTAGTCAAATCTATGAGGCCAATACTCCATCTCCCATTCTTCTATAACTTCTCTGTACTTGTTTCTCTTCCACCAAAAAATAGTTGCTGCAACCAGAACCAACAAGACAAATGCCAGAGGTGTGGTAATTTCGGCTATAAGTCGAAAGTTTGAATTCTTAGGCATACTAAGGGAAGGAAGATGAGATAGATCCAACTCAGGTGCTGATCCATTTGTGCTGAAGCTCCAAGCAGGGACACAGTGGTCTTCAACATTGGTGTCTGTAGCTGCAGAGAATCCAACGTACATTTCTTCTTCGAAAATGTTGGACAGGTTCGTAATTTTCAGAGATAAAAGAGGCTTCTTGGGTCGAAATGAACCAGCTTCTACTATGGTAACATTGAATTCTTGTTGTGTATGTTCATAATCGATCCAAGCCTGAAAATTTTGTCCGCTGTTGAGATCTAGGTGATGGAACTGGTCACCAATCCAGTATCCTGCAGGCTCAGATGTTACAGACTTGAGGTCGTTGAGATCTACACCAACATGATTGTCGTCGATGTCTTCGAACGACGTGGTTTCCTCCGTGTCGAACTCGACGGCAAACAGATGATTGGACTGGTCTCCAATGGTGGAGAGATTGAACAAGCCGAAAACGGTAGGTCATGAAGCTCTCACCCAAGACTTGCTGGGCGTTATGATAAAGCTCATGCCCTGCCCGCTGTGTGAAGGATCGGAAGAATAAGGAAGCATGGCGAAAACGAAGGTGGTGCTGAATGAAGATATTGATTTATCCGATTCGCGACCTTTCATCTGCACGGGCTGATTATATAAAGCACGGCCAAAGATGTTTTGTGATTGATTCGTGAAGCAGATGGCACCGGAGCGGATTGAAGTATCTCCGATCTGATAAAGGGTGGATGCATTGAATTTGTTGAAGTGGAAACTTGTTTGGGCTTGTGCTGGAAGCCATGCATGCCGCACAAGGATCACTAGGATACGCACAGACATGTCTTTCAGTTTCTAACTGCAACAAAAATGAGCTACAGAAACACTGCATATGTCTAACTCAAAATAAATGATAAGTAGTTAAAAAGCTGGTAAGCTTGCCCACCAGAAAAAGAGTCACAAACGGCCTGGAACACTAACACAAGTCAACGGTTAAAGCCTACTATCATATCAACATTTAAATTAAATGAAGATGATGAAAGGAGGTTAGAGTCTCCCGTGTATTAATGAGAATGACTGAAAACTACCTCGGAAAAATCAGGATGCCCCCAGCCATGGCTCCAACAACTTTCACAAGATTAAACAGTGAGGCAAGCTTGCACACGAATGAATCAAGGAAGGCAACTACTACACTACCGAAAGTCAACGGTACATTACAACCATGGCATAGAAATTTTAGATTCTAGAAAGTTCGACAATCATGGATTAATGGTGTTCGCTAAACCTAGCCCAAATGGCCTCTGGTCCGTTCATCGGTATGGTCCGTTTGTTTCTTTGGTCTGGACGATGATTCTATTGAGATTCTTCGTTAAGTTACTCCGATAACAAACCTATGTCCATCATGTTGTAGAACTAGCAATTGTACCTTGGTGTGCAATGGGTAGGCCGAAGAGGTGTTGAAAGTCAATTAGGAAAATTTCTGCTTTATTATTTGCATACATTTGTGTAGTACATGAGGTCAATTGGTTAGCCATATAGTAAATGATGATGTTTGTGCAACAAAGATCTTAATAGAAAAGTAAGGATCCAAACATAATTGTAATAGAATTTTTGTATTAGGAAGATAATCATGATCAATTGTCAAATTATTTGATATATTTGAATAAATTGTATAGGCATAAATGTTTGATATATACAAAATCTTTAAAAATTAAAGTATTTGATAATAGATGTGTAGAAGATGAACCTACAAAAATAATTTTAAAGAAAACACAAAATCAATTTATTTGGTATCTACGAATAACTTGACACATGCATAGATGTTTATTATATATAGAATTTTGAAAATAAAAAATATTTGTTAATACTCAAGAATACAAATTTGATATTTTTTAGTGAGGAAGTAATCATTTGAGCAAAGTGAGGAGTAATGGAATGTGCATATAAATATTTTTAAAAAAAATTCTAACATAATTGAATATACATTATTCTTTGGCATACATATGAATATGATTCTACAAATGAGTTGTCTTGAATGAAGAATGTAAAGATCAAATTTATATATTTAAGAAAGAAAGTATTTAAAAATTGTTTCATTAAATTGAAGCTTAGAATCAAACCATATAACAATAATAGATGAAAAAAAAAAGAATAAAATAAATACAATATGTAATATATTATTTATAATTCTTTTAAAAAAAAATTGGAGGTAAAGAAGATAGTTACTTTGAAATTAATTGAAGAAAGGGAATAATATGAAAATGTAAAGGTACAATTGTGTAAATGATATCTAAGTCTAAAATATTAAATATTAAATAAATTATGGAGCAAACTTGGAGTTCTTGTAAATTTTGAGTGTTTCAAGAGTTTGCATGTGATAATGACAATAATCACTCCTCTTCCTTTTTCCAATGAAAAACATAAAAGCTTTGCTACATGCGTACATATCTTTGGAATGTGAAGGAAGGGTGTATGCAAAGGCTTTCAAGTTCATAGACTCTTGAAATAGTTGTGAATGCCAACCCTTGTCGGTTAATGTTGTCAGTGTTGATTGTCACCCTTTAAAGTGTAAGGTCTTTTGATTTATGTATTGTTAAGGCCCATGCCATTTTAAGTGATATTTGGTAGAAGCCTCCACATTTCAATTAGGTTACAGGGACATTTTATGGGTTGTTGTGATTCAAAATTGGGCATATGTAATCTTTGAACAACAACTTTGAACAAGGGAAGTTGAGGTGGCTCTTTGTTGTCCTTATATACAATTTATATTTGACCTACCCAAGTGCACCATTCATATGGAATGTTTCTACCCAAAAAAATAAACATAATATAACCTCTTGGTCAATACACAAGAGGATCTTAGTTTGAATTTTTTCTTCATCTAAACTTGAGCATGTTTACTCCCTACAAGGAAATAAACATTACTGAGAACAACAACATGCATTTATTATATAGTGAAACCATTTCATTACAATTGTAAAAAGATGTATGGAGGATAAGAAAGTAGATTAATCTATAGAGGTGAGCGAGGATCTTGAATGCAACAATAGAACTTGCCAATTTGCAATTATAGGTTCTATATTTGGTAAATTTGAGAGTTCACAATTTTTTTTCGAAAGGTTCCTCACTACTTTGAGAAAATATTTTATTCAATGTAATATTTGATTTGAAGTTGTTCCATAGTGTTCCACCACAATAAGTTGAAGCATACATAGGGATTTCCTTGATTGGTGGTAGTTGGACTAGGTCATCAAAGAGCATGCTTGGACATCCTCCAAACAGGTTTTGGTTATGGCAAGGAAAGCTTCACATAACATCATGTCAATGCATTGTAGCAAATTTGGATTGATGAATCCCATGTCATCTATAAGAATGTATCAAATGAAGCACATTCCTTTTTGGAAGGTTGCAAGTGTTTTTCCTTGTAGGGGGTCATTTCTTCGATTAGTATTCCAAGAGTAGAATGAATTGTTGATGCCTCTATGTTGAATGTTGCAACACCTATAGGTGCCATAAGTAGTAATGGTGATTGGCTAATTGTGATTAAACTCATGAGCATAAACTTGACTCTTTTTATTTGGTTTGGAAGTTCAGTGAGGAAAAAAATTGGTCTATTAGTTGTATATATTTATGTAGTACATGAGCTCAATTGAATAGGCCATTTAGAAAATGATGTTTGTGCAACAAAGGTCTCAATGGAGAAGTAATAGATTCAAATAAACTAGATGCATCCACTTAGAAGGATCCAAACACAATTGAAATAAAACCTCTAAATGAGGAAGATAATCAAGCTCCATTACCAATAGGTTCATGTTATGTTTGCAATAGGGAGAGAGGGAAATAGAGGGAGAAAAAGGGAGAGATAGAGGGGGGAGAGTGAGAGAGGGGTCAAGAGATACAGATCTAGGGGATGGAGATAGAGAGGAAGATAGAGATGGAATAGATAAATATATATCAAGAGAGCAAGAAATAGAAAGATAAAGATATACATATGAAGCAATAGAGATCGATAAAGACAAAAAAATATTAGAGAGAATGTTGTAGATAGAGGTGGAGAGACAGATGTAGAGGGGAAATTTTTATAGATAGATATAAAGATAGAGATAAGGAGGGAGAAAAAAGGAATGTGTGTGTATATGAGTCAGAGAGAGATATGGAGAGAGATGGAGAGACAAATGGATATATACAAATAGATAGAGAGGGAGGGAGAGGGAGAGGGAGGAAGAGAAATAGAGAGAGGAGAGAGGAGAAGTAGATACTCAATCTCTCTCTTCCTCTCTCCACCCTAGAAATATCTTCTATTCTATCTTTCTCTATCTCTCTATCACTTTTCTCTCTCCATTTCTTTGTTCCTCTCTTGAGATCATATTTATCCCCTCTCTCTCAATCAATAAAGCTATTAAATTATTTATATGTTAGTTTAGTTTGTAATATAAAAATATATTATATATTATATCTAATACTTTATATTGTAGAATAAAATATATAATAATATTTAAATATAATATTATTTTAAAAATGAATTTGATAATTATTCTCTCTCATTCCCTCTTTATCCCTCAATTTCTCTACCTCTTTTTGTTTCTCTTTCCCTTTGTACATCTCTTATATTTCTCTCTCATGCTCTATCTCTCTACCTCTATATCTCATAGTCTCTCTCTTTATTTCTATCTCTCCCTTTTTATATCTTTCTACCTCTATCTCTCTCTATCTCTATCTAAATCTCTTGTTTCTTCTTCTCTCTCTTGATCTCTCTTCGGTTAGTCTTTTAGATTTTTTATAAATTATAATAATGTATTCTATATTAAAATATATTAAGTATTTTAATCATAGTAATGTATGTATATTTAATAATTTTCATTAGAGAATATAATGTGTGTGTGTATATATATAAAGTAATAATATAATGTATATCTATAGATTAGGGAAAAATCAAGATTAGGGAAAAATCAATGTTAAGGTTGTAAAACATCAAAACTAAAATCCTAAAGCCTTAAACCAACAATGAAGCACAAATAGGCATAAACACAAAATAACAAAACTTAATATGCTTGACTTCCCTCAGATTTGAGTATGCAATAATACTCTAATGACAATGATAGCAAAATATTGAAGATTGTACTTGTCTCCTCAAGTGTACTTGAAACCAATGTAAGGTTGAAATGACAATGATAGGTGTCCTCTATAAAAAACCAAATTTGAATGAAGGGATAGGATTAAAAACCAATAAGACATGAAAATCAATGGCCATGATTGAAACATGTAGTATGAAATAGGGTTATGGAAAAATTAGGGCAAAGATAAGATTTGGTTAAGGATGGACGGATGATATTAAATTATAAAATAATTCAAACAATGGTGGAAATTAAATGAGATGTGAAGAGATAAGAAAGGCATGGATAAAGGGGTTGGCATAGAAAAAGAGGTTGTTGGAGAAAGTTTTAAATAATTATAAAATTATTTAATTTAGGAGGGAAAAGTGAATAATTAAATAATGGAAACATTGTTTAATTATAGAAGACATGTGAAAGTTGACTTTTCAATAAAATAATGATTTAATTCAAAAGTGGGAGAGAACAACAAATTGATAAGCCAATTTAATAAATAAAAAATTATTTAATTTAGAGAAAAAGAGGATAATGAATAAGTAAATAATCAAAATAACTATTTAATGATTAACAATTAAATAAATAAAATTTATTTAATTGATCAAAAGAAGTAAAAGGAAAGCCATGAATTAATCAAATAATTAACATTATTTAATTAATTGAAGAAGTGTGATATTAGACAATAATAGAATATTTAAAATTATTTGATTATTAAAGATGAAAGGGGATTGATGAAGAAAAGTAGTGTTCATAGGCCTAGGACAATTTTTAGTGTCTACAATATCTATTATATAGTGTATATCTATTATATATTTTTTATAAAAAAGAGAGTAAGAATATAATGTATATCTTTTATATATATTGTATGTTTTTTTATAAGAAAGAGAGATATCAAGAGAGAGCTAGAGAGACCAAATGAAGTGAAAAGACGGATTTAAAAGAGAGAAGAAGAGGGAAAAAGGAGATTCCTAAGCTGTTACGAGGTGTCTTGAGTTGTTTCCACTAGCCAAGGTAAGGTGACAAGTGATAAGACACTCAGAAACAACCATTTGAATGTTGAAATGTCATAGGACACTAGCACAACGTGCTAGTGTCCAGTGTCTAGACAAATTGTGCTAGAAAATGGTAGGAGACAAAGAAAACACAAGGTTAATGCAAAACTAACACACAAAGGTAGCTATTGAAAAGGGTTCTTAAGCATCCTAAGAGGGAAAATGGATGATGCAAGGGCTAAGATGAGCCTACATAAATACTAAGGGAGTGGACACTAAAGTGGATACAAAAGTGTAGATGAAATTGCAAGGGTAAGCAATTTTTGACACTACAGCTATCAAGGACTAAAATGTATGTAAGAAGTAAAAACCTCATAGTTGTGATAAAAAAATTATAACTTTCAAGAAAATGCAAAAAGGTAGGTATAATGCTCAATGTATGACATTTTTATAACATCCTTCAAACCATTATTTATTTATTTATTGTTAATATAGAAAATAGATACATTTCAAATCATAACCATGGTGTTTGATCATGAAACATGGACTATTTGATAGAATTCCTTCAAGATTTAAAAACTTGGAAGGAGAATTCTAGACTTTCTTGTAATCCAATTTTTTCTTCCTTGTTGTTCATCACAAATTTATCCTCTTCCTCTAAGGTTTAGATTCAATGGACCTAAATAAACTATGAGCTACAAAGATAGATAAATAATGGATTTCTTAGTGCAATGGAATTTCAAAACCTTTAAAAAATATCATTCAATTTGTGAAATCGAAATGGATGTAACTATGGCTTTCAAAAATCCTTCGAAAGAAATGGTGTGACTCTTTTCCTTATATGAGATTATAAATAAATCAAAACATCTATTTCTTCCTCCTCAAGTCACTAATAGTTGGAGATATTTTCTCCTCTTAATTCCATATTTTCCTAATAATTTTCCCTTGATGCATGAAATTATCCCTAAAAAATACCAATCAAATTTAATAATTAAGGTGATTACTATGCCTTCAGGGACTTGATGGGAGACAAGGACTAATTTTTTTAATAAAATTCCACTAAATTGCATTCTTATCAATAACTATAATAAATGAAAAGCATATAACTCACAAAATCTAATTTTAGTTGGCCTTACTATTTATGAAGAAAGAGATACCATAGCTTTAAAATTTCCTTATCAATAAAAAGGAAGCTAACCAAGGGCATAACTTATCCATCCTTATACATACTATAATACACACAAAAACACACACAAACACATACACATGCACACACATACTTACATACTTAAATTAGTAAAGCATTAAATAATTATATCTCATAACTACTTGGTTTTGACACTATAAATTTATGCATGGAACAAAAGATGACAAGGTAGAGAAAAAACTATGTTTATTCAATCTTAAGAATTAGTACCATGATAAAATTAATTCTAAAATAAAATGCAAGATAAACCCTATTTAAGACAATATGTGCACACATTGACAAATATAATTTATCTATATTTTTTCTATACATGACTTACGCTCAAATCTATTATAAAAATTTACCTTCAATCTTGGTAGATTCCTTTTCCCTAATTTCTCTCTCTCTCTCTCACTCAGATGAGAGAGTGCCAATGTTTCCCTATTCCACTCACACAACACAAAAAGAAGTATTTAATCATTATCAACATAACCTTTCTAACAATTTAATGTAAAAATGAATAATAAAATGTAAATATTGATTTATTATAAAATATCATAATTATTTTCCAATAATAGTAATCACAATAACAACCATTACTCAATAAATTCAAGAATAATTTTCACAACATTCATTCTTTGAAAAATCAAGCAATTATTTTATAAGCATACTTAACTATAAATTAGTATCTAATTATTTATGCATATTAGTTAGGTTGTGAAATCCCTCCTGTATAGGAAGATTCATTTTCTCAATGTCAATATGATAAAATACGGAAAAAATATTAAAATAGTTGTAGAAACAACCGTTGAAGGTATAATCATCACTTGAGTATTATATTATTTTTATTTTTATTTTTTCACTATTCTCTAATCAAAGGTTAATGTTGTTAGGATTGAATGATTATTTGTATTCATTTTCTCCATTCATGTTCAAATTTTATCATCACTTCTTCCTTGTAAATATTTTGAATTGTCTCCCATCTTTTGTCACAAAATATGTTGAATTTTAAATAACTTTATTTAGTTCTATATCTTTATTTGACATCCAAATGCAACACTTTAGAGGCTATTCTATATTACTTTGTATACAAACTATTTGAAATAAAAAAATCCACAAAAAATAACCCAAACAATAATACATTATGCAATATTCCTAAGGAAATCAACTCCTAAGAATTTTTTAGCAACGCACTATATGAGACTTGTAATTATTATTATTTATATATAAACTAAGCTTTCATTGTAATCCCTTAAATATCTTTAGGTAGCTTAAAAAAATAATTCAAAACAATTGCAATTAGACCTTTAAAAAACTTCAAGCTTTTTTTTCCCAATAAATGACAAACGTTTCTTCTACATTTCTTTTAACAATTGCCTTTTTATTTATCTGAGGTTGTGGGCTTCACTTGATTATTAATTGATACAATATAGAATCATCTTGCATATATATGATTAGTTTGTGTGTTTAACTTCTTACAAAACTAAATGCATTAACAACATAACAAATGGATGAATTCAATTTTGAATGTCTCTCTCTCTATCTATTTATCTATCCTTGAATAACTTTACAAACCTATCATAGTAATTAACCTTATGGTTCTTGTAAGTAATTTCTTAAACAATAATCTTGAGCATCATCCCTCAATTTCAAAGCCTTATTCAAGCAATAGGCAAACCATTGAAGCAACCAAGAGGAATAAACATTACATGATATTGTTGGAAGAATGGACTTAAATATTCTATAACATAAATGAACAATATAATACAACAAAAAGCTTTTCATAGGACCAAATTTTCATCCTTCTAGAAAATAATAATTTGCATTCTTAGTTGAAAATATCTTATTCCATTTTTGCTAATTATTTTTTCTTTTAAAATAATAATAAATAAAAGGATATTAAAATGAAGAAATTGAAAATAAATATTATTTTTGGATAACCAAATATTAATCTCAATCGAGGACAACAAGCCATTAACAAAAGTTCACATTAAGAATGGTCTTTCAACTAAAATTTTAAATACTACCTATTTTGATTCCCTACTATCAAATTCTTCATCAAAGTTGATGTACATTTTGTTTGTGATTTGCTTTAAATGCCAATTACTAAAATATAAAATAAAATTTACGTTTGAATGAATCTACACTTATGCTTTTATCGAATACTATAATTTCTATGCCAACCTTATTGCATACTTCTCATGCATACCTTAACACAACAATGAAGAAATGTTTCAAATATAGCAAATATCAATTAATTTTTTAAAATATTAAATTTATTTTATATATTTTAACTTTGATAAAAAAAACAATCAAAAATAATTTTATTTGATTAATCTGTTAACAAATGAATTGAAATTAAATATATAATAACTCTATTAATTATTATTCCATTCCATATAAATTAATCAAAAATGAAATAAAAATATATAATAATTATTTATTAAATCACCTATATTAAATAACAAAACAATCTTATAGATAATATAAGATCCTGACGACTGATTTATTTAATATACTTCTTTAATTTAATCCCTGATTACTATACATGCCATGACAAGGACTCAAAAAGCTAAGTTCAAGTCACACCCTTTTCTCGTCAAAAAGAAATTTAATGTGAGTTTATAAAATTTAGGCGATAGTATTTATTTGTTTTCTCAAATATTAATATATTATGCAAACAAACTTACATCTTTCTAAAGTATACATCTAAGCAATATTTTAAGAAACAAATTTAAAATTTAAATCTGAAGGAAAACAAATTAATAACATCAAGTTTCCACAGTCCTTGATAATCAAGTGCTAATTATTTCTAGATTGAAATAATTTGTTTTTAATTCTTCTTTTTATACATGCATATCATTCCATGATGGATCATAGAGTATGATTCCAAACTCTTGATTTAAAAAAATTCACAAAATTTCAATCCAAAAATAATTAACACTTGAAAAACAGATTTTTAAAATGAGAGCACTCAATAAATATCTATCAATTTTATTAATTTGGTACTCAATGAATATACATTAAATTTATGTGTATAAACAGTATATACATACTATTAAGGTGCCAATCATACAATATGTACGGACAGCGGAGCAAATTTAGAATTTAACCGTATCTCGCAGCCTTCAAAATATTAAAAACCTTCTCAAAATCAAGAGTTGGAACCAGACGATGGTTAGCTCTCCATTAAAAGCTGAGAATGAAACCTCTACTAAATTTGTTTGAGACTCTGGACCATCGCGCCTCTAGAGACTTGGAAGTCGACGCAAAAGAGACTCCTGTACTTGGATATGAGCTACTGCTCTCTCCATTCATCTCATAGAGATATAAAGGGGGAAGAGAGACTTCACCATGAATTATCTGCAATACTTGTCTGATGGTAGGTCTCGTCTCCGGCTGAGGATTGCAGCACGCCAATCCCAATTTGAGCACCTTCTGCACCTCATCTTCAGCATATACCCCACCAAGATTGGGATCGGCTGCATCCGTGAGCCTGACTTTCGCATTCAGCTTTCTCGCCCACTCCACCATTACTACCTGGGAAGCATCGAGAGAGGGATCCACAGGTCTCCTCCTGCAGGCAACCTCCAACATTAATATACCAAAGCTGAAGACATCTACGCCGGGATCGGCCTTTCCTGTATTTAGGAGCTCCGGTGCGAAGTACCCAAGCGTACCCACCACACGAGTAGTTTGTGCTTTTCCCGTGTGCTCATACAGACGACCAAGCCCGAAGTCTCCCAGCTTGCCATTAAGTTCAGAATCCAACAAAACGTTGCTGGATTTGATGTCTCTGTGTACCACCACCTGTTCCCACTCTTCGTGAAGATACAGCAATCCTGCGGCCACGTCTCTCAGAATTCTATACCTGTGAGCCCATTCCAGTAAGCTCTTCGTCTTTCCAAATATCATCTTGTCCAGGCTTCCATTTGGCATGTAGTCATACACTATGAATAACTTTGATCCCCTCCTGCAATATCCTCGTATTTGTACAAGATTCCGGTGCTGTAAACGCCCAAGACTTGAAATTTCTGATATGAATTCCTTCAGGCCTTCAGTGCGGCTGGGCTTAAGTGTCACACACTAAGCTCTGACTTTGGTCAAAAATCCGTTGCCGTTTCTTCTGTTTCCATTTTTGTTTTTTTGGGTCACTGTTACGGTTAAGTTTCAAGTTATCAATCAAGTGCAGGCGGACAGATATTTTCAGAGTGGTGTCAGTATTTGTCAGCATTGTCCTATTTGAATGTCACACGCAACCTCCTGCTGCGACTAAGAACGAACTTGAACTTGTTAAATGCTGAGCGCGCCTAAATCAAACTCAAAAATCTACTGAATTTCCCGCCTCACAGATAACCTAAGATGTGTATACGAGGCTATTCTGGGATTCATACAAGCCCGCTTCAGAACAGCTTCTGACGATTCTATTTTATGATAGCGCCAATGTAGCTGTCGAGATAG
Source organism: Sequoia sempervirens (assembly GCA_007258455.2). Taxonomy (NCBI): domain Eukaryota; kingdom Viridiplantae; phylum Streptophyta; class Pinopsida; order Cupressales; family Cupressaceae; genus Sequoia; species Sequoia sempervirens. Next base: position 139,200 of record VDFB02381180.1, on the reverse strand, counting down.
AGGACATGGAAGAAGCTTTTGTCAATTGCCTTCTTCAGTATTAGTGCCTTATCATCAGGGTTAGATGCTACGGAGAAAATATTAACGAAAGGAGCTTGATACCACTCTGTGAATGTGAAAAAACCTGTAGTCATCTTCTTGAGCGATGGGAAAACAATGGTGCAGGGGACCCCTCGATTATGTGGACATAATGAGAAGAGATGAGCCCAGAACGATACTCATACAGTAACAGGTCTGAAAGGGATCTAACAACGAACATCCTCATTAAAATAGCAAAGAAAGGAGGTGGAACCTTTGAGGAAACATTAGATGAGATTCAGTTGGACCGTAGCTTTAAGAATTTGGCCAAAGGTCTCAAAACCCAAGTTGCAACCTTGATGTAAGGAATCGCCTGCTTACTCTGTATTTAAAATTTTGTTTTACATACCATCTAGTGTGCTTGTGTAATAATCTATTTAGTTTCGTGTTACTTCTATGTTTTGAAATCTGATGTTCTGGTAGCCCTGCTATTTATACAACAGTTATGCTCCTCGTGCTGTAAGCAGCATATGGTTGTACAGGCCTTTGCTCACGCAACAGCTGGAGACCATTGCAGAAGGCGGCATTAACGAAGATTAATTATCATTTTTCCTAAGGTTTCCAAGCTTCACTTACAAATTGGAATTAATAATGAAAGAGGCATATATTTTCTCAATGAATCACTCTTTCTACATGAAAGAGATTTGTGGCAGGATGGAGAGAATTAGATTGAAACTGTATAAATTTAATATGACTGTATCTGATGTTACTGTAATCTTTTAATATATATGATAGTAAAAAAAATGTAATAAGAATGATAAGGGTATGTAATCTAAATCCGATTTAAAAGATGTGTTCTTTTTGTCGGCTCATTTTTAAAATTGTCAGTGAATTTCTATTTAATTTTGTTTGCCCTTTCCAACAAATAATAACAAATACTTTTTAAAAGTGGGTCAAAATTGTATATTTATTTATTTGTTTGTTTATTTATTCTTAAGTAATGATTAAAGCATAAGTTTATAAATAATATCAATCTTGTTTGATTTTATTTGTATTCATTCTAAAGTTTTAAATTCAATTTACAATTTATTTACTTGTAATCTCTCATCAAATTTTAAAATTATGGAATTGGTTTAGATTAGTTTAGTGATTTGTAGATTTGAATCTAAATTTTCATTTTCAAATTTTAAATCTTAAAATTGGATGTTCCTGTCAGCCGCTATTGGTACATAGTATTTTCTCATTTCTATACAATTTCTCATCAATGAATTTTAAAAATAAAATAATAATATCTTATTTGGAAAATAGCAATAAATTTTAGCTTCATTCATTTGTTTACAACTTTGATTTTTAACTTAATTAGTTTTTAATTACTTACATTGTTATTTTTTATTTAAAAAATAATTATTGAAAAATATAATAATTATATAATTTAAAATAAAATAAATAATATTTAAAATAATAGAATTATTGAACAAATAATAAAAGTGTTTTTTTCCTATCTATCTATTAGCTAAGTTTTTTCATTGTCTTATTATTTAATAATCTTTTTTGCTTTTCTCCTAGTGTCCTTGATTGCCTTTATTATTATTTTAAGTATTTTTTGTATCTTATAGTGTAATCTAAGTCAATTAGTTTTTAATATTTTATTTTTTATTTTTTATTTTTTAGTTAATCTTATGATGTAATATTTTCACTATTTGTTTAATTCAAGCTCTTATATTTTTCTTCCATTATTACTTATTTATTATAATGATGATTTTATATTAAATAATATATAAATCAAACTCACTTTTATATTATTTAATTGATTAATTTTTTCATCTCATTTTTTTTAATTTTTTAGTTAATCTTGAGAAAGTAATATTTTTTCACATTTTGTTGATTTCAAACTCATCAATTTTTTCCTTAATTATTTATTTATTATAATGATTATTTTATATTAAATAATTTATAAATCAAGTTTTTTTGTTATATTAATCTTATTTTATGCATAAATGATGATTTTTTATGTATTATTTAATTAATTTATATATTATTATTGGTAAGATTTTTCAAACTTATAATATTATTATAAGATCTTTCATTTAATCAAAATAAAATATTCTATGGTAAGTCATAATCATAAAGAATAAAGAAATTAAAGTTAATAAGTAAGCAATAAATAACATACAATATCTTTTTGAATTTAATATTATTTCTATAAATTAATATTTCAAAATTATAATAAATTATAATAAAATAGACTCTTAGAAGAATAAACCTATTTGCAATTGATAACATTAAAATAAATTAGACTATGGTAATACAGTCTTAAATAGTGTATTAATAATTGTTGAGAGAAAAGTCTTAAATAATCCTATTTGCAATTGATAACGTACTATACATAAAACATGTATTAAAATAAAATAGATCATGGTAAGACTTAGTCTTAAAAGAAGTACTAATATATGTTGTAAGAATGAGAAATCTAAGTAGAAAAAGTAAATAATGATTAGAAGAAATTAAGAATTAATAAATATAAAGAAATTGATTAAAAGGTGGAAGAAATAAGTATTATTTTATTATCATATATATGTTGTTTGATTTTCTTTTATCTAATTGTTCTATATATTGTTAATTGTTAAAAGAATCCCAAACATATAATATTATTATAAGATTTTTTTATATATTTTTATTTAAATTATAAATAAATTATGTTATTATATTACATGTTTGAAATAATAAGAATTTATTTCTATTGTTTTTTTTGTTCATTTCTCTTCCTTCTTTTATTTTATTTTCTTTAGTCTTTTCAACAAATTTAATACTATTGTGAATTAATTTAGTTTGAAAGTATTTTGTCATTATCTATATAAAACAATCTCATTATTTATGCATAAAATAATATTAATATATATTTTTTAATATTAATATTAATATTAAATAAAAAATTGATTTATAAATTATTTAATGTAAAATAATTATTACAATAAATAAATAATTAAGGAAGAAATTGATATGGGTTTGAAATTAACAAAAAGGTAAATATTACTTCTTAACATTAACTAAAAAATATAAAAAATGAGATAAAATAAATAAATTAAACAATATTAAAATGAGTTTGATTTAAATATATTATTTAATATAAAATAATCATTATAATAAATAAATAATAATGGAAAAAAAAGATAATGGGTTGAATTGAACAAATAGTGAAAAAATTACATCATAAGATTAACTAAAAAATAAAAATAAAGAGATACAAATATTAAAAACTAATTGACCTAGATTACACTATAATACATAAAAAAAACTTAAAATAATAAAGGCAATCAAGGACAATAAGAAAAAAACAACAAAGGCTACTAAATAATAAGGCAATGAAAAAACACTTAGATAATAAAATAATAAATGAATTATGGTCAAGGGAAGAGGAGTGTTTCTTGGAGGATTTTAATGTGATGTAGTTGCAACATATATTTAGGCCCTTTCTTTAATAAATGCTTGAATTATCTCTTCTAATTTGGTCATGTGGAGGGAATTTCCATCTGTATTTTTTGCATGTGGGTGGCTACAATTTTTTTTGAAAGAAGATGTAAAAATGATAGTATGACTAGCATCCGTGGCTTTTATCTCTTAACATGCGAGGCATATCCTAAAGAAAGATCAAAATAGCTCTAGATTTTTTAAGATTGGCATTACATTTCATTTTATGAGTTTCTTGTTCTAAGCAAACACAAATAATCTTACAAGTGAGATCAACAATGAGCCAGAACAAGAGTGGAGAAACAATAAGGGAAGAGGTTCCAAGATTCATAATTCTCTACAAGAACATGCAAGTTAAAGGGTAAGAGAGCAATGTCATACTAATTGCTAAAGTATCATACATCCCAAACCTTTTTATGTTCTTTGCAGATTTGTGGAACAATTTGGTATTGACCATTGTTATGACTATTGCTAAATTGATACTAAGAGATGTTGTGGATTCTTGTATTTTGTAAGAGTTAAGGAGAAAGACGGTCTAAGATACCAAAGATGCACCAATTATTCATATATGGTTAAAGTAAAAAGAGAAGAGAAGATCACAAGGGAAAAATTAGTGCATGGTCTAGTGACTCATTTCCTCTTGGATCTACATGCTTTCTTGTTGTCTTTTACCATTAAGTTAGAATTACAATTTTGGTCTATTAGGAGTCTAGTGACTCATTCCCTCTTGGATATAGAACATGAGGTCACCATGTTAGACCTTTTCATTTCTAAACAACGTAGTAGAGAGAGTTTTACAACTTATTTACAAATATGGAGAGGAATTGTAAGTTGTCTTGCTTATTCAAACACAATGTGGATGTCCCCTCCAATTACATCATTATCTCTAGCTTCAAAATATGTTATTTTTTTAGGATCAAAACCAACTCATTTATATTTAGGGAAGCCTTGTAAGTTTTATTACCTAATTGGATATGATTTAGAAAACAACATTAAATTTATTGTTCATCTTAATATTGATAATATGGATGTAGCTAAGGGGGGGCCCTGTGGAGGCCAGATTGTTTTAATCCCCTTAAACAAAACTTAATAAGGATATGTGGAAAAAAGGTGCCAGACTATGTCAATTGGGAGATGGATGAACCTAAATGGAAGGAGTTTAATATGCTACTAAGGAGTGTTAATTTGAGAGGTCAGAGATAGATCAACTAGGATATGATTTAGGTAAGACTACACAATCTAATAGGGGAGGCGAAGTGGTTTTCTATTGGAAGGGAAGATGAATGGGTGTGGAAGGGGAGCTCTTCGGGTTGTTTCTCTATTAAGCATGCTTATGTTGAATTGGTAAAGCCCTTAATTGACAACATAAACCATCATTAGGAGAAAGTGTGGATCAAGAACATTGTTCCTAAAATAAACTATTTTTGGTGGGTTGCTTCACATGGAAGAATTCTTACTATTGATAGCATGGTTAGGAGAGGGTTTCAGATGGTTAATCATCACACCCTTTGCAAACAAGATGAAGATTCTATAATGCACCTATTATTTCACTACCAATTTTCAAGAGAAGTTTGGTCATTCTTCCTTCCTTTGTTGTTTACTAACTGGGTGTTTCCCCACACTATGAAGTATTTTATAGAAAGCTGGTCAAATTGTCCCTTTTCCCATAAGGTTATTGTGGATCTTCGGAACCAAATTCCCCCTTCTTAACCTGGGGAATATTGAAGGAAAGGAATAACGGGAACTTTAGGGAAGTTGAGAGAAGTAGCTATGAGATTTGTATGATCATAAAAGAACAACTGAAGGAAAATATGGATGTGGGAAGATACAACTTCTCCAAAGTTTTGCTGAATTATAACTTGAGATAAGAATTAAGTAGGTTTGGGGCCTAAGGAAGGATCTTACTACCCTTAACTGGACCACAATTTTGGCCAGGAAGTCTATTGTGTGGGTTCCTCCTAAAAGAGAGTGGATTAAGTGCAATTTTGATGGGTGCTCCAAAGGCAACCTGGGTATGGCTGGGGTAGGAGATCTTCTTAGAAACCACTTAGGGGACTGTATAGTGAGCTATGGTGTTAACTTGGGAGTCTTCTCTAATAAAAAAGCAGAGGCTATGGTTGTCTAGAGGGACAGAAAGACTCTAAAGGATTATGGTTTTAAAAATGTAATTTTGGAAGGTGATTCTAAGTTAATTATGGATATCATGAATGGAGTTGCTACGCCCCCCTGGGAATTAAAAATCATCATTGATAAGTGTTTTTCCCTTATGAATTTTTTACTAACTACAAGCTGCAACATGTGTATAGAGAAGGGAGTATGCTCACTAACTATCCAGCTAATGAAGCAATGAGGTGTAATGGGTGGACCCACTGGGTTAATAAAAATCTATCAATGTCCTTAAAGGACAAGGTCTTAAGAGAAATATTTTCATATGCATACAACTTACAAAGATGATGATTGGAAATGTCAGGGGAAGCATTGGCATTCTTGTGTTATTAAGAGCATGTAGAATAATGATGAGGTAAGTGGTACAATGTGGAGCTTAGAGATCTCCTCTAGAGGAAAAGATAATAATTATCTCCTTCTCGAGATGGTTAAGGTTCACATGGCTATAACCAAGTTGAAGATGGATGTCAAATCCAAGTGTGTTGATAAGCCTAATGTCATCTCCACCCACTACAATGAAGAGTTTCAATGTATGAAAAATAAAGCTCGTCATTTATTATTTGTAAAAATAATAATGATCTCTTAGATCTGGGAAATGTGTTACTAGGTTCTTCTAAAAGAAAGTTCTCGATTCACCTTGTTAAGTGTTTATTTTCAAAATGTTAGTAAATGTTCCTTTTGCAAGTTTGGTAGGGAGCCGAAAAGGTGTGTGGTTATGAAGAAAAGTCTAAATTTTTTGAAAAGCTTGCAGAGCACTAAGATGGGTGGGCCAAGGAAGCACACAGAGCCATCGAATTGCTATGTGCTTAAACAAAATATAGACTTGTGGAGATGATTTGACAGAGCGGGTATGGTCCCCTTTTTTGAATCCATGAAGGGTTATAATGAAAGCCTAACAGCTAAATTTACCAATTCATGGAGGAAGGGGAATGTGGAAATTGGAGCTATAAAATTTGAGGTGACAACGCAATTTATTACAGAAGCTACTATGAAAAATCAAGGTATCAAGGTGGCTTAAAAGAGTGGGGTTGACTACCAGCTATATGTTGACAAGTTTCTTCACGATGGCCTTGTACAAGCATTCTTTAGTGATGAACCCTCATGGAAACCCTCTTGTTGCCAGATTAGATAATGAAAACTGAAATGCAAGTGAAAATGTTGAACCCCTTGAGGAAGCTAACCTTGTAGAGGACCCTAATCCCAAACTGACTCCCATTGCTATTGTAAGAAATGTGTTTTCCCCTGCTAAAATCCCTCCCCTTGTTGCTAAAAGCTCAAATCTGTCAACCCCTGCAAGTTTGAAAATTGCTACTAAAATCTCCATTGAGTCTGAGTTGGTGAAAGTGATTCTAGAGAAGCAAAATAATTCCCCTCTTCTCCTAGAATTTTCTAAGTCTAAGAAGATAAAAAAAGAGCTGAAAACCCAAAGTGACTATTACCATCAGTGAAGATAAGGAGGAAATGCAAACTATGTTGGCATATAGTTGTCATTGATGTCAAAAATGCAAATCATGCAATGGAGATTGTTGGCATAATGACAAAGGATGAGTGTGAGAGTGGTGGATTTGATGGAAAATTAGATGGCATATTTGATATGGGTTTTTTGAGAGCATTCCAAGTCCAAAAAGTGAAGGATGTGCCAGAAAATGAATTATTTCTACTTTTAGGTGATATTAGGGTTTACAGTTAAACCCTAATGTGTTTACAGTTATGGTGTCCTTAATATGTTCTATTTTGATGGTGACTTGCATTTGGCGGTTGCAGGTACCTTAAGTAATGACTTAAGCCCATTATGTCCATCATGTGATCAACCCCCTCACATCTTGGAAACCGGTTGACGAACTCTGAGGTTCATGTCAGTGTGACAATGTGTGATCAACAAGAGAATGGGAGACGTCTGTTCGATGGAGCGATAAGGAGGAATATTGGTATGACAAGAGTATATCAGTGGGACTCATGCTGAGTCTCTTTGACAACTCGATAGCTATCTTATCAATGAGACACTAGGTCATCGAAGGGATTCCTTTGTGCAGCTCCTCGATGGAGCGACAAGGAGTATGGAAGTCAGGAGATCTAGGGGTAAAGAAATTTGAGAACTCTGCGACTTCTAAAGGTGGTAGAGAAGGCGGTGTCATCGAAGAGACTAGACAATGTCAGTGAGACCTTTGGCTATGTCTCTTTGATGGAGTGATGAGAAGGTAGCATTCAAAGTGGGACCTAGTCATAATAACGTGGGTGATAGTGATGACAAAGATAACATGTGGAATGATGAGATTAGATAAACAATAATCCGCATCCTTGTTGTGGATTACAATGCAGTGACATGGTGATGAGGTGGACAGGTGACATCTTCAAGAGTCTTCATCAGTGTGAATGATGGTCATAGATGGACCTATTTAGATGTCTCTTCAACAACCCGATGACCTACCCATTGGTGACACATCAGCGTATCACCATACTGAAGATGGTCCCTATGATAGAGCAATGGGAGAATGGATGCCGACTGTGGGACCCAGTAAGGTTAACATAACTGTGGGAACCTGTAAGGAAAGGATGACATGTAGTTAGAGAGTGAATGACATGATGACACATGGAAGGAAACGACAGTGGAAAGTGACATGTAGTGACATGATGGTGTGTGGACCATTTGTTTGTAGTAGCAATGGTATCAATGTGACAACGCCATATTGATAAGAGTGGAGTGCGCGTCCCCTCGATAAGTTGATGGCTATCTTATCGGTGTGACTTTGGTGTATTGGTAGGAGTTTGAAAGATATCTCCTTAATGGAGCGATAAGGTGAGATGCTAGTGGGACCCGATTATGATGAAGGCTAACAGGTGGTGAAGAACGATTGCTCAATGTGCTAATTTGCATCGTTGTTGTGAATTAGGCAGCATGTGATTGTTATATTGGTTTGTGTTTTAATTTGCACATCTGGGTTGTAAGGTTGTCTTTGCAAATAGGTTTTCAAGTCTTTTTTTTTTTGTATCTACTGATTCACACCCCTCTTAATAGATCATTATGTTATAAAAAATTGAGGATTTGAAGGAAACAAAGTAGGGTCAGGGTAGTGAAGGTTGTAGATCTGCACACCTGGAAAAAGCTATGGCTCAACCATGGTAGGAGGGTCCTCGAAGAGAACAATCCAAACTGTGCAACAATAATAACACAACCGAAGCAACACAGAATATTGAGGAAAATGCAAATTAAAGCATCCTCATTAATAGAAATCTCAATTACAAACAACCGACAATATCTGGGCTTACAAATTTGGCTCACAGGCTTGATATAACATGTTCAAAAATACAACATTCCTATATGCTCCTTAATGCGAGCTGAAATCTAACATCTCCAATCTAACATTCTTCTAACTAATCAACTCTTCTATCCTAATGATCTATTACAAGCCTTATATCATATCCGCAGATCTAGAATCATCCACATTGGCCAAAGATTATTACAATCTCCAATGAAAGAAAATGTAACGTGTGCATGAATAGGTCAGCCTCAAATTTGAATTACTCCTTGGTGAATGCATAGGATGAAGTGTGGACCTATAATTAAGGTCAGGGACACTCCACGGAACATTTTGAATCACACCGTTGAGATCTGCAAGTTACAGGAAAGATCCACAAGTGATCCAACTAGCTGTTAGGTTTAAATTATTCTGGTGCTGATTCAAGAAAATACCACTTAATTCGGAAGCGATAACTTGCCAAAAAAAAATCCAATCATGCTCAAATCTTGGAATAAGGAAAATTAACATGTCCACAATGTAAACATAGATCCATAGGGTCTAGTCAGAAACTATGAAGAAATATTGAATCTTCCAACTTGAACTGAACAAAGAACTGAACAAGAACAAAAAAATGAACGGAAATATTTTTGGTTGATGCAAGATTTCCAAGAACCAAGGATGCTCTTGCATCAAGCTACATCACAATATAGGAAGGGGAAAAAGAAAGCCACTATGTTTGAGGAGGAAGAGTTGGAGGTGGAAGAATTTGAAGCCCAGATGGATGAAGAAAGTGATGGGACAAATTTTAAAGATACTGATTATGAAATGGGTGAAGAGGAAACTCGAGAGGAGAATGAACATAATGAGGAGGAGACTAAAATTGAGGAAGACCAAAAGAAAGAAACCCTGACTGTTCCTAAACTTGAGAATACTAGCAATGAAACTATTGTTGAAGGTTCTAGCATTGATTATATGAAAAGTAGACTAACATATATGTAGGTACAGATGAATGACATAAAAAAAAAATTGGTCATGTTGATGAAGGTGATGAACAACCTAATGAATAGAGCAATGGTTGGAGTGGTGTCTGATCCAACCAAGATCACCAAGAAGTTGAAAAAGTTGCAAATGACTGATAAATTGAAGGAAGTAGATGAAACAGAGGGACTTGATTGGAGGGAGTATAACTCCCTAATTGGTGATTACTAGGACCTGTTTGGAAAAGCTAAGTAATGGCTCTCTTTTTTTTCTATTAAATGACTACTCTACTTTTTTTGTCTTTTTTTTTTCAAATATCAGACTGCTATTTTCATATAGCTTTGTTATGGTTTCATACATGTTGGTATATGGTGTACCTGATTAATGGTTTTCATAATTTTAAGTACTCTTTTTTTTAGACTACAAGAATCGGGTAGCATGACCCCCTATAAATTACAGTGCACTTGGTAAACTTTTTAACACGATTGGCGGTGCTAGCGTGACATGCCCTTTGGTACCACGGGGGTGGGGGAGACTAGACCTCGTGACCAACCTCCTACAATAGGGAAAGTTTATCCAATTGATGTAGGCCCCCTGCCCCATATTTTTAAGTACTCTAGTAGTAATCTTATTTTTTTAATTAATTATGGTAGTTCTATGGTTATGGTTTTATTATCTGGCCTACGAGCCGCCCTAAACATACTATTTTTTTATGTTGGCTGGTGGTGATGTTTTCCCACCCTATTTCCCTTTTTTGAGTTTTGGATGTAACCATGAGATCAAGGCCCTTACCCTACTAATATAATAAAAAATATTAGAGGTAAAGAGCATTATAATTATGTCCACTATCAATAGTAAAATTAGGATATGCGTCTTTAATCAGTCATTGTAACATGCCCAATGTTCTACACAATAATTTTTCCTATGTTTTACCCACAAGTGAATAGCTTATGCATCTAACCTTTAAGAGAAATAAAAAAATTCTTTTTCTTTGAATAATAAATGCACATTTAAAACATATTTCAAACTTTCCCATTGCATACAAAATAATTCCTTTCATTAATTCAAATAATGATGATACATAATTTCCATATGACATTTCATATTTACAAATTCCATAGAGATGGATGCAATTTACCTGCATAGCTTACACAAGCTTACAGAATATATAAAGTTCAAATGGTCCAAGGATCCCCCCTCAAATCTTGGCCACCAATTGAAGAGGAGAAGCATCAATCAAGTGCTTTTCCGCCAACCAAGAACTTACTGCAGTCCCCCGCACATATACCTAGTTGGTAAGATAGCCCTACCCTTCAGATTGGTTTGGCAACCTCATAACAATAGGCTTTTCTAAGTTTGTTATAATGTTCTATATGTTTCTAAAACTGACATACAATGGCTATCCCCTACATGTATGTACATCCTGGCCTAGTATGTAATCATGGATCATAGTGAAACTGACAATGTAAACAATGACCTCTTTACATTCCTTTGGCCAAAGTATTCATCACCTAGAACTTAGAGCAAACATCTCTTATTCACACACCTTCCTAGCTCGATTTGGATTAATGACCATTTATACTCTATACTTAGGTTATCACCTTTCCCATGGATCAGACAAATCCTAGGAATAACCTTATCATTAACTCATAATTAAATGAAATTGCTACTAAAGAAGAGAAAATAAAAGAAGGAAGACAAATGAACAAAAATAACTATAGAAATAAATTCTTATTATTTCAAACATGTAATATAATAACATAATTTATTATATAATTTAATTAAAAATATATAAAAAAATCTTACAATAATATTATCTATTTGGAATTCTTTTAACAATTAACAATATAAAAGAACAATTAGATAAAATAAAATCAAACAACATATATATGATAATAAAATAATAATTATTTCTTCCACCTTTTAATTAATTTCTTTATATTTATTACTTCTTAATTTCTTCTAAGCATTATTTACTTTTTCTACTTAAATTTTACTTTTTCTACTTAGATTTCTCATTCTTACAACATATATTAGTACTTTTTTCAAGACTAAGTCTTACCATAATCTATTTTCTTTTAATACATGTTTTATATATAGTACATTATCAATTGCAAAATGGATTATTTAAGACTATTCTCTCAACAATTATTAATACATTATTAAGACTGTCTTACCATAGTCTAATTTCTTTTAATGCTATCAATTCCAAATAGGTTTATTATTTTGAGAGTCTATTTTATTATAATTTATTATAATTTTGAAATATTAATTTATCTGAAATAATATTAAATTCAAAAAGATATTGTATGTTATTTATTGCTTACTTATTAACTTTAATTTCTTTATTCTTTATGATTATGACTTACCATAAAATATTTTATTTTGATTAAATATAAGATCTTATATTAATATTATAAGTTTGAAAAATCTTATCAATAATAATATATAAATTAATTAAATAATACATAAAACAATCATTATTTATGCATAAAATAATATTAATATAATAAAAAAACTTGATTTATAAATTATTTAATATAAAATAATCATTATAATAAATAAATAATTAAGGAAGAAATTGATATGAGTTTGAAATGAACAAAACGTGAAAAAAATATTATTTTCTCAAGATTAACGAAAAAATTAAAAAATGAGATAAAAAATAAACTAATTAAATAATATAAAAATGAGTTTGATTTATATTTTATTTAATATAAAATCATCATTATAATAAATAAATAATAATGGAAGAAAAAGATAAGGGCTTGAATTAAACAAATAGTGAAAATATTACATCATAAGATTAACTAAAAAATAAAAAATAAATAGAAACAAATATTAAAAACTAATTGACTTAGATTACACTATAATACAAAAAAAAAACTTAAAATAATAATAAAGGCAATCAAGGACACTAGGAGAAAAGCAACAAAGATTATTAAATAATAAGACAATGAAAAAACTTAGCTAATAGATAGATAAGAAAAAAAACATTTTTATTATTTGTTCAATAATTATATTATTTTAAATATTATTTATTTCATTTCAAATATGATTTATTTTATTTTAAATTATATAATTATTATATTTTTCAATAATTTTTTTTTAATAACAAATAACAAATAACAATGTAAATAATTAAAAATTAATTAAGTTAAAAATCAAAGTTGTAAACAAATGAATGAAACTAAAATTTATTGCTATTTTACAAATAAGATATTATTATTTTATTTTTAAAATTCATTGATGAGAAATTGTACAAAAATGAGAAAATACTATGTACCAATAGCGGCTTACAGGAACATCCAATTTTAAGATTTAAAATTTGAAAATGAAAATTTAGATTCAAATCTACAAATCACTAAACTAATCTAAACCAATTCCATAATTTTAAAATTTGATAGAGATTACAAGTAAATAAATTGTAAATTGAATTTAAAACTTTAGAATGAATACAAATAAAATCAAAGATTGATACTATTTATAAACTTATGCTTTAATCATTACGTTAAGAATAAATAAACAAACAAATAAATAAATATACAATTTTGACCCACTTTTAAAAAAATATTTGTTATTATTTGTTGGAAAGGGCGAACCAAATTAAATAGAAATTCACTAACCATTTTAAAAATGAGCCGACAAAAAGAACACATCTTAGGTTATCTGTGAGGCGGGAAATTCAGTAGATTTTTGAGTTTGATTTAGGCGTGCTCAGCATTTAACAAGTTCAAGTTCGTTCTTAGTCGCAGTAGGAGGTTGCGTGTGACATTCAAATAGGACAATGCTGACAAATACTGACACCACTCTGAAAAGACCTGTCCGCCTGCACTTGATTGATAACTTGAAACTTAACCGTAACAGTGACCCAAAAAAACAAAAACGGAAACAGGAGAAACGGCTAACGGATTTTTGACCAAAGTCAGAGCTTAGTGTGTGACACTTAAGCCCAGCTCTTCAGTGCTCTCTCTAAAGATAGATTTTACAGCAACTTCCTGTCCATTACCTGGAAGAACTCCTTTGTACACCTAGCCGAAACCTCCACTACCCAAAACTTGATCGTTTCGGAAGCCCTTGGTTGCAATATATAAGTCTCTGTAGTCAAATCTGTGAGGCCAATACTCCATCTCCCATTCTTCTATAACTTCTCTGTACTTGTTTCTCTTCCACCAAAAAATCGCTCCTGCAACCAGCACCAACAAGACAAATGCCAGAGGTGTGGTAATTTCGGCTATAAGTCGAAAGTTTGAATTCTTAATTTCTTAGGCATACTAAGGGAAGGAAGATGAGATAGATCCAACTCAGGTGCCGATCCATTTGTGCTGAAGCTCCAAGCAAGGACACAATGGTCTTCAACATTGGTTCCTGTAGCTGCAGAGAATCCAACGTACATTTCTTCTTCGAAAATGTTGGATAGGGTCGTAGTTTTCAGAGATAAAAGAGGCTTCTTGGGTCGAAATGAACCAGCTTCTACTATGGTAACATTCAATTCTTGTTGTGTATGTTCATAGTCAATCCAAGCCTGAAAATTTTGTCCGTTGTTGCGATCTAGGTAATGGAACTGGTGACCAATCCAGTATCCTGCAGCCTCAGACTTTACAGACTTGAGGTCATTGAGATCCACACCAACATGATTGTCGTCGATGTCTTCGAACGACATGGTTTGCTGTGTGTCGAGCTCGACGGCAAACAGATGATTGGACTGGTCTCCAATGGTGGAGATATTGAACAAACCGAAATAGGTAGGTGGTGAAGCTCTCAGCCAAGACTTGCTGGGCGTTATGATAAAGGCCATGCCCTGCCCGCTGTGTGAAGGATCGGAAGAATAAGAAACCATGGCGAAAACGAAGGATGTGCTGAATAATGAGATTGATATATCTGATTTACGAGCTTTCATACGCACAGGCTGATTATATAAAGCGCGGCCAAAGATGTGTTGTGATTGATTTGTGAGGCAGATGGCACCGGAGCGAATTGAAATATCTCCGATCTGATAAAGGGTGGATGCATTGAATTTGTTGAAGCGGAAACTTGTTTGGGCTTGTGCTGGAAGCCATGCATGCAGCACAAGAATAACTAGGATGCGCACAGACATGTCTTTCAGTTTCTAACTACAATAAAAATGAGCTACACAATCACTTCATATGGCTGACTCAAATAAACGATAAGTTGTGAGATAGCTGGTAAGCTTGCACACCACAGAAAAAGAGTCACAAATCAACGGTTAAAACCTACTATCATATCAACATTTAAATTAAATGAAGATGATGAAAGGAAGTTCGAGTCTCCCGTGTATTAATGAGAATGACTGAAAACCACCTCGGAAAAATCAGGATGCCCCCAGCCATGGCTCCAACAACTTTCACAAGATTAAACAGTTGGCAAGCTTGCACACCAATGAATCAATGAAGGCAACTACTACACCACCGAAAGTCAATGGTATAGTACAACCATGGCATACAAATTTTAGATTCTAGAAAGTTCGACAACCATGGATTAATGGTGCTTGTTAAACTTAGCCCAAATAGCCTCTGGTCCGTACATAGGTATCGTCCGTTTGTTTGTTTGGACTCGACGTTAATTCCATTGAGATTCTTCATAAATAAATAAATAAATAAATAAATAAATAAAAAGGAACCAACTTAATTATTCCAGTAACAAACGTATGTGCATCATGTAGTAGAATTAATTGTTACACTTTTGGAATTGTTGGGAATTGATTTCGTGGATTAATTATCATTTCAAATACGGATAAGGGTTTTGGTTTAGAAGTTTACTTAGGTTTATAGATTTTGGAGTAGAGGTAAATTTCTATGTGGTATAAAAGTATTAATCTAGTTTCAATTCTTTCAAATTATGTTGAAGGGAGGTGTGTTGGACTAACCATCGCATCTCTTGAAACTTATCTTGTGGACTAACCATCACTCTAGATATAGGTGAAGATATTGATTTGGAAGTTTTGTAACACTTAAATATTTTATTTTTCATTTCTTTTGGCAAAAGAGGATAAAAATATATTAATTAAGAAGCTACAAAAAATTACAAAAGGGTTTCCAAACAACAATAGTTGTCAATAAAGTCAAAAAAATGAAAATTTCAAGAGGTAGCAATGATCAGACCATATCATCTTGAAAATGTTGAATGAATTGTTAAGATTGATTAGGGGATAGGGACTCCTACTCTAAAATATTTCATCTATGCTTATCCTCATAAGTCCAAAATCTACAACAACATTCTATTCACAAGGAATATGACCAAAGGAGATGGAGTCAAAGGTTTGGTAAAGAAAAATGTAGACATATTTTGTCAAGATTCTTTGCATCAACTTCACATACATTTGGTTTGAAAGAAGTCATGGATCAAAGCTATGTTACATCTTAATAACCTCAAAATAATATCTTTCAAATTCATTTTCTTTTAGTTCTAAATGATTTATTTTTCTTTATTCTATCTAGGAAAATATGGTGTCTTTCTATTTGAATAATGAATTTGATGCCCCCACAAAATTATTTTTTTATTTTTCTTCATTTTGTAGCAATATAGTGTATTTTCTCATATTTGAAACAATGAACATTTCTATTTTCATGTTTTTGTTATAATTATATTTATTTCTCATTTACATAATAAAACTAGGTTTCATGTTGAATAGTGAATAATAAAATTTATAATTTGTGTAAATTTGAATTGCATTGTAGATAGATCATAAAATCTAGGAAGTGTATTAAATTTAAGGAAATACTATATATTTAAAGTGGAATAAACCATCCTTGTAGCCTTTAAAAAGAGAATTAAAAGGACTAAATATGTAATAGACCACCTCAATTTAAAAAAAAAATTATATCAAATAATTTATTAATAAGAAAATAATTTAAAATGTTTGCATAAATATTTAATTTCTATCCCTTTTTTTAATTGGAGGAAAAATCTTTTAACTAGAGTTATGAATTAGTAAGATCACAAACAAGGGACCTCATCCCCAACATGAAGACTAAACAATAACACCCTAATAGGGGTTTGAATCTTGGTGGAAAGAATCACAATACCATGATTTAACAATCACATTATGTCATTAATGACAATTTAATTTCTATTCTAACTACAATTATGAAATACTATAAATTGAAGAATTAAAAGAAATATACCACATACATTTTAATACTAATTTTTTATTCAAAATTGAATAATCAGTACAACTCATAATAAGGATTATTGATATATGATTTTATAAATATTTTTCAATTTAGAACAATACACATGAATGCTCCAAGATCAAGTTATCTTATTTAATTTAAGGCAATATGTTTATCAAGTTATTTGGAAGGAGAGTATCATTTGAGCTCACTTTACCTCCAACCATAAACCAAGTGGACCCCATTCAATTTCCTATTCGAAGTGGCCCAAAATTTCAAAAAGGATAGAAAATAATGACACCGATAGTTTAAAAATATGGAGAACAAAATATTAAATGTACAATCACTATCACATGCAATGCAATGAATCACACAAAGCCTAGATACCCTCTTAATATTATTGAATTTTGATTAATATGCAATCCTAAAATTTATTATGAATTTGCTTACAACCATAACATCAATTTAGCTAAAAAAATTAACTATAAGTCACATTTGATTGTGTCATTTTTTTATGGCATTACTATCTCTTTCTTGACTCTTCCAACGATGACTATCAAGAAAAAAATAATACATAACTAACATATTAGATAAATGGCTTAAACAATTATTTACCATACTCCTATAGTGTCGTAAATTTTCACCATTGACAATTTCACACTATGTTTTTCTCCCTCTTAAGCAATTGACCCTAATTATACATCTAATGTCCTAAATTATGCATTCCATGGCTCATTTTGACATTTATCAAGAAAACACATTTGCAAAACCAAAGCAAACATTTAATATTTATCTCTCGACACCTTACATCCTATAAAATAAGGCTAGGACTAAGTCACCCTAGGCAACTTAGTCCCCTTAGGTGACTTTGTCCCCCTATTTTTCCTCCAATTTTTAATATGTTGGAGTTGGCATTTTAATATTTGAATTTCAAAATGTTAAATGATGACTATTGGGATCTATTTTTTGGGAAATTAGATTAATTACATATAAACACCTTGTCATTTCATCATTTAAAAAGGAAGTTGAAGAAGTTTGATAATCTACGATAAAGAGAATTATCAATCAATTATTATCAAGTCAAGAGTGGTTAATAGTAGATTTACTATATAATTTCAACATTGAAGCATCATGTCAAGTTTTATGTGAGTTTGTTCAAGTTCATGTTATCATTTTATTTGGGATATCTAACCCTTGTAGGTCTTCCAAGCATTCAAGCCAATTTGTAATCAAGACTTTAGGTGATGTGCATGACTTCAATCCTTGAAGGAAACTCAAATTTGGGTGAGTTGCAATTCATTATTGACTCATTATTCATTTATCATTTAGCCTCTATCCCTCAAAAGGATGAGCTCTCTTTATCAATTCTACCATAATATGGAGGTTGAAACACCAACATGGGGTTTGATTAAGGAAAACCTCTACTTGGAACAACCATTCCTCTCTCTTTGAATGTGTAGGTTATAGGTCTAAAGGAGTTTAGAGGAAGATTGAAGATCATTTATTCATTGTTGCATTAAAACCCTACAACTTGACAACATACAAAAAATAAAATATCTCAGCATCTGACAAAGATATGATAGTGAGACACAAAATGAAGAAGGCTCTAGGAAGGCTCCAAAGTACTATGAAATTAAATTCTATATTTTGTTACTAGGACATAGTCACCACAGGAAACTTGGTCTTTCCAAATCAACCCTATATTCACATGTCAAGTGCATACAACTCTGCTCAGTCTATTTATGAACTCTAAATTTGTCTATGACATTTGAGATTTATTATTTTTGCATCAACATAGATTATTTGCATCATTTATTATTCCTATTATTACATTTCATATCAAATCCATTCCTAAGTCCTTAAACTCATATTTAATCTCGATTCTATTATAAAAATTCACCTTCAATCTTGGTATATTCCTTTCCCCTATTTTATCTCTCTATGATGAGAGTGTGTCAATGTTTCCCTTTTCCACCCACACAACACAAATAAGTATTTAATCATTATCAATGTAACCTTTCTAAAAGGTTAATGCCAAAAAAAAAAAATTGTAAATATTGAGTTATTATAAAATATAATAATTACTTTCCAATAATAGTAATCACAATAGCAACCATTACTCAATAATTTCAAGAATAATTTTCACAACACTCATTCTTTGATAAATCAAGAAATTATTTTATCAATATACTTAACTATAAATTAGTATCTAATTATTTAGGAATATTAGTTAGGTTGTGAAATCCCTACCCTCTATGAAGATTCAAATTATCTCAATGTCTTGATATAAAAAATTATAGAAAAAATATTAAAATAGCTATGGAAACAAGCATTGAAGGTATTTTCATCGCCTAAGTATTCTATTATTTATATTTTCAACTTTTCACTATTCTCTAATCAAAGGTTAATGTTATTAGGATTGAATTATTACTTGTATGTATTTTCTCCATTCATTTTAAAATCTTATCCCACTTCTTCCTTGTGATTATTTTGAATTGTCTCCCATCTTTTGTCACACAACATTTTGAATTTTAAATAAATTTATTTAGTTCCATATCTTTATTTGGTGTCTAAATGCAACAATTAGAGGCTAATCTATATCAATTTGTATCCAAACTATTTGAAAAAAAAAAATGCAAAAATTAACCCAAATAATAAACATTATGTAATATTCCTAAGAAATTTGAGCAAGGCTTTCAATTATTATTATTGATCCACAAACTAAACTTTCACTGTAATCCCTTAAATATCTTGAGGTAGCTTAAAAAATTAATCCAAAGCCTTAAAACCCTATTTAGTCTTTTAAAAAAAAATCAAGATTTTCCTTCTGGAAGAAATGACAGGTGTTTCTTCTACATTTCTTTAAGTAATTTCATTTTCTTACCTATCTAAGGTTGTGGGCTTCACTTGATTATTAATTGATACAATCTAAAATTAACTTGCATATATATGATTAGTTTGTGGGTTTAACTTCTTGCAAAATAAAATGTAATAACTACATAACAAACGCATGAACCCATGTTTGAATCTTTCTCTATCCATTTAGCTCTCCTTGCATAACTTTACAAACCTATCATAGTAATTAACCTCATGGTTCTTGTAAGTAAATTCTTAAACAATAGTCATGAGCATTATCCCTCAATTTCAAAGCCTTGTTCAAGCAATAGGAAAACCATCAAAGCAACCAAGAGAAATAAAGATTACTAGCTATTGTTGGAAGAATGGACTTAAATATTCTAAAACATAAATGAAAAATATAATACAACAACAGGCTTTTCATAGGACCAAATTCTCACCCTTCTAAAAAATAATACATTGTATTCTTAGTTAGTTCAAAATATGGTATTCCATTTTTGCTAATTAATTTTTCTTATAAAATAATAATAATTGAAAGGCTATTAAAATGAGGAAATTTAAAATAAATATGATTTTTGGATAAGCAAGTACTAATCTCAATCAAGTGTCAACTAGGTATTAAATATATATATATATATAATGAATCTTCACTTATACATTTATTGAATAATATAATTTATATGTCCACCTTGTTGCATACTTCTCATACATACACTAACACAACAATAAATAAGATGTTTAAAATACAACAAATATCAATTAAGTCCTCTGACCCTGCCAAAAGTTGCTTCAACCTTGATAGGGATCCCTCTACTGATTTCCTGAGTATTGCTAGGAATAATGCTATGGACCAATTTAGACTGTCTAAATGGGTCTTCCATGAAATTAATGACTTGAAAATAAAGAACTGGGCCCTCCAAAGTAAATTGGAAGAAATGGGAGCTAAGGTTTCTATGTTATACAAGAAAGATGCAGAGCATAAAGATCACATTGCTTGCAAAGAGACCAAGGAAAAGGAGAGTAAGGATAGAAGGATTGAAATCAAATTGGAAAAAATGAAAAATACAATGAAGATAATTACTGAATAGAATAATAGGATGGCAAGACATAATGCCATCATTATCAATGCCATGACTGAAAAACTAGATAAAGCTCAATAGGGGTCTTTGGTTGTTGATTTGGAAGAGGCGAAAGAAAAAAACCAGGAAGAGGACATTAGGATTTCAAAGAGAACCAGAGCTAATCTGAAGAGGAAGGCACCCCCCATGCCACAGATGATTCAAACTTTCAAGAAGGGTGTCTAGGAAATGCAGAACCTAGAGGCAGAGACTGAGTCTATTATGAAGACTCTGGGTTAGTTGCTGCTAGTTTTTTGGCTTGCATTTCAGTTGGTTTTTTTATTTACCTTCGTGGCCTTTTTAGGCTAGCTGCTGCTTTATCTAGTTTTTTTCTTTTTTTGAAGCTTGTTTTTTATAATGGACTTTTTTGTCCTCTTTATTTTGTTGTAATACTTGATGGTTGCGCGTCCCTGTAAAACCTATTTTTTCCTTTATCAAAAACAAATATTAATTAAGTTTTAAAAATATTAATTTATTTTATATATTTTAACTTTGATAAAAAGAAAAATAATATAAAATAATTCTATTAATTATAATTTCATTCTATATAAATATCAAATGAATATAATAACTAGCAGTTGCACTAGAAGAGGTGCAATGGTTAGCCGATTATATTTTTTATAATTTATATTTGAGAGGATTTGAAATTTGGGTATTAAAATCCAAAAGACTTAAATTAGACTTCACTATTTATGTAACTTAATTTTTGTAGAAGGGTTTGAAATATAATTTTCTCTCTTCAATGTGCATGTGAGTTGGTTGTATATGTTGGAACTTATGTGGAAGTGAAAAACATCATAATGCAGTATATGATCAGAAGATTGAAATGAAAGATTGCTTGAAGGAATACAAAAGAAAGCAATCAAAAGACAAAAATGAAAGACTGCTTGATGAAATACAAAAGAAAGTAATCAAAAGACATAAATGAAGAATTTCTTTAAGGAATACAAAAACAAAGGTGGGTGGTTATCATAAATCAAAAGCACAATTAGGAAAAAATGAATGATTGCTTTAAGGAATACAAAAACAAAGATGGGTGGTTATCATAAATCAAAAGCACAATTAGGAGAGAGGAATTTTGAACATCATGAACATGAGTGACGAACCAAAAAAAAGGCATGTGAGAATCCATAATAGGATAATGAAAGACATGATGCTGCCAATATGATAGATAGCTCTAATAATATAATCTTGAATCATGTAAGTGCAAAATGAACTGGGGGAGATATAATGCCCCAAATTTAAACATAAGCAATGATATCATAATAGAGACTAAGGATGATAAGATACCCCCAATCTAAAAAGATAGCACCAATAGAAGAATGATAGGAAAATGAAGGTCCATAAATAGCATAGGTAAGGCATGGTGCCCTCAATGTAATAAGATGATATGTTAATGAAAACACAATATGCAAATATTTAAGATGTAGGTAATGAACATTGGTATGTAGGAACAATATAAAAATTAGATAATGACATGATAAGGTGAATAAGTATTCAATCCAAGTATGGTAAATAACATAGGCATGCAATGGTGGGGTTGACCCCGCAGTGCAACGATTATTACAAGGTAGCACGATACCCTACATCAGGAGTTTGAATCCCATAGTGGTATGGGTGGTTGATCATTGGGTAGACGATGGAGGAAAGAGGACATGACTGTGGGGTTGAAGACTGCATGTGGAGGTTGGTGGGAGGATATCGATGGAGGAGTGGAGGAGTGACGACTTCATGCAAGGAGGAGCTAGGCCCATCGTAGAGAGGAATTAGAGGTGGCATGGCAATAGTTGTAGGAGGAAGTAGCAAGTAACGATGGAAAAGGGGGTCAATAGGTTGGATGTCTGTGGCAAGAGGATGGGAGGAGATGTGGGGGAAGAAGGTGGCAAGGATAAAGGAGGGAGGATAGGAGGAGAAATGGAGATATTGGGATGAGGTCCCTCGTATGTGGCCTCATTGGTTCATAGCTCTAGTCAAAAGTGTTTAGGGTGTTGCCCCTTAGCAGTGATTTACTGAACAAAAAAATGCATATGCATGCAATGGTGGTAATAAGGTATGACACATAAAAGAATAGGTAGGTGAACATGGGAATCATAAGTAAATAAATACCATGGAAAATAAGCTTACAAATGCATAAGAGTGGGTGTAAAAGTAGGAAAGGAATAAAAGAATCATCAATGAAAGTGGTAAACAAGAGTAAGTATGCAAGGATATAGTGATATTCCATGAAGATGCAAACAAGAATAATTCAAAACATGTCAAGTGAAAAGTAGGAAAATGCTCCCTCCTGCTTCCCCAAGAATGGAAAACTATCAAACTGGATATATAAGGTGATATTAGCATATAAAACACAATAAGAAAAGACATAATAAATACATAAAAAATATACAATAAAATCTAAAAATATAGGTACATGGATGTACATATGTTGTAAGATGCACACAAATCATTGAATAAGCCTAAGTGGAGGATAATTGACATCATATTTATCTTTATTGATCAATGCCTTTTGTTCTTGAATTTCCTTAAATTCTATTACATGTATTTCATCTTGATAGTCTATTTCTCTTTGCACAAACACATTATGCATTGGTGGCACATTAATAATTTCTTTCTTGACCCAAACTTCTTACTTTTTAATTTTCTAGTTGTTGTCATGCCCACTTTTATACATGGAAACATTGACACAAATACAACAATTTCTTTTTTATGCAACCAATGCCTCAACATCCTTGTACATAATGTAGTGTATTGTGTATAGTCAATAACATCACACATGTAATAAGAGATCACACCACATTTCAAGAATTAAATGAAGACAGGGGATGCAAAACTCATTTTGCACACCCTATGCTATTAAAATGACTTAGAAAGGGAATGAAATCAATTCTTATGATGCCTCAAGGGTTAACCTTTATAATATATTTTCTCCTTTTAGGCTGATAATGAATCAATAATGCCTCCAAGGCATGACCTAATTGACATATTAAATCAACATTCCTAACCAAGAATATAAAGTTATATTAAAGCCAATGACTAAATTTAATAAATTATACAAAAATAATAAATTAAGTACTTCTACTACCAAGAAGAATACCTTTCACATTCATATTATTTGAATTAGATTTAACTATTAATAAAATTAAATAATTGATAATAAGATAAATTTAAACTAATAAATAAGATGTAATTTAACGTTAATTACCTATCAAGAGAATCATTCAACATAGCTACTAAATTTCATGTTTTAATTCTTAACTAAGTCTTTGACTTAGAATAATATTCTACAAAATAAAAGTACATTATCACAAAAAGCATCCACTGTTAGACTCTACATATCATATTTTAATCAATTAAACAAATTATTTTTCAATGACTAACATTTAATATATAGAGTCTATCAATTGATAATTGTTTTGATTATGTATGAGATATATACTCTTTGCTTAAAAAAAAATTGTTTTGATTATGTAAATTTGTCTAACAATCTTAAAAATAATGTCTCGAATTCAAAATTTAATATTTACAAAAATATTTGGAGATACCATTGATACTAATTTTATTTTTTTTCACTTCTAAGATTTTAAATAAAGATGGAAGAAAATACATAATATTATAGCAAGTTCATGACCCTTTTATCCTATTGTTGATTTCTAAATCAAATTTGAGAGAAAAATGTGTACAATGAGAATCTCATATAACAAACATCCAATTCATGTGATATACAATCTCTAAAAGACTCCATTTAAATTTTTGTTTTACTCACCTTGATATGTTGGAGGAGTTTGTTAAACTCTATCACTTTTCCATTTATTACTTTTCCCTTTTATCAAGAAGATTCATGAGAAGCTATATTAGAGTTATGGCTTCTTTTTAAGACACAAGCTACTTAAAGTTGGATTAGAACATTGACCACTTCCAAGACATTGCACTTAATTTTATTATAGAAAAGCTAAAAAAAATTCTTAATGTCATATATGATTATAAATTTTGTATCTTTTTACAATTTGTATATTATTAAAGTAGGAGTATTCTACTTAAAAGACTTATTGAGAAGGAATATGAAATAAAGAGATGTTTCAAATATTGGGCCAAGTCTAATTGAAACCATCAAACCAAAGTATTGGATGAAAACTCTTTTAATTATAGAGGAGAAACTTTAGTGTAAAAGGTGAGGAAAAGATAAGGGGTATCACTTTACTAAAAATTTCATATATCATGGATGATTAAAAGATTCCCAATATTTCTTTTAATTTTTTAAATTTAAGTCATATATTTTTCTATTAAAACACACTTCTATATTAATACTCACACTAATATAATCTTATAAATAAAAATATTTCATTCAGTAAAAACATAAATTTGATTAAAAATAACAATTTATTTATTTTATGTCAAATATGGAACTTTCACATATCTATATAATAGTTAATACACAATTGAATAGTTAAATCTATTGATATTTACAACATTTGAATAAATATAAAAACCAAAGAAAGCCATCTTGAATAAACTATTTTTTGTTTCATTAACTTTAAATTAAATATTCATTAAATTACAAAAAAATTACATATCACTTCATGTTTGTTATTTACATTTTGTGTAATATTACAATTTGCAATTTTCATCATTAGTAACATAAAATTTCCTTTCAAATTACATTACCCCTTACACTATCTTTTATAAATAATGAAACAATCTCTTGTTAATTCTCAATATTCTACTTCAAAGCCTTTGTAGCATAAAATAACCATTGACTAAGGTTGCCCCTGCATCTTTCCCAAATTAAGTCAATACAAAGGCTTCCCCTGCATCTTTGCCAAATTAAGTCAATGCAAGATTTAAAACAGCAGACAATCTTAAAGCTAAAGCTATACGAATTTAAAAGAGAAAAGGAAGAAACTTTGACTCAAAATATATATTGAAAAATGAAATAGATGCTACATATCCACAATTTACTTCACAAAGATATTTCATCTTCAATTGGTGAAGTTCTAATTGAAAGGCTAATACACCTTAATTCAAAGTGTTGTTGTCGAGTAGTACATTAGCCTTGTTTGAACCAGGTCTATTTCCTCAATGATTTGTAGCAATTTCTTATATGTTGTTCTCAATAAGTTCCAAGAGATTTACATAACACTACAGGCATGAGGATTTTCATCACTAAATAAGGTGGTTTCTTTTTCATCCATTATCGGTGTGGAGGAAGAAGAAGGAGGTGCTCCTGATTCATAATAGTCTTGTACAGTCCCAGTATTCTACCCATAAGTATATGTGGAAGAACAAGTGTTGCTCTATTGAAAATAATGAGTAGCATAAGGATTGTATTCACTGCTAGATGGATATTCCCACAACTTTGCTCTCTTACCAGTGGAATTCCTCACTGCTTCCAAAATAGTCATTTCATCCACATACCCACTAACACTTACTTTTTGTTTCTCAATATCTATGCCCACTGAATGCACTCTTGTAATTTAAATGTTTCAAAGCATATTTAGACAGCCAAACTTCACTAAAACTCACAGGAAATGAAAAAATGTAGGCATGATATGCACCTTAAATAGTGTTTGACAAATCCTTGTATATCTTCCTTTTGCATTTGGTGTAGTCCATGTGCACTTCCATTTCAATGGTCTGATAAGAAGAAGAGGAAGAAAAAAGGCATAAATGATATAATTTCAAATGAAATATTTTGCAACATCATTTGTTTCTTAGATATCGAGTAATGGTTGCTAACCATATATCATCTGAAGAGCTTTTATATTGCTAATAGAGATAGGATTTTTTTGGGCAATGTGTTAAGTTATGATATTAATATCAATATTTAGTTGTATATTTTTTTAGTTAGACTTATTGATTCTTATGAACATCA
Organism: Sequoia sempervirens; assembly: GCA_007258455.2. Lineage (NCBI taxonomy): Eukaryota > Viridiplantae > Streptophyta > Pinopsida > Cupressales > Cupressaceae > Sequoia > Sequoia sempervirens. The sequence goes on along the minus strand of VDFB02381180.1, from coordinate 112,355 downwards.
TGTAGATGCAATGAGTGATAAGTGGATCATTCATTCTTGTGAAAAATGAATTTATATAAATTACCATTCATGAAAAATGAGTCAATAAATTTGATTAAAATATACATAATTGAATACTAATATTAATATCATAGCTACTTAATAATTCCAATGTTTACATTCTCTCTACTCTTTGACCATATTTCCAATAATGTTAGTTTATTTCTCTATAGATTCTCTGCAATTGTAAGCATAAAGGATCCATCTTTCCCGACTTAGAATATCTTGATAATAAAAACTACCTATATCTATAAGGAGAAGCCAATCAGGTTCTCCTATGCTAGGTATAGATCATTATTAATATACCCTCAAAAGCCTGATTTTATTAATATACAATTGCTGAAAATTATGAGAAGGCTGGCAACAAGGTTGATAATGATATTTGGCGGGTAGAACAACAATATTTGTTCATAATTAATTTTCCAAATGATGCAAGTTATTGGCTGATATGACTATCACAAGGTTGAAAATGATGGATTTTGACCTCCAAAGATGGTGCAAGTTGTATGAATGAAAATTAGACTTATGATGTTGGTACAACAATAAATTTGTCATGGCTATGGTTGGAAACCAACAATTAATGTCAAATCTGATCCAAACCCTCCAAAGATTGGAGTAGTAGCTAGGGTTTGCCAAAATGTGAAATCTGCTCATAAAAAATTCTAAAATTGTTGTAGAAACCTCCCAAAATGAAGTGTCAACAAAATAGGAACATTTGTTTGCACATCAACTTGCCCTATCACTATAATATTGTATGAAATATCCAAAATTAGAAACAAACACCATAGTGCCACTATAGCAACCTGAAAATGTCTTCAAATCCTCCACAAATCAGTAGACTCACAAAAATAGAAAATGGTATAAGGAGTTTTAAGACATAATGAACAAAAATCTAGAAGGTCTACATAGATTATCTTGGCTTTCCAATTTTTTTAAAAAAAAGGTTCAATACAATGGTGAAGCTTGTAGAGTGTCTTGTTGAATCATCATTTGTTGATGACAGGTTTTTCTTTGCAAACTTTGGTATTGAAGCTAATAAGGCAACAATCAAATTTGAAAGGAAATACCAAAAGAGGTGATTGTATGGAGACTACCAGATGAAACACTTATTGTAGATGATCAAAGCCACAATGAAGAGGATCAAAGCTATGATGGCATTTAGTAATAAACATTTTTTAAGATCTTTTTTTATATTATTGGTGTCTTTTTATATTATTGGTGTTCTTCATTTCTATCACATAGAGGAATATTTTGTGCATAGAGGTAATCATTCAACATAGAGTTCATCATGTAAGATAAATGTAGGGGAGGAAAAAGCATTCACTAACCTCTCTCAAGCAGATAGCCCTAATGTGAGGTGGATAACGGAGTTCCCAACTATAATAGTTTTCCTGCAAGTAACAACAAAGGGAAATAATTCAATAAAAATTAGTGGGAACATGAAGATCAAAAGAAAGAATAGTTTCCATTATATTGGATACAAACCTCAAAGATCTACAAACAAAAGACCAGATGGATAAATTTCAACACAAGCACCTGATTCATGGCCTCCCAACAACAAAAGCACATGTTGTATCTGAATACACATAAAATAAAGAAATGTTATGAAATCTCCAAAATTAGAAACAAACACCATAGTGCCACTATAGCAACCTAAAAAAATTTAGTGTAGGTTTTTTAATATTACTTTTCCTACACATTATTAAGCATACCTTAGGTTATAGGAGATGTGGTTCATGTGAGGACACGTGGTGTAATCCATCAATTACATGTGTTGCTCCCACTCACACTTGGGTGGTTGAGTTTCACACCCTCTTTTGGCCTTATATGCCACCTCACAAAACCACTCATCTGTCTCTTTTTGAGTAGGTTATGCCACCTATTTGGTATTTTCCAAGTAGGCATAACTCCCACCTAATTTGGTTATTTGGGAGTCATTGCCCCTCTTGGAATTATTTTCCCATATTATGCTATATAATAAGCATTCACCTCTCCCTCCTATCTAGTTCAGATCAAGTCCAAATCAAGTCTAGATGAGTTCATATTAACTCAATCAATTCAAGGGAGAGTTGATGCATATTGTATCATTTAGTGTGTGATAATAACATCATTTTGTTATTGCACTATATTCCAGCATTTTATCTCTTGTTTCTCTCATGTGGAAGGATTATCTTGGTTTTGTAGGTGATCTTGGGTGCTCGAGTTCATCAAAAACTCTTACATGGTATCAGAGCTATATCTCAACTCTTACATGGTATTAGAGCGTCAGATCTGCAAGCCCCTTCTCAAATTTGAGAGATTTTTGAGTGTTTTTAATCAGTATTGTAGGTTGCAGCATGCCTTTGCTTGTCTTAAGTAGCTGATTCTACCTTTTCATGTCATTTTTTTGTTGTTGGGGTCGTTTTATGTTGCTAAAGACATTTTTTTTACACTAGATCCATATTTTTTGTATATTTTAAAGAAAATATGCCATCTGGGTTTTGTTTGTAGCAGAAAAAAACCATCTAGGTCGTTGCTAGTTTCTACATACAGGTTGTATGTTTTGCAGAAACTAAATCATAACATTTCAGCAGACCCCCTCTCTGTTGGAGTTTTTCATTTTCAACCCGATCTTCAAAAGCCTATATCTCAATCATTTTGGCTCCTTTTTGCAAGAAATTTTTTTTTAATTTGGGGTAAAATTTCATAGGTTTTGCAGTGGTGTGATCCATTTTTTCTCAAGTGATCCGAATTTTCCAGAAAATTAGTTTTATCAGCAGATCTGAAGGACAATTCTCGTTTTTGGAACTTCAAACGGCTATAACTTTCACATATGACCTCGGATCGAGGTGATTCATTTTTTTAAAGTTGATTTTTTTTTAGCACTATACATTGGTGCCATTTTGAGGTTCTTATTTTGAGATTATTTTGTACTTTTAGTATTTGGGTCCAATTTTGGACATTGTAAAACTCTGGAAAATAACTCTGGAATTGTAAATGCACTAATTATAAAGTGCCACAACTATATTTTTCTAGGGGGGATCATGATTGAGTGAATTTTGGGGGGGTAATCTTGTAGTTGATTCTTTTGTGTTGACCAGTTGAGGAGGTATCATGGGTTTTTCTATTCATCCTTCTGTGGTAATGTTGAATAAGGATAATTATGAGTCTTGGAAGAATGGTATCCTGACACATCTCAGGTGGCTTAAGCTCTTGCCATACCTGAACCAGACACACCTTGGAAGCAATCAATTTGGGGTAATAATAATGATCACATTATAGGATTAATTGGTACATATATTGGTGTTGATATTTATGCGGAGATATCACATATTGAGTGCCCACACACACTTTGGACCAAGGTTTGGGATAGTTTTGGAGACCATCATATCTCTCCATTCCTAGATGATCCTATTGTAGATTGTTTAATTCCCCTTGATGATGCTGATAACATACCCTATGATGATGATACTTTAGAGGAGCTTGAGGATAATAAATGTCTTGAATGTCTAGTTGACAAAGAGACTTCTCTTCTTGCTTTTCCTCCTCCTATTGAGATCACATCCTCATCTACTATTGCATCTGAAGATACTTGCATTGCTACATTCATGACTTCTTGTGATTCAGTGCAGCAGGATACACATTGTCTTCCAGATATAGCTACTTCAAATGACTACTTGATAGACATTGCAAGTTTATTTATGGAGTCTCATGTTTCAAACTTGGGAGACACTATTCATGACATCCATATTCTCTTTTATGAAGTTGATTCTTCTTCAGTTGTTGTGGAGGAACCTTTGTATCCTCTTGTTCATTCTCCACATGATCATTCATCATAGTTTGGCATGATTGTGGATACTTTTGAGAAACATTTGGAGGAGCCACATTTGTCTTTAGAGGAGATATCTTTGTCTTCATATTCTGTTCTACATCCATCTCCACTAGGTTCTAGATTGTCATCTTCTGCAGTGTGGCCTAGAACACTTGATTTGATGGTGACAACTTTTAGCATTGACATGGGGACACCTGAGCAAAGTTCAGAGACATCATACATTTTCATCATTCTTCCTTCATATTCCTTTTAGGAATGGGAAGATATCCTACATACATCCTTGGTTTTCTTTCTTCCTAAGGGGAGGAATATTGTTCAGTGATCTTGAATCATCTTTAGCTTCTTGTGTGGAGAAATCACCAACAATGTAAGAGATTCTACATTGGGGGACTACATGGTCTCTCTTCTTCTCTCTTTGGGGAGAGTTTTGTCCTATGGGTTTTCTCTTTCTCATGTTTTGAGAGGTTTCATCATTGTACATGGGTACCTAACATGGCCTTGTCGTCAGGACTCATCTTTGAATTATTTCATCCTTTCACCCACCTAAGCTATGCTTAAGGGGGGTGTTAGTGTAGGTTTTTTAATATTATTTTTCCTACACATTATTAAGCATACCTTAGGTTATAGGAGATGTGGTTCATGTGAGGAGACGTGGTGTAATCCATCGATTACATGTGTTGCTCCCACTCACACTTGGGTGGTTGAGTTTCACAGCCTCTTTTGGCTTTATATGCCACCTCACAAAACCACTAATCTATCTCTTTCTGAGTAGGTTATGCCACCTATTTGGCATTTTCCAAGTAGGCATAACTCCCACCTAATTTGTTTATTTGGGAGTTATTGCCCCTCTTGGAATTATTTTCCCATATTATGCTATATAATCAGCATCCACCTCTCCCTCCTATCTAGTTCAGATCAAGTCCAAATCAAGTCTAGATGAGTTCATATTAACTCAATCAATTCAAGGGAGAGTTGAGGCATATTGTATCATTTAGTGTGTGATAATAACATCATTTTGTTATTGCACTATATTCCAGCATTTTATCTCTTGTTGCTCTCATGTGGAAGGCTTGTCTTGGTTTTGCAGGTGATCTTGGGTGCTTGAGTTCATCAACAACTCTTAGAAAAATATCTTCAAATCCTCCACAAATTAGTAGACTCACAAAAACATAAAATAATATAAGGAATTTGAAGACATAATGAACATAAATCTAGAAGGTCTACATAGATTATCTTGGGTTTCCAATTTTTAAAAAAGGTTCAATACAATGGTGAAGCTTGCAGACTATCTTGTTGAATCATCATTTGTTGTTGATAGGGTTTTCTTTGCGAACTCTGGTACTAAAGCTAAAGGCACCAATCAAATTTGAAAGGAAATACCAATAGGTTTCAAGCAACTTCCATTTTATTGGACTGTTTAGGGAAAAGGAGCTTATACCCAAGAAACAATGAACATGTTTAGCCAAAAATGATAGATGTGGTCAAGCAAATGAAAGAGATCTTTAAGATCGTGCAAATGCATCAGAAAATTTAAGGGGACACAAGGTGTCATAGTTGCAGATTTGGAAGGCCTTCATGTATGGCAGTTGAGACTATCCTTTCGAGCTCCACATTTTTCTCATCAGATGGAAGATGTGGAATTTTCTTTCAATAGAATTATCCATAAAAATTCTTTGGGCTTTGAATTTTGAAACCAAATCAGAATATGAATCTAGACTGAAATATTTCTTGCTTCTCCAAATGATAGAGAAATTTTCAAGCATGCATACCTGGAGCCCATTTTAGAAGATAGAATAAAAGCATTTAGGCTTAGATGGTGAATCAAAGTCAAATGTTTGAAATCCCTTTTAGAAACTAACTTGTAATTTAAACCCTAAAAAAATAAAACAAAAACTTTGGAAGTGATTTACCTCAAGATTCTTGCAGGATATCGAAAGAGAAAGTGTTGTTAACATAAGGTAAGGCATGTGAAGTGTAGTCTTGGAGGCATCAGGCGGGAATTCTCCAACAAACTTTTCAGATGCTTGAGAGAATTCTTCCTGTGCTGTGAGACAATTTCTATCAAGCGTGAGACAATTTTGATGGGCAAAGCCCACAATAAATAGCCTATCAGCTAATTATATGTGAGTTACTATGAATCACTAATTAATTTATTTTTGCATGCATATTTTCTACAGAATGAGATCCAAAATTATATTGAATCATTTTCTCTTTCACACAGTCAATAGAAACACAAAATAGAAAATTGCAAAAAAATTATGAAGTCAAAAGGCCCTAATGTATTGATTTAGGAAACAAATTACAAATATAAAACTGAATATGGGTTTCTAGCAAGGCTACAAAAAACTACAACTATACAAAAGGATATTGTCTACTCCGAAGTAGGGCATTATTATAGGAAATAAAAGGTTTGAATTTGTAGCCTCCTCGGCTAGTCAATTGAAGGAAAATCTAGTCTGGATGTTTAATCTCTTCATAAAATAATGATTGGACAATTGCCTTTCCATCTAATCAATAGTAGTCTGATGCATTCACTTTGCATATAAAGGATAGCTACCTAAAATTAGAAACCATGTCCAGATCATAGCAACCCAACATGTTTAGATATGTGAGAGACTTGAGTTGACCGAAATCATCAGAAACCATCTTCAGATTAGAGCATCAATATATGTTCAGAAATGTGAGAGACTTGAGCTGACCGAATGTATCAGGAAGTCTTGAGATTCTTGAGTAGAATGATATATCCAACATCTTCAGATAACTCAACTAACTGATGACTACAACATGCTTTCTAAACATTTAGATCTACATATATCTAGCTCTTCCAAATGGCTAAGCAAGTCAAAGTTATTTTCAATGCACAAAGATTGTCGAAGCTTTCTGGCAACACAAAACCTAGAGATTGGCTAACAACAATAGAAATTGAAGAATTTGTAATAGAAAAAGCTTGTTGTAGAGGAGGTTGCTTCAAATTTTCATCACCTACACTTGTTAATGAATGTTGGACCTTTCTTCTCCTTGTTCCCTGATGTAAGCCTCAAAAAATACTTTTGGGCATTGCTTGCTACTTGAGTTGGTGTCCTTGAGATTACAAAGTATCTTGAAATACTTCTTCAATCACCTCTTCATACTTATCAAGACCCATCAAAAATAGCCTACATCACAGACTCAAACAAACAAATTAACTTTGTTCTGTTACCCCAACATACATCTATTTATCTAATGAAGTGTGCCTCAGTTTTGAGTAAATGTAGATCATAAATGCCTTTATTTTTCAAACATAAATCGTTCATTTAATAGATAAAAACATATTATTTTAAAATGAAATAAAACACAACATATTTATTGGATTCTGAGCTCTCTGCAATTTTGTTGCTCAAGAATGACATCACATGGGATCTCCAGTACAAAACTCAAGTAGATTGCAAATTAAGATGAACTTGTTGTATGACAAACCATTTTGTCTAGTAGTTCTATTTAATATAGAAAAATCTTATCCTAGGGTTTGGTATTTGTTTATTCTTATCCAAATGTTCAGAGTCAATTCATTACTTTGTTCTTTCCATCAATCTGTGGGGAGAAAGTCATAAATCTCTTCAATTTGGCATCCATCCTTATCGACAAGGATTTCAACCATTTCCTCAAATTTGGGAATCCAAATTCAAATTTATAAATTTTGACAAACCAAAGTGCTCCCACACATAGACGAAAAATTTATCTGTAGTTTCCTACCCTAATATAGTCTTCCCATGGTACATTATTTCATGCAGCTTGCTAAAACAGTCTACCATGACAAAAAAAAATTCACTTCCTTAATATTAAATCACCCCATCACATGGTGGATTGAAGAATTCTATTCTATATGCAATACTATCATTCACGAAGTCCATTTGTTTAGAATCGAAAGTGACCCAGGTTCGCCATCAACTTGCTGTGAAAAATTGGGATCAGATTCAATGACTAATCAGAGATCATTTTCCCTGAAGCAGATAAGTAATCATATTTCATGTTAAAATCCAAAGGTTCCTTTCCTTCTAATTTACCATGTCATGTCTTCAAACATTTGGTTATTCTCAAAAGAGTGGCTTGAAGATAATCTGGAAATAGAGCTTTTCTACTTCACTATATTTCTTCTCAAATTTATTGGTTGGATTGAATGACACCACCCTGTCTTTGGTGGCACCGGCAGGAGGGATATGCACAAAATGGATTTGTTTAAATTAAACTTTAGTAACACTCAAGCAAATGCAAATGGTAGGTGTAAAGCCAGATTCCACAAACTTTTCCAGCATCCTTGCCTGTAATAAAATGGGAGCTTTGGAAAAAGGTATGTACATTCATCAAAGAATAACTGAAGGTGGATTTGTTGTTAGATGTTATGTTTGGAAAAGCTCTGGTAGAAATGTATGCAAAATGTGGGAGAACGGGAAATGTAGCACTCAAGCAAATCATAGACAAGGCACGTGAACTGTTTGATAGAATGTCTCAAAGAAATGTGGACGCATAGACGAGGTGTGAGAACTGTTTGACAAAATGTCGCAAATAAATGTGATCTCATGGAATGTGAGGATTGCAGGGTATGCACAAAAAAAATTGTTTACAGGGCTTTAGAAATTTTCAAACAAATGCAAATCAGCAGGTGTAAGGACAAATTCCACAACCTATTTTAGCATCCTCTTTGCCTATGCCAAAATGGGAGCTTGCAAAAGGGTATGGCATCCATCAAGCATAAAGGCTAAGGGAATTTTGTCAAACATTGTATATACATTCAATCATAATGAATATATAATGCCACAGTTACATTCATACAAACGTCTTGGCATAGATCAACAGATGCCCTATATGCAGTGGGCGCAACTTGATAAGGTGGGTCGCTCCCCTCCTAGAGGGCATGCTTTTCTTTAAAAAAGTACGTAGTTTTTTTGTTTTTTTTTAAACACAAAATGGATAGATTATAATCCCCATCCATTTGGGATTGGGTTCATGGGAAAATTTTCTACCAAACCATACAATAAAATATATGAAAGTGAATATTGACTTGCTCATGTATAGACTCCTCCACGATAGCCCTCTGTGGCATGTGAATGTTTCATTATGCAAAGATAAGTATTCAAAAGAGAAGGAAATACCTCTCAAAAAAATAAAACCCATTGCACCATATTTCCCTATCCGCAACATTTTAGTTCTACGGCCACCCCTCTTTTTCTGCCACTCTTTTGTCATGGCATCTCCATTGTTTTTAGAGATAGAAGGAATTTCGTCTTCACCTTCACCTTCATTGGCAATTTTTTGATGGCTACAAATATTCTAACTCATTGAACTGTCGGTATGGCATTACTTGTTGTTCTTTTCCCACTATCATTATCGCTTTTAAGCATGTAACTAGAGAGATAAGATTTTAAAGAGCAATGGTAGTGCTATTATTTTCAGTTTAGCACAGGCGGCGTTGTTAACTTTAGTTTTTTTTTTACATAGAGATAAGGATAAAGTGTGTGAAGTGGCGACATTTTCTAGGCGTTAAAAATGGATAGCGGGATTGCCCTGTCTCTGGCGCGAGTCTTTTCCTCTCCAACAAAATTCCAATGCTCTGTCTCAGGTGTGAGACTTTTCTAGTGGGCAAGCCCACAATAAAGAGCCTATCGGCTAATTATTTATTAAATCATCTATATTAAATGACAAAACTATCCTATAGATAATATAAGATCTTCATGAATGATTTATTTAATATACTTCTTTAATTTAATTCCTTAATTCAACTAATTACTATGCATGCCACAACAAGGACTCCACAAACTAAGTTCAAGTCATGCCCTTTTCTTGTCAAATAGAAAATTTAATGTGAGTTAAAAATAATTAAGCAATCATATTTTTTTATGTTTTCTCGAATATTAATATATTATGTAAACAAACTTACATCTTTCTAAAGTATACATCTAAATAATATTTTAAGAAATTAAGCTAAAATTAAAATTTGAAGAAAAATAGATTAATAGTATTAAGTTTCAATAGTTCATGAAAATCAAATGCTAATTATTTTTAGATTAAAATTGTTTGACTTTTTTAAATCAACATTTTCAATCATACTCCATGATCCATCATGAGGATTCATCTCTCTTTTTTCACGCATATCATCTAATGATGGATCATAGAATATGATTTGAAATATTGATTTAAAAAATTCACCAATTTCAATCTAAAAATAATTAACACTCAAAAAACAGATTTCTAAAATGAAAACACTCGATAAATATCTAACAAATTTAATTTTTTGGTATTCAATAAATATACATTAAATTTATGATGTGTACGCGTCGACATGTACGCACTGCAAAAACCATTTAAGATGTTTATCAACGGTATCTAGTATATACATACTATTAAGGTGTCAACCAAACAATATGTACACAGCGGAGCAAATTTAGAATTTAACCGTATCTGGCAGCCTTAAAGTATAAAAAACATTCTCAAAATCAAGAGTTGGAACCAGACGATGGTTAGCTCTCCGTTAAAATCTGAGAATGAAACCTCTACTAAATTTGTTGAGACTCTGGACTATCGCGCCTCTAGAGACTTGAAAGTCGACGCAAAGGAGACTCCTGTACTTGGATATGAGCTACTGCTCTCTCCATTCATCTCATAGAGATATAAAGGGGGAAGAGAGACTTCACCGTCAATTATCTGCAATACTTGTCTGATGCTGGGTCTCGTCTCCGGCTGAGGATTGCAGCACGCCAATCCCAATTTGAGCACCTTCTCCATCTCATCTTCAGCATATTCTCCACCAAGATTGGGATCGGCTGCATCCGTAAGTCTGCCTTTGGTATTCAGCTTTCTCAACCATTCCACCAGTACTACCTGGGAAGCATCGAGAGAGGGATCCACAGGCCTCCTCCCGCAGGCAACCTCTAACATTAAAATGCCAAAGCTGAAAACATCTACGCCGGGATCGGCCTTTCCTGTATTTAGGAGTTCCGGTGCGATGTACCCAAGAGTACCCACCACACGAGTAGTTTGTGCTTCTCCCGTGTGCTCATACAGACGAGCAAGCCCGAAGTCCCCCAGCTTGCCATTGAGTTCAGAATCCAACAAGACGTTGCTGGATTTGATGTCTCTGTGCACCACAACCTGTTCCCACTCTTCGTGAAGATACAGCAATCCTGCGGCAACGTCCCTCAAAATTCTGTACCTTTGAGCCCATTCCAGCACACTCTTCGTCTTCGCAAATATCATCTTGTCCAGGCTTCCATTTGGCATGTAGTCATACAAAATGAAAAAATTTGCTCCCCTCCTGCAATAGCCTCTGATTTGCACAAGATTCCGGTGCTGCAAACGCCCGAGACTTGAAATCTCTGCTATGAATTCCTTCAGAGCTTCAGCGCTCTCTTTAAAGATGGATTTTATAGCGACTTCCTGTCCGTTACCTGGAAGAACTCCTTTGTACACCTGGCCGAAACCTCCACTGCCCAAAACTTGATCCTCTCGGAAGCCCTTGGTTGCAATACATAAGTCTTTGTAGTCAAATCTGTGAGGCCAATACTCCATCTCCCATTCTTCTATAACTTCTGTGTCTTTGTTTCTCTTCCACCAAAAAATCGCGGCTGCAGCCAGAAGCAACAAGACAAGTACCAGAGGTGTGGTAATTTTGGCTATAAGTCGAAAGTTGGAATTCTTGGGCATAATAAGGGAAGAAAGATGAGATAGATCCAGCTCAGGTGCGGATCCATTTGTGCTGAAGCTCCAAGCAAGGACACAGTGGTCTTCAACATTGGTTCCGGTAGCTGCAGAGAATCCAACGTACATTTCTTCTTCGAAAATGTTGGACAGGGTCGTAATTTTCAGAGATAAAAGTGGCTTCTTGGGTTGAAACGAACCAGCTTCTACGATCGTAACATTCAATTCTTGTTCTGTATGTTCATAGTCGATCCAAGCCTGAAAATTTTGTCCGCTGTTGAGATCTAGTGGATGGAACCGGTCACCAATCCAGTATCCTGCAGCCTCAGACCTTACAGACTTGAGGTCGTTGAGATCCACACCAATATGATTGTCATCGATGTCTTCGAACGCCGTGGATTTCTGTGTGTCGAACTCGACGGCAAACAGATGATTGGACTCCTCTCCGTTGGTGGAAAGATTGAACAAACCAAAATAGTTAGGTGGTGAAGCTCTCACCGAAGACTTGCTGGGCGTTATGACAAAGGCCATGCCCTGCCCGCTGTGTGAAGGATCCGAAGAATAAGGAACCATGGTGAAAACGAAGGTGGTGCTGAATGATGAGATTGATTTTTCCGGTCCGCGACCTTTCATACGCACAGGCTGATTATATAAAGCGCGACCAAAGTTGTGTTGTGATTGATTTGTGAGGCAGATGGCACCGGAGCGAATTGAAGTATTTCCGATCTGATAAAGGGTGGTGGCATTGAACTTGTTGAAGAAGAAACTTGTTTGGGCTTGAGCTGGAAGCCATGCATACAGCACAAGGATCACTAGGATACGCACTGACATGTCTCTCAGATTCTAACTAGACAATAAAAATGAGCTACAGAAACACTTCATATGGCTGACTCAAAATAAATGGTAAGGTCTTAGACAGCTGGTAAGCTTGTACACCACAGAAAAAGAGTCATGTAGACGGCCTGGAGCACTAAGACAAGTCAACGGTTAAAGCCTACATCATATCAACATTTAAAATAGATGAAGATGATGAAAGAAAGTTCGAGTCTCCCGTGTATTAATGAGAATGACTGAAAGCCACCTCGGGAAAATCAGGATGCCCCCCGCCATGGCTCCAACAATTTCCACAAGATTAAACAGTTGGCAAGCTTGGACACCAATGGATCAATGAAGGCAATTCCTACACTAATCAAAGTCAATGGTATGGTAAAATCATGGCATTAAATATTAGTACAGAGTTTAACTTCTAGAAAGTTTCAGCTATCATTATATATTTTTATATTGAACAAAGCAATTATGAAAATGAAAGTTAATTACATTAATCAAAGCCAATGGTATAGTAAAACCAAGGCATTAAATATTAGTACAGATTTTAGGTTCTAGAAAGTTCCAGCTATCGTTATATATTTTTATATTGAACAAAGCAATTATGAAAATGAAAGTTACCAACTGAAAGTTATGAACTCAATCACAACGGCTGCATTAATAGCATGTATTAGTGGTGTTCACTAAAGTCAGTTCAACTTTTTTGTCCAATTCATGCACTTTCTTACACTCGATTCCTATTTGAAACTATGAAAATTATTAATTTCAGTTTTTTATTGTAATTATAATTATTGTTTCTCATTTAACACAATAAAACTAGGTTTTATGTTGAACATAAAATAATTAAATTTATAATTTCCATAAATTTGAATTATATTGTAGATAGACCACGCAATCTAGGAAGTGTATAAAATTTAATAAAATTCTATATATCTAGAAGTGGAATTAACCTTCCTTATAGCCTTTAAAAAGAGGATTGCAATTACTTTTCAAGGATTAAATATGTAATATATGACTTCAATTTTTTCAAAATTTCAAATCAAATAACTTATTTATAAGAAAATAAATTAATATGTTTCCATAAACATTTTATTTCTATTATAACTATAAGTATAAATTCAAGAATTAAAAGAAATGCATCACATGTTTTAATACTACAATTTTTTTCAAATTTCAATAATTAGTATAATTCATAATAAGGGTTATTGCTATATCATTTTATAATTAGATTAATTTACACGAGTATAGATGAATGCTTCAAGACCAAGTTACTTTATTCAAGTTCAAGCAATATGGTTATCAAGTTGTTGGGAGGGAAAACATCATTTCAACACTTTTCCTCCAACCATAAACCAAGTGGTTTCCCACTCAACTTCCTACTAAAAGTGGACCAACCTTTCAACAAGGGTGGAAGATAATGGAATCTATAGTTGAAAAAAATATGAGAACTAAACATTAAATATGCACACACTATCACAAGCAATTAATTACAAAAATCCTAGATACCCTTAATAATGTTGACTTTTGATGAACATGCAACCATAATTTTTGTTATGAATTGGAAATGCATACAACCATAACATCACTTTAGCCAAAAAAAAAAAAAACTATAAGTTGCATTTAAATGTGGGTCATCTATTTATGATACTAGTATCTCTTACTTGACTCATTTAGCAATGAACATCAAGACAACATAATACATAACTAAGATATTAGTTAAAAAAAATAAAAATTATTTACTATACTCCTAGCATTCCTTACCCTTGAGTTGACTTACTAAATTTATATGATTTTTCACTATCAATTTACAATGCTAAAAAAATCAAGTAGAATGTGTGATGTAGGAGCATCCAGAAGCATTTGGAAGCTTTGAAGTATATGTTGTCACCAGAAGAAAAGTTGTAGGGGATGGCATTATAGAGTACTACATTCTACTAGATTTCATTTCTTGGGCCTTGTGGTTTGGAGGGAAGGGAGATCTAGTTGTGAGGAGTGTTAGTTTCAAGTTTCCAAACTAGGGATAACTTTAAGAAACATCTCCTTGGCAAAGGTGTAAAATCTTGGAGAATCTTGTATACTTCCCGAAAAAATATTAATTTTATTGGAGAATTTTTTCATTTTTCAAGAAAAAAATCTCAATTGGTGAATCTTTTGTAATCGCTACAAGTCTATGGAAAATCCTAGTGAATTGTAATTTTTTAAAAACCAATAAAATATTTTCATCGATGATTACAACCTATCTTCAAACCAATAAAATATTTCCATTGGAAAATTAATAATTGGTGAATTAAGCCTGAACTCAAACAAATAAAATATTTTCATTGGCAATTCAAATATGTTTTCAAACAAAAAAAATATTTTCATTGGTAAATTAAACCTATTTTCAAATGAATAAAAAAACCATTGGTGAATTAAACATAATCTCAAACCAATAAAAATATTCATTGGCGAAATAAACTGGTATGCCAATAATAAATCATAGTGTGCATGGTGAAAATATAAAATGCTACATATTGTTTTATTCTAGGACAAATTTTTCACAGATCCAAATTCCTTCATAAAGTGTTTGAAATGGGGACAAGTGTTAACATATTCATTATGTCTGAAGCTAGATGTCAGCACAAATCAATATAACCCATGATCATTGGATGAATTTTCGATGGATGACTATAGTTGCATTCTGGAAGCAAATGTCTAAAGCACTAGACTTTCAATTTCAAACCTCTAGAATTACAATAGAACCGTTAGATTTTCAAAAATCAATGGTTGGCATTTTAGTACTTATTAAATCACTTAGAGTCATGACACCCAAAATAATATTTTATCGTTGACTGGCTACCCCCAGTTGAAAGTTGCTTAAGTTATGACTTAAGCCTTTGGAGTCATCATGGTGACTGGCCCCTCGACCTAGGTGATTATCAGTTTTGTGGAGTATCAAAGTTAGGTGACAAATATTTTCTCATGAAAATCAATAGATGAGATGGGTGATTAATGATCGGGTGGCTCCCGTGTGCCCACACTACTGAGAAGGTGATGTCATCAGTTTTAAGTGGTAATGCAAGATTGTGACATCTTTCCTCGATGGGACTGAGCTTCAACTCAAGGTTAATGATCTAAAAGGAATCATCGGTAAGCGTTAAGTTCATCAAAGGTCAACTGTTATCACAAGATGGACGACTGTAGTAACGTACTTGCATTTCAGAAGAAAATTTCTGAAGCACCAAACTTGTGAATTAAAATCTCCAAAAAATAATGCCAAAACTATTAGATTTTAAAATATCAATGGTTGACATTTTATTATCTTTTAAATCACTTAAAGTCATGACTCTTTTTTTTTGAAATAATATTGTCACATCAAGTGGTGAATTAAATATTCAAGTATTGAGTATTTTATGTCTTTATTCTATATATACTTCACCAACTTGATGTTCTTCATATCATCTATAATATATTTGGTAATTGTCTTTTCTTTCTTTCTTCTCTATTCGCAATTTAACTATGATATGGAGTCTTCATGGTGTGTCATGCTACCCAAAAAATTTTGGGAGAAAAGAAGTGACAATGCGTATGACAAAAAAAAGTTGGGTATGGTTTCATAATTCCTTGTGTGCAAGTTGACAATGTTATAAGAATAATTGTGGGTAGGGAATAGCTCTAGAACAACCCCCGTGGTCTATTTTTTGAGGTAGGACTCTCTTTTCCAATTGCATGGACATTTTTCTCGATAAAGATTTGGTGAAGACGCTGGCAATATGTTATTTTCAACCTTTCATTTACTCTATTTCTTCATTGGATTTGGCACTAAGGCATTACAATTTTGAAAGTGGGTTAGTGCCTATTAGTGAAATCTTCCACAAAGTGGAATTGGATGCTTCTACAGTTCATGCTTTTGGCCTAGTTAATATGATGTGTGGTCTATTGTGTGATATGAAAAATGAATCATTAAAGAGTTTGGAGTTTTAGAGGAAGGATTTGGGTGATTCCCTTTTCTTCTTTATTGTTACTTTGTTGAATTCGATTCATCTTCTGCTCAAACACCCATTTGAGGGCATATGCTGCTGTTACAATTTTTTAAAGTAATGAATTACTTCTATGTTTTATTGTAAAGCTCTTATAATATGTATTTTGTGACTAGTTTTGTCATGGCTAGTGGCTTTTTGGCTAGGCTGGCTATGTAGTATGCACTTCATCTTTAGGTACTTAAATTAAAATACTTTTTGTGGCTCCATTCTTGTAAATTCTTTTTTCTTTGTTCAATACAAAATGTGGCTTTTAAAACTAAGTAATAATCAACATATAGTTATGATTATAAGTGAGAAAAATTTATTATGACTTATTAGTTGACATTGATAATGATTAAGCTACAAAAAGTCATTTAATTCTCTCTTTACAATGCCTCAAAGTACTCTGCCTTTCATTTAATTCTCAATATTTTTATTGATTTTTGTACAACGGCTAGATAGTCTTTCATTGAAGAAAATGTGGTTGTGGTACTACAAATTAATGTCATATGTACCTAGGAAATTTTTAAAAGATTCAAATTTAGTTTTCTCTTTAATATGAAGTGAGTGAAATGTTTGATTTAATAACTTGATATTAAAAATGGCAGAAAGTATGGCACGTGGCACATGTTTTCTTTTTATCAATTTCCATTTTTTTTATCAATTTTTTGCATATCTGTTAGATTGTCTTTCTTTGAAGAAAGTGTGGTGGTACCACAGATTAATGCCATATGTAGATCTGAAGCAATTGATTAGATAGCTTGATATTGAAAACTGCACGACATACTATAGATGATGATATCATTAATCTAACGATCAATTCAAACAAGATTTGTAATGATTTCATATCATTTGAGTGGCAATTTTGGTAGAATATTGCCTTTAGGTGCAATTTGCATGTAGCTTGGCGTCAATCAAAACAAACATTATAAGTGTAAGACTTAAGTTACATGATTAAGTTGGTTACTTGGTTTGCACGATTATCATTATACCCAACCTCACATGAATCATGAGTAAATAGGGATCAAGATGGTAGTGGTGGCCCATAAATAGGGATAGTGAGCACAAAATTGAAATCATTTGTAGAAAACTAAAGGCTTTACTATTGAATGCAATGTTCCAAATTTTCATAAGGGTTTTTATTTTGCAAGGTAACTATCATAAGGGTTTTCATTTTGCAAGGTTAATAAGGAAGAAGATGATGTGGTATTATTGGGGATACTATAAATTCACTTGCCTCCTATTATGCAGTTACAAAGTAAAAGACCAATTTCCTTTAAGTTTAGAGTGGGTGGAATTGGAAAGAGGTTGATCTAGTTCACCTGACTTTTGAGACAAGTTTTGAACTAGGATGAGGAACTTTGATGGAGATAAGTGCTTTCATAGAGAGTATGCCCACATAATTATTTTATTCTTGTTTGCATTAAAAGATAGTGACTTCTGATATTTTATTTTGACAGAGGCCCTCGAAGAGGAACTATAGACTTTTAGACTCATTGTGTGCTATCCAAATGCATGGAAGCTACATGCACAAGGTGGTAGCAGATTTACTACCCCTCATCTTCTGCATGACTTTGGTTCTCAAATAGGATAGGCATATTTTGTATCTTCATAACTCCCATTTCCCCAACATGGTAGGCAAGCCCTATGGATTCTCAAAGTCATTTGTTTTATAATACGGTTTGGATCCCATAGCTACTACTACCAGCTTGGAATCAATTGTGTCATTTTGGGTTGTTTTGGTGCATCATATTGAGCATATTATAAATGTAGAACCATATTTGACATACCAAGATCCAAACCATGGTTGACAAGCCCTGTAGTTTGAGAACACATATGGTTTGTATTGTCCCCAGTAGTAGAAGCAGCCAGTGGCCCAACAACTTGGAATCAATTGTGTCTGATGTAAAGTGACATGTGCCATTTATACATAACAAGAGCTTGCATGCTCTAGTCATCTTTAAAAAGCTATGTAATAATGTAACATTGTAATTCAGTGGTAATAAAATAAATGGTTTTGTTATTCTTCGGTATTCATTTACAGTAAAGAATTATTTTTGTTTACAGTGTCTATTCAAATTATACAAGTAATGTAAATGGAATAAAATAATGGAATGAAATATTTAATAAACTTAGAAAAATCTGATTTTTTTCCTTTAAGAGATTAGTATTATCTATTTATGAAATATTTGCATGTAGATTTAAAAAATAAAGCAATACAAATGAATTTTTTTTTTTTTCATCAAATTGACAAAAAGCACTAAAAGTTGTCACTTTTGCTAGGCTTTGTTGAAATGTTATTGATTTCTAATTTATTGTTGACCTTCTCCCTTGGTTCCAAGTATCACTAGTCATTTTATTAAGTCCTTTGCAACATTAAGTTACTAGCCCCTTGGCCTTGATGTCAATCAATGTATTGCTTTTAAAGGGATTCTATGAGTCCACGGGATGCTTCTAGTAAATCTATATGTGACTCGCAAAAGCACAAAATGTTTTGGAACACAATGATCTACTAAGAGGGGAGGGTGAATTAGTAGATATCTTTTAAATTTATCCCTTATATGATTCTAATAATTGTTTCCCTATTAACTTAATTTAAGTAAATCAACACAGTTATAAGTAGAGGCAAAAGCATACACATAACACAAAATATACACGGAAAACCCAAGATGGAAAAAACCATGGTGAGAAGTGCTGCTAGGAGCTACTGTCCTAATCCAACCTCACAATAAAAAGCTTTGTTATAGTGTTTAAGGGCACCTACCCTAAGGAGACACCAATCCCTTGGTTTTAGGGGCACCCACTCACTACATTGAGCACCTATCTAGATATATGATGGCACCTACCAATCATATTTACAATAATGATTGTTACAATTTGTTCAATAGAACATAGTTAAGTGTTCCAACTCAATTTGCAATTTCCCAACACTTAATTTCAATCTCTACACCTTAAGTTGGGAAAATATGTCTGAGCCTTGCAATTATATAAGGGTTATTGTTGATAGGATATATATATATCCTAGTTACACTGATAGGTGTAATATATAATAGCATAAGGGGGGAGAGTGGGATGCATGTAAAAAAAAAATTGTTAACTTTTTCAAGGAACTACTAAAATAGTTGACATATTTTAGATAAATGATACTTTGTGTGTAAACCCTTTTCCTAGTACCTGCAAAACAACATGAATAAACAAGTTAGACAAGGAATTACAAGTTAAAAGAAGGATTCCCCATGAAATCCATTTGCAAACTGAAAATAGGAAAGAAAATAAGCAAGAACACAATAAAATTGATAAACCAAAGATTAAATCCTAATTTAAATAGAAAACACTTGATCCCATGGGGGAATTGGTGCCAATTTGATGTGAAAATTGGCCCTTCCCAATTCCTATGATGCAAGATTCAAATGTTGAAGAGATTGTTGATCCGCTTTTGAGGAGAAGATAAGAACTCCAAGCCAAATTTGCAAAAAGCCTAGCTAAGAATTCAAATGATGGATGGAAATGGCTAAGTATTTTAGCATGGTAACTTTGCTTGGATTGTGGATGTTAAAATGAGGAGAGGAGATCTTCATTTATAGGATTTCAAGATGGATGAATGCCCAAATTTGAGCAATGTGGGACTAACATTCATCCAATGATATGGTGCCACTTGTCAAGCTATGAATGGATGATGGTTGTGCAAGATTTGGGGTTTGTGCCAATAAATGCCAATATTTGAAATTCAAATTTGTTGAAATGACATGTAAGGGAAGGGAAAAATGCAATAAATGCCACTTGGCTCAAGGCAAAGGACATGTAAGATGAATTTATTGCCTTGTTGGATGTACATGTTGACTTGGAATTTTTGAATTCAAATTGAGAGAATATTCAAAAGATGCCATGTGAGGGAAAATAGGGATTTAATAAATGAATTAAATATATTTTCATGTGCAACTTGCATTATCTAGAGGATGTGACATGAGATTAGATTAAATTAATCAAGGGTTAATTAATTTAATAGGAGATTAGATGATGTGACTTATTTGACTTAGATTTATGGATTTATTTAAATCAAGAGAGGAATATGATAAGAGGCTAATTAAATAAAGATTTTGATTTATTTAATTAAAAGGGATGGTGTTAGATTAAATCAAATAAGGTTTTAATTTATTTAATTTAATGGATAGACTTTAGAAATTTAATCAAATTAATTAATTATTTAATTAAATAGGGATAATTAGATCAAATGGATTGATTTAATTAACTAGAGAAAGTGACCTAATTAGACAAGATAATTTATTTAATTAAGAGATGAATATTGATGAATTTAATCAGATAAAGGAATTTGATTAAACGATTAGACCGAGGGATGATTTAGGAAGAAACAATGTTAGTAAGTCAAGATCATATGCACGATGTCAATCAGTATATTTTCGATGTCTACATTTTGCCCCTCTTTGAAGCAATGCACTTGTTGCGTTGGTTCAAAGAATAATCGATCTTGATCAAAGCCAAAAATTTTGATATTTTAAAAACTTGTCCCACTGCTACATGGCGAGGGAAAACATGCCATTATAATACCCCCTCGAGAGATCAGAAGGAAATTTCAAAATTTTGGGTGATCTCACGAAAAAAAATTGACAAGGTGCCCGACAGGTCCGAAAGGGATCCGAGAGGCTAAAAACGTGTCTAAATGCAATAAGACGATGAAAAACAAGCCTCAAATGGACAAAAACAGGTTCGGGGGACTGAAACCCTACCAGAACAGCCCCAAAGGGTCAAAAAACCCTAATTTTTAGGTTAAAAAGGGGCCCGAGGGGTCACTTTCAAGTCATTTCCACACACCTCCGCTAGTGAACCTTAAGATTCAAGCTCTGACCTTCTGACGATATGGGGCAATGACAACTTCCTCTACACATTGTGGACTGAGTTCGGACCTACCAGCAACCACCAGGCATTGGTGCCCTGGTATGTGACCCTAACTGAAGCTTCATTTTTTCATTTTAACGCATTTATTACATCTTTAAGAGAGAGCTCGCCTTCAACGGCGCTATTATAGTTTCGCTCGGTGTTTAAAGTGCACCACTAATCACCTTTTTGGGCTGCAGTGGTGCCATTTGGCACTGCAGCGGTGCAGTTTAGAGTTTAGAAACTCCACCGTTGGGATTGGGCTCAACTCAGACTCAGCGGGCCAGATTGAAAAAGTGCACCATGGCGGTGCCCTTTTCATGCAAATCGTGACGCTGGGGGTTAAACTGCGCTGTGGCAGTGCTATTTAGCTAAATTTTGGGTCTGGCATCGGAGTTTGAGGAAACTCAAACTGCGACGCCTTCACAAACTGCTTCGTTGGAAGTGAGTCTGGAGCGTTAGGGCAGGATTTTTTCAAAAAAATTAACATGTTGGCTTTCTCTAATGTAGGACAGGCCTAGGGAGCTTTACTCTTGAGAGCATCGGTTGTGGGATTTGGCGAGTGTTCTACGGGACCTGAGTGACAGAGACCAGGACTGATTGGGGGCTGTAGGATTATGGCATATTGTATACGCAGCGCTCGTGTGCACACACTTTGGGATATTATCAGTGTTGTCCGAGAGGTGGCATAGCGAGACGTCGTCATTTCATCTTCCCACTGGTGAGGCAACCGTCACATTGGAGGACATCTGGCGCATCTTACAATTGCCCATTCATGGCCGCTGGGTGATCTACGACATGGAGGAGGGACACGAGTGCTATACCCGAGTCCTTGCTATGCATGACATTATTTATTGTGAGGGTTAGATCGAGCTGGAGAGGTATAGGGTTATATCACCTCCCTTCCATTGGGCGATTGCAGTGATCATTTCAGGTTTGGTTGCCCTTGACTGACGAGGGTGGTATTTTAGTCTAGGATGGGGTTACTGCTGGGAGAGATGGTCTGAGACAGGCCAGTTCGGTTTGCATGGGGACCCGTCCTTTTGGCTTCACTCTACAGGGATCTCCACAGGTACGCATACGTGGATGGTTGAGCGCTGGGAGCTGGGGTGACAATTCCACACATCTGGGTGTGGGAGCACATTTCTGTGCTACATCCACGAGTGGTTCCAGTTCCGATGGGGGCAGAGGATGCCCTAGTGGCACGATACTGAGGTGGTGTGTCCTTTACACACACTAGAGAGCACGAGATCCCCTATTGGAGGCGGGTCATAGATGAGATGCTTGTGTTCACTTGGAGACCATACCTCGGTCAGCCTGGATGGGCTGATGATGTAGATCAACTCTTCTACTACCATCCGGATCGTTATATGTAGGGGCGGGAGCATACGATGATTGAGCAATATCTGCCTGGGTGTGTACAACGTCAGTTTGGAGAGCCGCAGGATCGGTGAGATGACGGCTATGTGGCCGTCTTTGCACGAAGCTTGACACAGACATCATGGGGGCTCGACATTCCTACCGCAAAGGCGGTTGATAGCTTTTGACACCTGGTGGCCCAACCTTGGGCTTATGATCAGGGCTTGGCAGACCCAGGGACCACACAAGCCTACAGAGATTGGTTCAAACCTCCTCTTTGGTTGACCATTCTAGGTGAGGGTCTAGAGGCACACAGGGTCAGAGGTAGGGGGAGAGGATGAGGATGAGGGCTCAGAGTCACGATATGACAAGATCCACTAGAGGTGCCCCCAGTTCCGCCAGGTCAGGGAGATGTCCCCATGCAGGACCAACAGCAAGATCTACTAGTCCCACTACCACGAGCTAAGGGTGAGGTTCAGGTTCACGCGCAGCCATGGGCACAACCAGCAGGGTAGGCAGACGCATGGGATGCCTTGATTTTACAGTTACAGGCATAGGTTCAGGCAGTGATGGCTAAGAGGGACTAGGCACGGGCTGAGTGGGAGCAGCTCAGAGCATAGAGGGATCAGGCTATGCAGCAACGACAGGCTGCAGAGCTACAAGTAGTGATAGAGCTAGGTTGTAGGCAGCAGATTGAGAGCATGACAACCTCCTCATCCTAGGGTACAGTGCCGGTGCGATCCTACAAGGATTCGAGAGATAGAGTACTATCATCGGGCTTACCATGATACAGTTCCCCAAGCGGACTGGGTTCCAGAGTACTCAGAGTGGGCTAGCCAGAGACTAGCAGAGGGTCACGGTGACAAAGGTGAGGGCAACATTCACGAAGATTGACCGTGATTCTGATTATACACATTTTTTGTGCGTTATGGGCTCATTTTTGATAGCCCGATGGGAATTTTGTACTGATTGACATGCATGTATAGTGATTTGATTATATTCTTTGTACTATGACAGTAACCTTGATGATATGATATATATGAGTTGATTTGGATGAGATGCAATGTATTCTTGTATACATGAATGGTTTATTTCTATATGCTTTGCAGTGATGCTTTATGGATGTATTTATTTCTACTGATATATGCGATGCCATGATGTGCAATGATGTTATCTATATGATGATTTATTTTATGCCAATGAAATATGTGATATGGATTTGATTTATGGTATATGCAATGATGTGTGTAATAATGCTTAATTATGAGATGATTTATGAATGGATGTAATATGTTGTGATGGTCATGATATGATGCGAATGGTTTTATGAGATGCTTTAGAATAACAAATGTTTTTATCCTAAATGATGTATGTGATGCAATGATATGTTAATGTCAAGTGATGTGCTGATGTGTAATGAATTAAATACTTATATGCCTATTTGCTTATGATTATGCAAAAATGATTATGGAATGCTTTTGTAGATGCTATGTGATGATTTAGAGGGTAATATGAAATGGTTATGAAAATGCAAATGAATGCTATGTGATGTAATGCAGTGGGTGAAATGTGATGACATGTATGCACCTATCTATGAAAAATGTTTATGATAACCTATTTATATGATGATTAAAATGCAATGTGTATGTTTCCTATATGATATGTTTATGCAGTGTACATGATTTTTATATGATATGCTTATGCAAATGTGCTAATGATTTATGGATGCAGGATCGATGATGATGGTGGTGATGATGATCAACTGTCATAGTACCTTGTTAGTGCAGTTGGTGAGAAAAAAAGAAGTCATTTCAACAAGACACAAGATGACACAAATGCAAATGATGATGATGATGATGATGATTATGATTACTTGCTGAGGAATTGGGATCTTCAAAGAGCCAAATTTTCTTATGTTTGATAACACACATGGTATGATGCATCAAGGTATAGAAAACCAGGATGGCGTTGTACCTAGTGTGATGGACTTTGACTCGACAATGAGATAGGAGTATTCTTGTTTGCAACTGACATACGAAAACCTTGCTAGGATGTACTTCAGAAGTTTCAGACACCTTAGACCAAAACATGGAAAGGTAAACCTATCCTTGCAATAGTCAACAAGTTGCCCTATACCTCTTCCATACATACCTAACAAAGTAAGTATTCACCAAGTTATTTTAGAAGAACGTCCAACAAGCATAGCAGACAAAAGGTAATGATCGTTGCCCCATTCCTATTTCTCTAAATCGGTTGTTTTGGGATATCATCGAGACGTCCTTGGAATGGGCGCCAAATAAGATAAGTCAAAAGATAAAGACCAAGTAAACAAACAAACTGATGCTCTTCAATACCGCTAATAGAAAAAGGATGTGTTTCCTAAGATGATAACCAAAACTTATTGCCAAAAGATAATGCCCATTGTAGGAAGGATTCATCCTAGGAGGACATGTTAGTGGATGGCGGTACACATTTCGTTTATAAGGGATGATTAATATGGGACCATTTCAGATGATATGTTACCAATACGAAGAGATAATGAACTTTCTTACGCACTAACCTAGACGTAAGACTTGACATTTTGAGTTTTCACTTTAAATCCTGCTAGACTTGTTTCTGATTGTTTTACCAAAGGTTGAGGATGACGATCAGTTTATTATGAGTGGTGTTATTGCGGGTGCAAGCGAGATGAGGTGGATGGATTTTTTCAAATATTTGGATGTTTTTGATGTTTTTAGAATGTTTTGAGGCTGTTTTTGGTATTTTTTGAGGTTTTTACAAATGTTTTGATTTTTGATTTTTTTTTCAATGTTTTTTTTATTTTCTGAGATTTTGACCAAGAGACTAACCTAAAGACCTTTCCTAGGGGCCTCAGGGGCTAATCAACAAATTAGCCTTGCCTACATTATACATGCAGAGACCACGTAGTTCAACTAACGACTTGACCGATTTACAAATGATGATATACATGATGAAATGTCAGTTTATTATGACAGACTCCTATAGGACTAACCTAAATGTCTCGGGGGATGATCAAAGATCAACCTTGCCTATGTTCAAGCTCAGAGACAACGTAGTTTGACAAGACGACCCTATTTTTAATCTTTTGATTGACTTTTTGACTTGTTTTTTTGGATTTTGATATGTTTTGAATGTTTTTGGATTTTTTGATTTTTTGATATTTTTGGATTTTCTGATTTTGAGAACTTTAAGATCATACACGAATCCGATCCAATGAGAACATGCCCCAAGCATGATGTAATAGACTACCCTAATAAAGGCAGGATGAATTGACCTTGAGGATGGGCTGAGTAGTAGTAGGAGGGATCATGACACGAATACAGGACCAAGCTATGGTGCGGATGCAAGTGGATGTGTGACGGATGTAGACCTGAATGTGATGAATGATGGGAGCGAAATGGAGGGATGATGCCAAACAAGCTATATAGATCCTGGTGGATGGAAAGTGTTTATTTACACAAGGCACCTATTTGCCAGGTTTTCACCAAGGTACTTGTCCAAAGTGCCACCGAAATGGTTTTCACTAGAGGATGATTTTTTGATCCATTTTCTAATTTTTTTGGATTTTTTTCTTTTTTGATTTTTTTGTTGTCACCAAGATGCTTGTTTGCCAGGTTTTCACCTAAGTAACCATTTTTTTAGGACTTTTTCTATTTTTTTGGATTTTTGGGTTATATACCTTGAAGGATTTAGGCATAAAACTTTTTGAGATGGGAGCTATTGATTGGCTCTTGCAGAGGTTCCCCTTTGGGTGTTGATAGCTGATATGCCCCTGATTGATAACTTGTTGTGACGATGAAAGGTCCTAACCAATTAGGTTCAAACTTTCCTTTGCTGCTAGGATTTGGGACATTCTTTTGATTTTCTTTGAAGACCAATTCTCTGACTTGGAAAGTCCTGCTTCTGATCTTCTTGTTGTAGCTTCATTTGAGTCTATTCTGATAGACTTGCAAATGGTTTAGAGCATCTATGTGTCTCATCTAGTAACTCCAGCTCATTTAATCTTGACACCCGATAGTCTTCATCAGTGATGAGGTTTTGCAATGATATTTTGAGGGATGGGAGCTTGATCTCAATGGGGAGAACAGCTTCTGATCCATAGACCAAGGAGAATGGGGTGGCGCCAGTGGGTGTGCGAATGCTGGTTCTATAAGCCTAGAGGGTAAGATTAAGCTGCAAGTGCCAGTCATGACCTGTGTCATTGACTATTTTCTTAAGAATTTTGAGGATGGTTTTGTTCATGGCCTCTGCTTGGCCATTGCCTTGGGGATAATACGGGGTGGAAAAGCGATGCTAGATTTTGAATTTCTCGCACAAGTCGCGAACCTCCTAGTTCTTGAATGGTGTCCCATTATCTCAGATAATGGCTTGTGGGACACCGTAACGACAAATGATATAGTTCAGGATAAATTTTGAGACTTGCTTCCCAGTGATATACGTCATGGGTATGGCTTCCACCCACTTTGTGAAGTACTCAATTGCAGTTATGATAAATTTATGGCCATTGGATGAGGTGGGTGTGATTTTCCCAATGAGATCGAGTCCCCACTATGAAAAAGGCCATGGTGTGATGATCGAGTGAAGCTCTTGAGCTAGAGCATGGATGAGGTCCCCATGCTGCTGACATTGTAAACACCTTTTAGCATGATCATGTGCTTCTCTTTCCATTGTGGGCCAATAATACCCCATCCTCAGTAGTTTCTTGGTGATGATCATCCCACTCAAGTGTGAGCCACAAATACCGTTATGAACCTTAGTTAGAGTGGTTAATGCCTCCTCAACATTTAGACAGCGCAGTAAGGTACCTTCTATGCTTCTACGGTAGAGCGTATCACCTAGGATCACAAATCTAGATGCCTTTTTAATAAAGGTTCATTTTAGGCTAGATGGTAGGTCAGTGGGTATGACTCCTATTCAAAGATATGTATAGATGTCATGATACCAAGGATCGCCAGGACCAACAATTTCACACACATATTCTAATTTTGGTACCTTGAATGTGGGAATGAGAAGCTGCTCAATCAAAAATTCATATTTCGGTACATTATGAGGGATGTCTAATAGAGACCCAATTGTAGCCATGGCATTTACTGCTCTGTTGTTGGTTCTTGGAATTTGCTCAAATGTTATGTCAATGAGGGATTCCTTGAGAGTCTTCACCAATTTCTTGTATGGAGTTAGCTTGTCATCCTTAGTCTGATATTCATTATTGACCTGATTTATGATCAACTAAGAGTCTCCATACACCTTGAGAGCTATGATGTTCCATTGTACTGCTATCCTGAGACCTATAGTCAAAGCCTCATATTCTGCTATGTTGTTGGTGCAGGGAAATGCTAATTTTTATGACTTTGGTATGCAATCCCCTTGTGGGGTGATGAAGAAGACACCAACTCCTGATCCATGTTGTGTGTATGAACCATTGAAATATAGTTTCCAATGGTCTGGTACGTTGAGGTTAAAAATGGATTTGTCTGGGAATTCTGAGACAAGAGGATTCTCATAGTACATAGGTGCTTCTGCTAGTTGATCTGCAATAACCTATCCCTTGATTGCTTTCCTCTCTACATACTTGATGTCATACTCTGATAATATCATTACCCACTTTGTCATTCTTCTTGTGAGCATTGCCTTTGATATGAGATACTTGAGGGGATCAATTTTCGCAACGAGCTTTATTTTGTGTGCCAGCATGTAATGTCTAAATTTTTTGGATGCAAACACTAATGCGAGGCAAGCTTTCTCAATAAATGAGTAATTTAGTTCATGACCGACCATTGTTCTATTGATATAGTAAATAGCCCTCTCCGTTCCATTTTCATCATGTTGAGCAAGAAGAGCTCCAAAGGCTGCTGTTGTTGCTGACACATATAAGATCAATGGCTTTCTTGGGATAGGTGGCATTAACACTAGTGGTGTTAGTAGATATTCCTTGATTTTGTAAAATGCTTCTTCGCATTTTGTATCCCATTTGTACGCTACCCCCTTATGGAGTAGGTGAGAGTATGGGTTCTGCGTGTCTGCCAGTTGTGCTATAAATTGTCAGATGGATTGGAGTCGGCCTTGGAGGCCTCTCAGTTGTTTTAATGTTTTCGGTGCTTCCATCTCAAGGATTGCTTTTACTTTTGCCGGATCCACCTCGATACCCCTCATGGAGACTATGTATCCTAGCAGTTTACCTGATTGTACGCCGAAGACACACTTCTTGGGATTTAGTCTGACTTTGTATTCCTCAAGTCTGTCAAAGATAGCACTTAAGGTTGCTATATGATCTTGTCTCTTTCTTGACTTAGCTAGAATGTCATCGACGTAGTCTTCGACTGCTTTGTGAATCATATCATGGAATATTAGTGTCATGGCCCTTTGATAGGTTGCACCTGCATTCTTTAGGCCGAATGGCATCATGTTCTAGCAGTAGGTCCCCCATGGACAAGTGAAAGCCGTTTTGTGTTAATCCTCTTTTGCTATCATGATCTGGTTATATCCTAAAAATCTATCCATTAATGATAGCATCTCATGCTCTGCTGTCATGTCTACTATCATGTCGATGTTGGGAAGTGGGAAATCATCCTTGGGACATGCCTTGTTCAAATCTCTGAATTCCGTACAGATTCTGATAGCTCCGTTAGGTTTTGACACAGGTACCAAATTTGACACCCATTCGAGATAATCAATTGGTCAGATAAATCCTGCATCTAACAACTTTTTGAGCTCCATTTTTACCAATAGAGCGATTTAAGGATGCATTTTCTAAAGCTTTTGTTTGACTGATTTTGCTTCTAGATACATAGCTAAGTGATGAACCACGGTCTCTGGATCAAGCCCTGGCATGTCAGCATAACTCCATGCAAAGTTTATTTGCCTTTCCCTTAAGAATGTTGCTAGGAGTTCTTGTTCTTCTGATAATAGTGATTCTGAATAGAATGTGATATGTGGGGCCTCCTCTGTTTCTATGTTGACTAGATTGCACTTTTTGGCCAAGACTGCTGACTTCTCTTGATGAATGGCTCTTAGAGGAAGATTGAATCCTTCATCCTCAGGCACCTCAGAGAGGTTTTCACCGTTGGATATGTCCTTTCTTTTTACTATTTTCTTGTCAAAGAGTGCCACAGTGTGGTTTTCACTCAAGGACTTGGATATGATTCTTAGTTTCTCACTTTTGTGACTGAAGGATTCAATCATTTCCCCATAATAAGCCTGTGTGTCTAACTCCATTATAAACCCTGCCTTATGATCTCCATCTAGAATGTTATCCCTTAATCCTATGAATTCTGAGAGTGCCTCATCATTTTCAAATGTATCGAGAACTGGTGGTCCTCATTGGTCATAGTCAATCAGTTGGGGGTAGACTAGGTGAATCTCATGATTCTATTGGTTTGGTTCAAAGGAGAGGGTGCTAATCATACACAAGGTGGTATCTTCGAATAACCTAGGGAGATTGGATATGGTATCTTTGTCATCCCTACTAATATAGGGCTCAGTTATGAAGTTATGTGTGTTGCTACCTGTGACTATTTGTGAGTTTACTTGTACTAGCACTAGCTAAGGAGAGACATTAGCAGCTATAACTGGAGGCCTTGGCCACATATGGTTATTCTTAGAGGGGTACATGCAAGACCAAGATTTGTTATGGTTCGCATCTCTGGCATGATAGGTATTATGAGGCCATTGTCATTTTGTCCCAGTCTTTGGTTTCTGTCGTAGCCCATTACAAGCATCATTTGTAGGCCCTTGCTTGTCTCATCCATTGGTAATTTAGGTATCGGTCTTTCATCTTGATACAACATGTGAGATGGATCTGCTTCAATAACCTCTCGGCCAAGGTCTCCCTAGCTTGTGAATTCAGGATAGTCTTCAGGAAACGTTCGTGATGTGGAAGCTTGGTTTTCTTGTGGGCGTCCTCGTGATCTAGGAGATTGTGGTAACTCTCCTATCACAAAAGAATTGTTAGGAAGCTTATAGCTTCCACAACCATCTTCCTGGATGATGAGCTTGATGTCGAAGATGGTGGGAATGGCGGGTGTCTCTGTCGCAGAAGTGGACATGAGAGTGGTGGGGTCGATGTATGGTGTGGATGGGCCTTCATCATTCTTTGGCACTTGGGGGATTTTGTAATACTTGGCCTCAATATTTTTGCAATATGAAAATGGTTCAGGATCTCCATGAATGGTAACCTCTTGTCCATTATGTGTAAATTTCACACATTGGTGGAAGGTTGATGCTACGACTTTCATCACATGGATCCATGGGCGTCCCAAGAGGATGTTGTATGGCAAGTTGAGGTCCAAGACCTGACAGGTGGTTTCCATGAGCATTGGCCCTACTTGAATAGGGAGTTTAATTATGCCCTGAGACACTCTTTCTTGGTCATCATATGGGTATGTGCAGGATGATGATGGGCCAAAAAGTGGCAATATGATGGGTATTTGTAGGGTATGTGGCTGACGACTTTTTTTTACCCAAAATTGATGAAATGAAAAGGGTTTTTAAAGGATATTCTTAGCTTTCCACCAATATAAATTATGCTTTACTTTGAATTTAATAAATAATTATTATTCATTTTCTATTTGAATTACGAATAAAGTCCTGATTGATATGCTAATTGAAAAACATCTACAAATTTCAAACAATATCACATTTTTTGAATCCAAAACATGCATCACATTCTATGATTCACATACTATAGGATTAAAAAAACAATAATTCAATTTCATGAAGTTTTGACAAAGTTAAGGTGGTCAGACATACGAGTTTTTATATCTTTTAAAAGTTGTAATAAAAAAATCATAATTAATTATTTACTTGGAAAAAAATTACAAAAAAATATGCATCACATCCAGACATGAGTCCTCTACTTAATTCTAAAATCTTATAAAAAGATATTATCATTTTATTGTGGTTAGGGTGGTCAGACAGACACCTACTTATTTTTTCCCTGAACTTTAAGTACTACTGCATTGAAATTTCAAATTTTCACCAAATAGATTTTTTTTTTTTAAAAAGGACCTTGTAGTTAATAAACTATATTCAATTTTCTACATATTCTATTCTTACATATTTTTTAAATAATATAGATAACTTATTTAAATTTTTATGTCAAGTTTCCTAACTCTGATTTTTCTGAATTTTTTTCCACTTAAGAGCCTATTTTTTCCATGATGATCCTGCACATACCCATATGCTCTTATCATGATGCCTTTACCTTTGTCAATGGAATCCTCTGCTATTTTCAATTGCTTGATGAGGCTAAGAGAACTAATGTTCAAACCTGCACCTCCATCCACCAAGACCCTTTTGATTTTGCTCTTGTTTACAATGGCTTCCAAGTGAAGTGCATGGTTGTGAGATGGTTGGGCAGGGAAATCTTGGTCAGAGAATGTAAGGAGATTAGGCATTATGATATTTCTGACCATAGCTTGGAATTGGTCTGCATCGAGATCTACAGGGACAGTGGATGAGGCTAATGCTTGCTCAAGGATCTTCTTATGTGCTGATGAGACTTTTAACAACTCCATAATGGAGATGTGTGTTGGCGTTCTCTTGAGTTGATCTACTACATTGTAACCATTAGGAGTGGGTCTAGATGAAGGAATTCTATTTGGTTGGGATGATCCTACAATGGTGACTTTGCCACCTCTTGTGGTGACTCCACAATCTTTGGCATGGGTGCCCTTGATGATGATGACCATGCAGTCTTCATTTAGGGAAGCAACGACCATTTCATACACATGATTTACAGTGCCCTTCCCTTTTTCATTTTTATTCCCTTCGTTGCCATGATTCGACATTGGATTCATGTAGATTTTAAGATCCCGATTTCTGGTAGGTTGTTCCACGTTTATGATTTTCTTGTCAATGAGATCTTGGATGATATTTTTGACTCTCATGCAATTGTTTGTGGTATGACCTTTGATTTTATGAAATTCACAAAGTTGATTTTCATTATACCAAGGGGGTTTGACATCAGGTTCTTGGTAATTTTCAAATGTAGGAGGCATGATGAGTTTTTTGTCAATCAACTTTTTTATTATGTCCTCCAGTGGTTCCCCCAAGATAGCATATTTTCATTTGGGATAAGTTTTACATTGGGGTGGTCCTCTTTGATCATTGAGGTTATTGATAGTAGGGTTGTTATTGGGTTGATATGTTGTGTGATTAGTGTTTTGGTGTTGATTTTGGATTTGCGGTGTGGGTGTATGTTGGTGTGGACCACTAATGACCACCTTGGCGTCTACGACACCATCATTAGTAACGTTCTTGTTCCTTGCCCATGTGTGAGGTTTATCATTGTAATTAGATGATGGGCAGTTGTTTTGTAGTTCGTGATATGATGTTGATTCCGGGGGTTGAGTCACAAGGGCTCTTTCAATGTTGAGCACCTTGGAGATTAGTTGATCATATGTGGTGATTCCTTGAACCTTGAGATGAAATGACAAGCAGCTTTCAAGGTTGGCTATGATGGTGCAAACTTGTTCTTTTGGGATGGTCCACTTGCTCTGATTGGCCTTGGATCGCCATCATCGAAGAAATGAAGCAAAAGATTCATTCTTTCCTTGTTTTAGAGCATATAGTTCTTCAAGACTGACATCCATTGCAATGTTACATGCATAGTTTTTAATGAATGCATCCATAATTTCTTGGAATGTTCTAATGCTTGAAGGTAAGCGAGAGAACCATTCTATAGCGGGACCTACCAAGCTCCTAGGGAATAGCCGCATCAAATAAGTATTGTCATATGTGACCTCCATACAATGAACTTGGAATTCCCTGATGTGATCTTCAGGGTTTCCCATCCCTCAATATTTGTCAAATTTAGGAATCTCAAATCCCTTGGGGAAAGGTTTCATCTCTAAGCTCCTATCAAATGGATAGGGACACAAGTTGCTTGGTGTTTTTGTTGTTCGGCCTGACTGAAGGTCAAGCACTTGTTGCGATAGCAACCTGAGTTGTGTTGTTACATCGCTTTGCAGATCAGGGGATGGGATGATTTTTTTTTGAGGTGTTTGAATCGTTGGTTGAACGGATGGGTTGGTTGGTGCATTGTTTGATGGTATCGATATGTTCTAGCAGGAAAAGTAGGCTTCTACTTTCTTTTGTATGAACAACGATTGTTGATCTTGTTGTTGTTGCACTAGGATTTGTGCTTGTTGTTGCGCTTGATGTTGTTCCAACAACACTTGTTGTTGTTCCCACAACACTTGTTGTTGGGCTACCAATTCTGCTGCTTCTTGCTGCTCTTGGTATTGCTTTAGTGCTTGCTGATATGCTTGCACTTGCACTGCTTATGCAAGAATTTGTGCTTGTGCTTGTGCTTGCTGTACTTGATATTGAGCTTGTTCTTGAGCTTGTGCTTGTGCTTGTGCTGCTTGTGCTTGTGCGGCTTGTTGCTGCAATAATAATTGTGCTTGAGCGACCCTTTGGCTTGTAATGCTTGTGCAACTTGGGCAGCTTGAGTGGCTTGTTGTTGTTGTTGTTGTTGTTGTAGTAAAGCTTGAGCTTGTTGAGCTTTTTGTGCTTGCAATGTGGCTTGTGCAGCTTGGGTGGCTTGTGTGGCTTGAGCAGCTTGTTGTACAACTTTTTGTTTTTGAACTTGTTGGTATCCTCTTTAGAAAGTGGCTTACAATGTTGCATCCTATTGGTTTGATGTGGTGAACATTGGTGGTGGTGGGGGTGGTGGTGGATTTGGAATGGTGGTAGATGATGATGTTGTGTTGATGTTTTGGGTGTTGGAGAGTGGTATTGATGTGATTGGTCCTTGAGAGACCATGCTTTGTGATGTTAGGGGTGTGTTTGATGATGCTGCCATTACTTGTGTGTTTGTCGTTTGTTGTTGTGATATCAACGACAAATTTTTTGTGTTTGGTGCAATGCTTTGATTGATGGTTGGGATATAGGTTTGATTGATACTTGGTAGGGGAGGGAGCCCTAAACCAAGGAGTGATGTGGATGATAATGGCAATGGCAGAAGAAGTGGAATTGTGAGAGGTGTGAGTTGTTGTGAAAATGTCATGGTGTCGAATAAGCCCCCTAGTCCGAATGTATCTTCCTCTTCTTGTGAATTTGTGAGAAGAGGTGTTTGTGGTGCTCCATGGAAAGATGTTGATGATGGGTCATAATGTAAAGTGAGAGGAACATTTTTGTGTAATGGGTTGTTGAGTATGTTTTGTTCCAAGGTGGTGTTTGCGTCCAAGTTTTGATTATTAACAAGGGGATGTGATTGAAGAGCATTAAGGAATGTGTTTCCCTTGTTGACATTGGGTTGGGTTGGAGCAAACGATGTTCTGATTTGCGGGATGTTTTGGGTGATGTTTTGAGATGGAGGTGTAGATGAGATGGGGATGGTGGATGAGATTAGAGGAAATGATGTATCCACTATAGTACTCACATCAAAATATGAAGGCAACTTGGCCCCTTGTTTTGCTAGTTCAAGCATGTACAATGAAGGGTTAAGTCTCATCATGATGTTGATGATTCTATGGTTGTTTGGATTTTGGAGCATTTCTGTCATTTCCTCACGAGACATTCCAAAGGTAAGGTCCTCCCCTTTATTTTCTTCTTGTGGATTTTGGGATGATGAGAGGATCAATGGATTGCTTGATTCAGTTGGATTCATTTTTGCGTTTGTTTGGCTAAGATAGCTTGAAGCGGGTGTTTCTTTACTGGCTTCCATACTCTTCTTGTATTGAGATCTCGTTTGAACCATAAAACAAGGATCAACCTTCGAGAATATGGGAGATGAATCTCTTGATTCCTTGGATCGATTGTTATTTTATGTCCCAAAGTGTAAAGTCTTAGGATGCTTTGAGGATCAAAGGTGATGATATGATAATGATGTTTTAGGGATGGATGATATGGATGTTTTGGCTTTTGAAAAATCTTGAATGAGACATTGGGTTTTTAGGACTTGTGGATTTTGATTCTTGATTTTGGGATTTTGAGATTTTGAGATTTTGTCCTTGATTTTTGATTTGGTTTTTTGATTTGGATTTTGAAAAAAAAGACCCTAAGATGTTGGATGATGATCTAAGGGATAGCTTTGTTCAAAGGATGATAATTTGAATATGTGTGAGGAGAATGATGCATCTACCCACATCTATTCAAACAAGATGATTGTTTCACTAAGCATATGAAGAAGGATTCATCTACATACACTAAACTAGACAAGATGATTTTGCTAATTTTGACTAAGTATATGCAAAAGGATGCATCTACACATACCTAACCAAAGGTGTTTTGATAAATGTTCTCAAGGATCTAGTCTCAATGATTTTGATGATTTTTGTTTTGCCACAAAGCCTAGTATCAAGGTTGATTTCAAGATTTTCCAAAAGGTGATGATGAGATGGAATTTGTTTTGATGTTTTGAAGGATGGATGAAATTTTTTTTTGATGTGTTTTGATCCTAAGATGAACCTAAAAAGGTACACTTTGTTTGCTTAGACCTAGGTATTGAAGAGCATGCAAATACTTCCTAATGACCTTTGTAACCAAGAAATGATTTCATTTGAACATTCATTTTTGGATTTCCAACCAATGATTTTGTGCTTTGTAATTTGGAGTCTTCAACACATATGAAAGTTCATTTTGCTTAGCTTTACTTAATGTCTTTAGTTTACCAAAAACAATTTCTTTAATTAGGTTTTAAAACTAAGATGTCCAATGTCTTAATTTCTTCAAACCCCACAAGATATGTTATGTGGAAATTTAATGAACTCAAGGCAAGGGTTTCCTATTGTTTAGTTAATGAGACAAATTGAGATATAATCCAATGCTTAGAAACCTCTAAGGATGTGAATCCCAAGGGAAATCAATAACATATGGATTGAGTTAATGGCATTTGTCTTCAAAAGGGTTTGAAATTTTGGATGATGTTAAGTGTTTGTTCTCATGATGTTTTCGATCAAGCAATGCATTTTGTAACCCAAGAATAAGTACAATCCTATGGATGTGAAAGACAATATTTGTTGGATTCCCACTTGGACAAGTCCAACTATGGTTATCTCTAGCGGATGGTTAGATGCTTGACCCCACTGGCTCCCCTCCATAGCTCATTAATGTCAATCGGGGCAGCCAAGCATCAACACCCATGAAACTCCCATGGCATGCTTTCCATCTCTACTAGAAGACCGTAAAAGTGTGGGGTGGCTTCAGAATGACTGTTCTTGCACCAACAAATAGATAAAAGGATTTTGGAAAATTCAAGCACATGGGTTCTAGTAAGGACTTTCCATTCATTAGAGTTGACCCAACGTGGCAAGAGTCCCCTTTCGGATCCATCTTGTCAAAGTCAACTGTGTGATATTGGTGTTTCTTCCAATATCCACATTTATATCCTAAATTGAAATACTCTTGGCTTTAGAGTGTTACCGGTTGAGTCATTCCCTTGGGTGAGTACTTTTTCCCCAAGGCAGACCCTCTAGAATAAACAATAGCGAATGAGGCACAATATTCATAACTCGATCAATCCTTGTTGGCAACAAGGAGAGAGAATATACGCAACAAAGCCCCCACTCACACTCGCACAAGATTTTGTTCAATTTTAATCCCAAATTGAAGTGTGGAGGTGATTGCTTTGTCTTAACCCAAAGTCATGAAAAAGGCCTTTTGATTCTCAAGATCGCTATAAAGTGTCAAAGAAGCGCATACATCCTTTTCCAATGGCTTTAGTCTAAGTAAGCCCTCACGAAAAACACAACTATACTTGTTCTTTTTGAACCCTCAAAGCAATATGTGAGTTCATTTTTAGAGCACCAAAAATACAAGTGATAAACATTTGTTCAATTTGTTAATCCCATAAAGAAAATCTAGTAAGTTGTTGGTCCTAAGATTCTTTTTAATCCTTTTGCAAGAAATAAACAAAAAGAACTCTTTTTAAACCCAAATGAAAGCTAGTGTTCTAAGAAAAGAAGAAGATGACAAATTTCTAAGGAAGTGTTAAACAAACACTTAAGTGTTTAAAAACACTTTGATTAGACAAAGTATCATCACCATACTCCTCCTTCCTTTGCTTTCATTTTCCAACCTACAAAGAAGAAAAATAGTTAAATTCTGGAAAAACACAAAAATTAAAAAGTAGAAAATAGAGGAAGAAGCAATCATAAATTAAAACACGTGCTAAAAAAATTAAATTCTCCCTTTTTGTTGTTTCCCAGTGTCGCAACTTGTGAAGGCGTTGCTATTTTTTCCTCTCAGCGGTGCTCTTACAGTGCCACTTACCAGTCAGCAGGGCTCTATGTCAGGACAGAGAGCACGATTGTGTCACACTTTTCTCCCAGCGTCACACTTTTCGAAAGTGTCGCTGTTTAGAATTTTTTGAAACTTCTGCAGATCGGCGAGTCTAGTAGCAGAGTTAAGAATTTGAAATTTTTGGTGGGATGAGTCCAGCAATGATAAAACAGTGACGCTGGCGAGCCCGTGGTGCTAAAACAACGACACCGACGAGCCTGCGGTGCTAAAACAACGACACTGACGAGCTCACAGTGCTAAAACAACGACACTGACAAGCCCATGTTGGAATTTCCTGTGTGTCAAGAAAACGTGGAAATTTCAAGGAAAAGTTAAAAATAATGATGTCAAGCCCTCCTTCTAGCGCCAAATGTGCGAACCCTTTTCGTAGTACCTGCAAAACAACATGAATAAATGAGTTAGACAAGGAATTACAAGTTAAAATAAGGATTCCCCATGAAATCCATTTGCAAACTCAAAATAGGAAAGAAAATAAGCAAGAACACAATAAAATTGATAAACCAAAGATTAAATCCTAATTTAAATAGCAAACACTTGATCCCATGGGCGAATTGGTGCCAATTTGATGTGAAGATTGGCCCTTTCTGAATTCCTATGATGCAAGATTCGAATGTTGAAGAGATTGTTGATCCACTTTTGAGGAGAAGATAAGAACTCCAAGCCAAATCTGCAAAAAGCCTAACTAAGAATTCAAATGATGGATGGAAATGGCTAAGTATTTTAGCATGGTAACTTTGCTTGGATTGTGGATCATAAAATGAGGAGAGGAGCTCTTCATTTATAGGATTTCAAGATGGATGAATTTCCAAATTTGAGCAATGTGGGACTAACATTCATCCAATGATATGGTGCCACTTGTTAAGCTATGAATGGATGATGGTTGTGCAAGATTTGGGGTTTGTGCCAATAAATACCAATATTTAAAATTCAAATTTGTTGAAATGACATGTAAGGGGGAAGGGAAAAATGTAATAAATGCCACTTGGCTCAAGGTAAAGGACATGTAAGATGGATTTATTGCCTTGTTGGATGTACATGTTGACTTGGAATTTTTGAATTCAAATTGAGAGAATATTCCAAAAGATGCCATGTGAGGGAAAATAGGGATTTAATAAATGAATTAAATCTATTTTCATGTGCAACTTGCATTATCTAGAGGATGTGACATGAGATTAGATTAAATTAATCAAGGGTTAATTAATTTAACAGGAGATTAGATGATGTGACTTATTTGACTTAGATTTATGGATTTATTTAAGATAAGAGAGGAATATGATAAGAGGCTAATTAAATAAAGATTTTGATTTATTTAATTAAAAGGGATGGTGTTAGATTAAATCAAATAAGGTTTTAATTTATTTAATTTAATGGATAGACTTTAGAAATTTAATCAAATAAATTAATTATTTAATTAAATAGGGATAATTAGATCAAATGGATTGATTTAATTAACAAGAGAAAGTGACCTAATTAGACAAGATGATTTATTTAATTAAGAGATGAATATTGATGAATTTAATCAGATAAGGGAATTTGATTAAACGGTTAGACCGAGGGATGATTTAGGAAGAAACAATGCTAGTAAGTCAGGATTAGATGCACGATGTTAATCAGTATATTTTTGATGTCTACACATTGTAAATCTAGATTGTTAATTATTAGGTTTTAAATCTAATGGTGGATATTTTGTTGGACTATCTTGCCCTAGAATGTAACCCTATTTTATGAGGGTACTATATTACGGCTATGGTAGAGAGAGACAGTTATGTGTCCTGAGAGTTTGTTAGTAGTCGTGTTGTCTCTTGATCTTTGAGTGGTGATAATCCTATGAGAAGCTTGCTTTGAAAGTGTACTATAATCTTTCTGATTTACTGAATAATATATTGGGTGGATTTTGGAGTGTGGGTTTTTTCTCCTGAAAGTGTTTTCCCCACGTAAATCATTGTGTTGTGGTACGCATGATATTTATTTTTAGTTCTATTTAATCTTTTGTAACTATTAAATATCTATAAAAGTTTTACATTATTCTCCTCTTAAGATTAGTGTAGGAAGTTGTTCCACTACCTTAGCTTCCTTACAAGTGGTATCAGAGCTTGACCACCTTTAGTTTTAGTTGTGGGTTGTTCATTTTTTGAACTAATCTATTTTTGAGTGGGAGCTTGTGTAGAAGATACTTTGTGATCTTGTTACAAAAACTTTTAGATGGAAATTTCATCAACAAGAATAGAGGTGGAGAAATTTTCTGGAAATAATTTTGAAATGTGGAAGCTAAAGATGGAGGATTTGTTGATAGATCAAGATCTGTGGGATGATGCTGATGAGAATGTTTCAAGGCCTGCAGATCCTACTTAGGCTACTCAATATGATGTTATGGACTATAAAGCCAAGGGTCTAATCAAATTGTGATTGGTAGACTATGTTTTAATTAATTTCCATAAGGAGAACTCTACACATAAACTATGGAAGAAGCTTGGTGAGATGTATCAGGCCAAATATTTAGTGAATAAGATTTTATTGAGGTAGAAGTTGTATTACTTGATAATGGAAGAGGGTGGATGAATCAAAAACCACCTACAAGCTTTCAATATGTTGGTGGCTCAGTTGGCATCTATTGTTGTCAAAATGGATGAGGAGGAAAGATGTCAGATCTTTCTTTTTTCTCTGACTGATGCATGGAACTCTCTTGTTATGGCTATTGGGAGTACTTCTATAATTTTGAAGACTGAAGATGTGGTGGGTTCTTTTATTTTTGAAGAAATGAGGAAGAAGGTATCCGTCACTGCCAAGGGGGCCCTAAATGTTCATGAAAGACCTAAGGGAAAAGGCAAGAAGAATGAGAAGCATGACAAATGCAAGTCTAGGGGGAGATCTAAATCTCCTGGAAAATCCAAAATCATTTGTTGGAACTATGGTAAGCCTGAACATGTTCATAAGGAATGCAAAGAAGAAAAGAAGAAGAAAAAGAAGAAATTTGATTATGATTCTGAGTTTGAGAAGGAAGATGGTGACAAATTGATTGTACCTTTGGCAACTCGCGCAGGTAATGGTGCATGGTTAATTGACTCAGGTGTGTCTTTCCATATGACCTTTAATAGAGATTGGTTTTCTAAATATGAATAATTTGATGGAGGTAAGGTGTACTTGGGTGATGATTCTCATTTAGACATTGTTAGCCTTGGTAAAGTTAAAATTAGATTTCCTAATGGTAGAGTAAAAAGGATTAATGGTGTGTTGCATATCCTTGGATTAGCACAAAATTTGTTATATATGAGAAAACTAATAGATACAGGTATGCAAGTAGTATTTTCTCATGCAGGATGTAAGATGGTTAGAGGTACTATGGTGATTGCTAGAGGTTCAGATATGGCACATTGTATAAGCTTGATGCATGCATTGTTGAGTGCAATAGTACTTCTATGAAAAGAAAGTTTGTGGAAGAAGTGAGGGTTTCACCTTAAATAGATGGTCATGGCTTTTGGGTACCCAAGGGCGCTCTTTCTTTTGAGACAAAGTTACCTATGTAGAGAAAACTATGATATGGTACCAAAGACTTGGCCACATTGGAGAAAAGGGTCTAAGTCCAGCTTGAAAAATAAAAACCTTGTTGAAGGTTTGTTTGATTGTAATCTTGAATTTGATTTCTGTGAGCATTGCATTTATG
Organism: Sequoia sempervirens; assembly: GCA_007258455.2. NCBI lineage: Eukaryota > Viridiplantae > Streptophyta > Pinopsida > Cupressales > Cupressaceae > Sequoia > Sequoia sempervirens. The sequence goes on along the minus strand of VDFB02381180.1, from coordinate 70,828 downwards.
GAAAATAAAAATGCATTCAGTTTTACTCAAGTTCTCATAAATCTTGTGGTGTATTAGATCTTATTTATTTTGATGTGTTTGGTCTTGTAGATGTTCATTCGATTGGTAAATCCACATATTATGTTTCATTTATTGATGATTATAGTAGAAGGACATGGGTATATTTTTTAAAGATTAAATCTAAAGTTTTCATTTGATTTAAAGAATTTAAAGCAATGCTTGAGTTGTAGATTGGAAAGAAAATAAAATGTTTGAGAACTAATAATGGAAGTGAATTTTTCTCTAATGATTTTGATAGATTTTGTAAATATTTTGGTATTCTTAGATAGAATACAACTTCGTATTCTCCACAACAAAAAGGATTTGCAGAAAGAATTAATAGGACACTAACGGAGAAGGCTAGGGGTATGTTGAGTGGTGTTGGCCTAGAACAAAGGTTTATGGCTGAAGTTGTTGCCACCACCTATTACCTGATTAATAGGTCTCCTACACCAGCTCTTGTTGATAATATGCCTATAGAGGCATGGTCAAGTTACAAGCCTTCAGTAAGACATCTTAGAGTTTTTGGTTGTGAGGCATATGCACATGTACCAAAGGAGAAGTGAACAAAGTTGGAGAACAAGGCTATGAAATGTAACTTCATTAGATACAATTATGGTGTGAAAGGATACAACCTTTGGGAACCTGTTGTGCATAAAAGGTAATGCATAGAAGTGTTACTTTTAGAGAAACTAATCCTTCTTCTATTACATTGGAGCCAGAACAAAGTAAATAGGAAGATGTGATTCAATTTCCTTCTACACCTGAGAAAGTTGAATTGAGGCCCAAGGATAGACAAGAATTTGAGGAGAGCTCATCTAGCTTTGGATATTTAGAAGAGGAAGAAGAACCTCCAACTCAACTTGTTCATAGGTCTACAAAGAATAGACAACCACCTAAAAGGTATACACTTGATGATTGGAGATGCATTTTTTCTTTGAATACTAACATGGATGAACCCAAATCTGTAGAAGAGGCATTAGGTATGAATGATGCAAAATCCTGGAAGATTGCTATGGATGAAGAAATGGCATCTTTGAAAAAGAATGATACATGGGATCTTATACCATTGCTTGAAGGATGAAAACCTGTTGGTTGCAAATGGGTGTTCAAGAAAAAGATTGGTTCAGATGGAGGTATTAAGAAGTACATAGCAAGGTTGGTTGTAAAGGGTTACTCTCAAGTTGAGGAAGTTGATTATGGTGGGATATTCTCTCCTGTTGTAGAAATGACATCCATTAGATTTTTGCTTTCTATTGTTGTTATGATTTAGAGGTTGAGAAAATGGATGTGAAAACTGCTTGACATTCATGGTGACTTGGAGGAGGATATTTATATGACATAGCCAGAGCACTAAGTGGTAAAAGGTAAAAGTAAGTTGGTTTTCAAATTAAAGAAATCTTTGTATGGCTTAAAACAAAGTCCTAGGATGTGGTACCAAAAATTTGATACATATGTGTTGAGTTTGGGATTTGAGCATTGTAAATCAGATCATTGTGTTTATTATAAAGATAATGGTGATCATTTCCTGTTTATTGCATTAGACATTGATGATATGTTATATATTGGCAAAGGGAAAGGTATGATTTCAAAATTGAAATCTCAACTTGCTACTAAATTTAAAATTAAAGACCTTATGGCTAGACACATTCTTGGGATGGAAATTAAAAGAGATAGAGTCAACAAAAAGCTATGGCTTAGCCAAAGTAAGTATGTCAATTTTACAGAGATTTAACATGCAAGATTATAGACCACTGTGTGTTCCCCTTTCAGTTGGAACAAAGTTATCTATTTTAGATTGTCCAACATCTCCATTAGAGATGGAAGACATGAGTAGAGTGCCTTACCAGAGTGCAATTGGAAGTTTAATCTATGCTTGGTTTGTACTAGATCAAACATTTCCCAAGTAGTGGGAGTTCTTTCCAGATATATGTCTAATCCTGGTAGATTTCATTGGGATGTAGTTAAAGGAGTCTTCAGATATTTGCACGATACCTCAGATTATTCCTTATGTTATCATAGTAATGTGACTAAAGATGAGATTTCCCTTGATATTCATGGTTATGTGGATTTAGACTAGGCAGGTGATATTGATAGCAGATGATCCACTAGTGCTTATGTGTTTACTTTATTTGGTGGTGCAATCAGTTGGATGAGTAAGAAAAACTTGTCATGGTTGTTTTTTTCCACTATTGAAGAAGAGTATATGGTAGCTACTCATGCTTGTAAAGAATCCATTTGGCTTAAGAGACTATGTTCAAATATTGGAATAAAACAAGGCATAGTGAAAATTTATTGTGACGGCCAGAGTGTGATATGTCTCGCCAAGAACCTGACATTTCATGCCAAGAAAAAGCACATTAATGTACTATATCAATTTTTTTGAGATATGGTCGAAGATGGCAGTATGAAGCTAGTTAAGGTAGAGACTTTGATGAATGTTGTTGATTATTTAACTAAGTATGTCAGCACAAAGAATTTCAGATGGTGTTCAGAGATTATGGTCCTTTCAACCCCTAGCAATTAAGAGACAATGTTTACTCCCTCCCATTGCTCTTACAAGGTGTTCGACAAGTGGGAGATTTGTTGAGAAAATGTGTCTCAACATTGCAATTATATAACAGTTATTGTTGATAGGATATATATATATACATATATATATATATGGATATATATATATATATATATGTATATATATATGTATGTATATATGTATATATATATGTATGTATATATATATATATTTCCTAGTTACACCAATAGGTGCAATATACAATGGAATAAGGGGGGAGAGTGGGATGCGTGTAAACAATTTTTTGTTAACTTTTTCAGGAAATTACTAAAATGTCCAACATACATTAGATAAATGATACATTGTAAATCTAGACCTTTAATTATTAGGTTTTAGATATAATGGTGGATATTTTGTTGGCCTGTCTTGCCCTAGAATGTAACCCTATTTTATGAGGGTGCTATGTTATAGCTATAGTAGAGAGAGATAATGATGTATTATGAGACTCTGTTGGTAGTCATGTTGTATCTTGATCTTTGAGTGGTGATACTCTTGTGAGAAGCTTGCTCTGCAAGTGTATTATAATCTTTGTGATTTACCAAAAAATATATTGGGAAAATTTTGGAGTGTGGGTTTTTTCCCTCGAAAGGGTTTTCCCTACATAAATCACTATGTTGTGGTATGCATGACATATATGTTTAGTTCTATTTAATTTTCTGTAACTATTAAATATTTATAAAAATTTTATATTATTCTCCTCTCAAGATTAGTGTAGGAAGTTGTTTCACTACGTTAGCTTCCATACAAGTTATGCCTCATACCTCCTCTATTATGCTCTTGTAGTTGGACGCTGATTAAGAATCATAGCCTTTTTTTTGGGGGTTCACCTCTTATATACTGTTGGTGCACTCCCCCCTTTCTTTTTTATTGCATTATCTATCCATCTCAAAATACGTCTAGATGCACTACCGAGCCTTAATGAACCTTCTCTATAGGTGTATTCTTTGTTCGCCTTCAAGAACTAATAAAATAATTTCTTTTCCTTCAGGATTCCTTTCATTGGAATTTTCTTTGTTTGTCTCAAAAGACACTTATTGCTCAAACACAACACACACTCACACTTCTTTGCAACATTTCTATCTCTACTCAATTCTTGAATTTTCTTTTTGTGTTCATCACCAACCTTTAACATCATCTAGGGTTTGATATTTATCTTCTTTTGCATGCTACCGAATCATTGAGCCATGCATCCACTTATTGGAATTAAAGATTTTTCTATTCCTAGCATACTGAACATCTAAGATATCAGTTACATTTAACTCACATTCTCTATAACAAATCTTGATAAAAAAAATTTCCGCATACATATCCATGTCAATAATATGATAATCTTATCAACAATAAAACCAGTAGCCGGAGAGGTTGGGCTAATTGAATTCACTGCCTAAGTTAGTTTGTAGTCAAAGCCCCAGTTCACACTATCATATCCATAAGGCTTATCATTTTAGACCTAAGTTGTTGATCTATTGCTTTTTATACCATGATTTGTTGATCTACATTCATTAATCATCCCTTTAAAACATGGTTGTCAGATTAATGGTTTGCTTTAAAGATCACTATCAATCTTTACCATATGTAGCATGCTGAGAGTGATTCCCTTAAGACATGCATCACATATCCATAGTTTCATGAGGTTAGATGTGGTCCCACCAATTCTTTAGCAGACTAGAAGATTATCACCATCTTTCACCTTTTCATCATCATGCAATTCACAATGGAGATGTGAATTGGGTCATATCAATTAATCAATCACTGCCACATACCTTCGTAACATTGGTCATTATCGATGCCTATCACTTTATTCAGTCCCACCACGCTTCCACTGCACTATTTCAAGGAACCTAGATGAGAATCTATAATATTTGTAGTTGAATCTTGGAAAAACCATTAGATCTTCAATTCTCAACCACCACCGTAGGTCTTACCAAGGGTGCATGTGTAGGATCATCATGGAAAAAATAGGCCCTTAAGTGGCAAAAAATTCAAAAAAGTCAAAGTTAGGAAACTTGATGTAAAAAATTGAATAAGTTATGTATATTATTTCAAAAATGTGTAAGAATAGAATCTATAGAAAATTGAATGTAGTTTCTAAACTACTAGATTTTTTTTAAAGAAAATCTATTTGGTGAAAGTTTGAAATTTCAATGCAGTAGTAGGTGTCTATTTGACCACCCTAACCACAATAAAATGATAATATTATTTTATAAGATTTTAGATATAGGTAGAGGACTCATGTCCCAATGTGATGCATATTTTTTTGTAATTTTTTTCCAATTAAATAATTAATTATGAATTTTTTTATTACAACTTTTAAAAAATATAAAAAATCGTATGTCTAACCACCTTAACTTGGTCAAAACTTCATGAAATTCTTTTTTTTTTTTTAATCCTATAGTATGTGAAGCATAGAATGTGACGCATGTTTCAGATTCAAAAAATGTGATACCGTTTGAAAGCTATAGATTTTTTTCAATCAACCTATCAATCAGGACTTTGGTCATAACTCAAATAGAAAATAAATAATAATTATTTATTAAATTCAAAATAAAGCATAATTTATATTGGTGGAAAGCTAAGAATCTCCTTTAAAAACCCTTTTCGTTTCATCAATTTTGGGTAAAAAGAGTCGCCAGCCTCATACACTATATATAGCCATCATGTTACCACTTTTTGGCCCATCATGATCCTGCACATACCCAAGGAAAAATATTTACCTCGTGACTAAGGAAGTATTATGTTCATCAAGTTTTTTCTAAGTTGATAGACACAAAGAAGGAGGATTGGTTTCCCCGCCCAATTTAAAGGCTTATGTTGTCACTTAAGGAACTTGCAAGCACCGATAGACAATCAACTACGAAATATAAATTATATTGAGTGCTATGACTATACCTAGTAAAGTTTATCTTTGCTAGCCAAATTCCACCAACCTCTCAAATAGGATATCACACAAACATCCCATTTTGACATCAATGAAAATAATATGCTAATAGAATGGACACATGGACTCATTTGGATGACTCCATTAGGATTGTGTATCCTAGCACCACGAAAGTTTAAAACAAATTTAAAACACATGTTTATTTTTTATATCATAAATTACTCAACCGATTGATGAACATTTGATGGGTGGTTGTAGTTGCATTCTAGAATGAAATGCATATAGTGCTAAGCTTGTGAACTAAAACCTCTAGAATCACCCTATAACTGTTAGATTTATAAAGATCAACAATTGAGAATTTTTTTAAGAAATTATTTCTAAGTGTCATTATAGAAATTTGAAGTACTAATTGTGTAGTCCAATGACAACATGTTGACTTTTCATTCACTTTAATATTCAAACAAAAAAAGTGAACTTTCTACTACTAAGTGGTTTTATTTTTAAGTGAGGGAGTTAGCATAAGGGGATATTTTAGATTGCTCATTGCAATGCACAAGGGAGATTATGGGTTCCAAAAAAGATAGTCCAACCTATCAGTATTAATCTTTTCAAGAATCAAAATATGGGTAAGTGAAAGACAAAATTCTTACGACTACATTTCATCATTTCTTAAAATCTTATTTTGTCAAACTTTGAAATTTGGGTTTAGGGTTGAGAGACTTAAGAAAAATTGAGGACTAAGAGAGAATTCACAATTTCACATTGTATAATCATGTCTACCACCAGTACCAGTAGTAGACCAAAGAAAGTTGTTGGGAAAGGTAGAGAAAAATTGGATAAAAAAATATATTATGTTGGATTGCTTAAAACCCCAGGTTTCAATGATCAATACCATGATATTTATGATCCTAAAATCTATGGTAGGGTTACCTCAAAACTTATATTTTCATCTAAGAATAAGGCTACAAACCAAATGCAAATTAATAGTTTCAGTGCACCATGGGTAAGTAGATTAGGGCGCATGATGTTACATGAGGTTTTCCCTTGCCTAGAATTTATCATGGTCTGTACCCACAATTATGACGATAACAATTTAAGAGAAAATGTTAATAAAGATAGCAAAGAAGAATTGTTATCCATCAATACAAAATAACTTGGAAAAGTGTTGGGGTTTACAACCAAATAATTTGGAAATGTCTACATTGACCTATAAAATCTTGCTAGTGATTATGTAGTCATGGATGAAAGGGAGAAAAATTATTTCCTAAATAAAATAGTTTGGGATAACATACAAGTTAGAATCAAATTAAAAGGTAATCATAAGCCTCCTTATGATTTTGATATTTTTAGACCATGGGTTTTGGATACTGTTTCCATGCTAGCATTTTTCCTTGAACTGGATAGTGATTGGGAAGTGTGTGCAAGCCTCCTTGAAATGGTATATAATATTCAGTATATTGTTCAACCTCAACTTGTCAAATATAACTTTATTGAGCATATTGTAAAATCCATGCATGAATAGTCTTTTAATGATTAAAGGAGGTCCAACTCCACACTCAAAGTCCACTAAGACATTTAGGTTCACAACCTACTTGTGTTATTTATGGGTATGTACAAGATCATGATGGGCCAAAAAGTGGTGATATGATGGGTATGTGTAGGGTATGTGGATGGTGACTTTTTTTTACCAAAAATTGATGAAATGAAAAAGGTTTTTAAAGGAGATTCTCAGATTTCCACCAATATAAACTATTCTTTACTTTGAATTTAATAAATAATTATTATTCATTTTCTATTTCAATTACGATTAAAGTCCTGATTGATAGGTTGATTGAAAAACATCTATAGCTTTCAAATGATATCACATTTTTTGAATCTGAAACATGTGTCACATTCTATGCTTTGCATACTATAAGATTTAAAAAAAAAATGAATTTCATGAAGTTTTGACCAAGTTAAGGTGGTTAGACATATGATTTTTTATATTTTTTAAAAGTTATAATAAAAAAATCATAATTAATTATTTACTTGGATAAAAAATTATAAAAAAATATGCATCACATTGGGACATGAGTCATCTACCTATATCTAAAATCCTATAAAAAAATATATATTATTATTTTATTGTGGTTAGGGTACAGACACCTACTTCTAATTTTTTCCCTAAAATTTAAGTACTGTTGCATTGAAATTTCAAATTTTCACCAAATAGATTTTGTTTTTTAAATAAACCTAGTAGTTTAGAAACTACATTCAATTTGCTATAGATTCTATTCTTACATATTTTTGAAATAATATAGATAACTTATTCAATTTTTTACATCAAGTTGCCTAACTCTGATTTTTCTAAATTTTTTGCCACTTAAGGGCCTATTTTTTCCATGATGATCTTGCACATACCCTTATTTCTATTCAAATTTAGTGGAATGTTTCAAACCAACAATCTTCATATTCAGCCTTATATGAATGCCAAGGAAAATAAAATAGCTCTAGTATATGATTATACCACTAAGATAAGGATGCATGATTCTCAAAGGAACTACAATAATTTTGTAGACTACTTTTTGGATCCATTGCATCAAACAATTACAAATACTCCAATGCCTAGATTGCCTATGTCATGTAGAAATTGCATTCAACTAGGAAAATAAATAGAATTGGTTGATTGGTACTTAATGGAGAATATACTATGCTAATATTTTATGGATCAGGAGTAGAGCCATACAAACTTCCAATACATGTGACATAAATTGTTTTTGCATTGGAATATGTAAGGTAGATGAAGAGTACTAATGAACTACACTTTATCAATCAGAAGAAGAAGACCTAATTTCCTTCTTTACCTTTTTCATGTGGAGGGTTCACATTTGAGATAAAAGAATTTAGTGTGGCACATGATATTTTTAATTTTTTTAATTTTGATGTTGTTTGTCACTAGTAGTATGATCCATGTGACACCATTAAATCAAGTATAATTCAATACAAAAGTAAACCCTTGCTTGAAAACTTGAGAAACAAGGATTCTTGTGATGAGGTCAAAATGGTAATAGAGAAAAGCGCTACTCAGAAAGGTATTTCTTTTGAACAATTGTTAGCAGAACTTTTGGAATTGCACCAAAAGACAATTAGGAGGTATAACAATTTTTATGAAAAAAGTTATAAGTTACCATCTAGTAGAGTAAAAATGCCAGATTCTCTAGATAAGGAAGTTATAGATAAACATTGGTCATGATAAAAAATATTACCTTTTGGTCTATGAGGAAGGAGCTAGGTGAACTAAGAACTCTTGCAGACTTTGGAGATAACAAATAAGATCGTGAGTTTATCAAATTATGGAATATAGAGTATCCTAATGAACACGAAGATCAAGAAACCGATGATGAATTTAGTGATGATATGGAAGAATAAAGCTATGTCAATGCTAGTTTAAGTGAGTCCACAAAAGAAGCATATACTTTAGGAGTAGCCGTAGCTGAAAAAATGGTCTATGGAGGTGGTCCTTTGGGGTCCCAAGGACAAGGCCCTTGGCCGGTAATAGATGTAGAGAATAGAAAACTAGTTGATAAATCTGGCCTTGGAGCTGATAAAGTAGACCAAGGGCATACAAGTACAGCTGAAACAATTCATTTTGTTAGAGCTTCAAATCCTAATCCTCATGGTTAGATACAATCACAACTAGGACATGCCCATGGTGGAGAGCCTAGTGCAACTGGCACTGCCACTCGTGGTGATGGTATGGGTAGTAGTACTAGTAGTGGTCAATATGTGCTACAATAAAAAATTGCACACAAGAGGAAAAAATACAAGATACCACACAAACACCAAGTGATCAAGGCATATCAAAGAGGCCAAGGATTTTGACAAGTCCAAGTCACACTACCATTTCCACCACAAAGGAGTTATTTCAAGGAACTCTCCCAATTAATGTGGTTGCAATAGCATTAGTGACTGCAAGTACTCCTAGTCCTTCACCATTCAAGCATTCCATTATTCTTGTGTCCCCAAGTTTTGATTACTTTGAAAAGTTTAAAAAGAATCATTATTATATAAAAAAGAAAAGAAGCAACTGATGGAGAGTGCATCTATTGTAACTTAAGAGCCTCCAATAGCCATGGTATTACCTAAATTTGACGCAAATAAAGAAATCATGGAGTACACATTTATTGTTCCCACATTTCAAAATAAACTAGCAAATCAGATGGATTGATCTAAATTTTAGGTGAGCAATTTCGAATTGGATTTTTCTGGATTCAAAAATATTGAAAAAATTAATGTATCAAAGAAGAACAATGAATTGGTGTACACATCATTTCTAAAGCAAGAGAGATAGAAAAAAATGTTGCAAACTCAAATAGAAAAGTTACAAGCAGACCTAGCAAATGAGAAAGAAAAGAAGAAAGAAGTAGATAATAAGAGTAATGAATTAGAAAAAGGAATTAAAAAATATGCCTCTACATCAACAAGCAAAGAGGATAAAAAAAATGAGAGAGAAATGAATGAACTGAATCAAACGTTAGATGAGAGAAAAAATAAATATGATAAGTGAAAAATACACTTCAGAAAAATTAAGAAAAAGCATTGGAGAATGGAATAAATCATGGGAACAAAAATTGGAGAAAGAGAGAAAAAGAAATGAAAGATTGGCTATAGAGCTATTGGAAGAAAAAAATGAAATAAACTCTTGTCAAAATAAGTTAACTACATTTTGTAGATAAAAAATGAGGCATATAAAAAAAATATCTAGGAGGAAATAATATAGAGAATTGATCATTTGTGTGAATTGTTTCAATTGATCGATGCTATCAGACTACATTATAAGAAGCTCAACAAATATTTACTAGACAAAAAAAATTTGTTCACATTAGAGAAATCTAAAAATCAACTTCAACAAATAGTCTACAAAGCTAGTGACAATGAATTGAAATCAAAAGGGATTAATAATTGGTTTGCTGCTACAATGATGTTGTCATCTATCACTCAAAAGTGTTTGAGAACGCATGAAACAACAAAATTTGTGCATTTGGTTGCAAACAAGATGAAGAAGCTGGAAGAAAAGGTAAGGAACTTCATAGAGCTTCATTTTCCAAAGGCTTTTGACACAAATGAGCAATTCATTGGAAAGGATGATTTTAGAAAGAAGATGGAGGGTGCAAGGAAGATTGATTTGGACTAGTTTCCTCAAAACCCAGAAGTGGAAAACTATTTGGATTCCATCAAACCATTGATAGCCTTGAATGAAAATTTTAACTTAAATATTCAATTTAGGTTCCAATTTCAATCATGAATTGTTAAAAAAAATTCAATTAAAACAATATTAATTAGAAAAAATGATAATTCCACCACCTGAACAGTGGAAGTTGCTAGAAAAGGTTATATAATGATTTGATATTAATAATATGAGTTTCCAAGTTCAAACTTAGCTTTGTGCAAATTTGTCTTTGAGCAATATTTTGCATTACCTCTATGTATTCCTTCATTTGAAAATCAATAGAAAAACTCAAATTTAGTAATGTATTAATTATGTTTAATTATTTGTATTATTTATTTTATCATTTGAAGAAAAAGTCTGGTTTCAACTACTAGATACACATTAAATGATTGTTGATCATTGATGTATATTATAATATTGTTAATATGTTATTAAGCATTGAGTTGAGTGATGAATCACTAAGTACATGTTTAACACAATTAAAATATGAAATTATTAATAATATGTTAATTTATTTCATCTAATGCATAATTTCAAGGAATACAATATAAACTATGAAATACAATCTAAAATATCACTACAATTTGAAATATAAAATTCTTTGTAATCTTCAACTGGTTAAAGTATGGTTATTACTTGTTAGGTCTACAACCTAGGGCTTTCTAAAACCCTATTATCCTAAAACCCTAACGTTCTTATTTTTTTTTGTTGACATCCTTCACTTTTTGACTAGACTTTAAGTTATGATTTATGGGTATCGATATCGTGAGTTTCATGTCCCCTTTTGCTATGAAGTGCTCCTTTAATATCAGGTATAAATTCAAAAATGAAATATATATATATATATACATATATATATATACATATATATATATATATACATATATATATATATATATACATATATATATATATATTCTATGTTCGTTATGTACAGTGGAAGATAAAGGATTCTACAAGTCCACATGCCCATAGTGGAATACCCTTTTCTTGGTTACGGAACTATAGAAGTACACTTTTAAATTGGTCTTTAAGTTTAAGTTATGACTTATGGGTATCGATGTCATGAGTCCCACATCCCATTTCTCTAGGAAGATCGCCTTTAATATCAGATATAAAAATAAAAATCAAAACTTTTACTTTTCTATAATTTTATTGTTTTATGTTTGTTACGTGGCGGAAGATAAAGGATTCCGCAAGTTTGTGGGCCCATAGTGGAATGTCCTTTTCTTGGTTTCAGAACTATTAAAGTACATTTTTTGACGCATCCTTAAGTTTAAGTTATGACTTATGGGTATCGATATCCTGAGTCCCACATCTCCTTTTGCTTGGAAGTGACCCTTTAATATCAAATGCAAAATAAAAATCAAAACATTTACTTTCTATAATTTTGTTGTTTTATGTTCATTATGTGGTGGAAGATAAAGGATACCGCAAGTCCACGAGCCCATAGAATAATGTATTTTTCTTGGTTGTGCAATTATGGAAGGACATTGTGTGATGATATTAGCACATGGGATGTGGGAGAATTTTGTTGGATAGAGATGACTTTTATGTCCTTTTTTAGAAAATCAATGTTTTACTCATCATTGAAATTTTAGATTTGTGTGTTTTCAAATGGATGACCCACATTTAAAATTGATAAATGGGTAGATGAATGAACTACACTCTCACAAAGAAGAAGTAATTTCAGATGTGATAGATGATGGCTCATAATTTCCTTCATAAATTTTTAGTTCATTTGTTTGGTCCAGCATAGTAGCAAAAACCATAGAGGTGTGCCCATTCTGTGTCAACTTGAGCTAAACTAAAAAATAGGTACGCCCTTCTTGGAAAAATTCACCATTATTATTCTTGAAGCTCATAACCAAGTTTGCAAAATATCTTGCAACATAATGTAGAAATTAGTTTTAAATCATTTTGCAATTATGAGTCAGTCAAACACCCAACCCTCTAGCTCTACATCTAAAAGACCCTTTGAGGATGATGTTTTGGCCCAATTGTTGGGTTCCTCAAAAAATCCCCAATGCCAATGTAACCTTGGCCCTAATGCAGTAGAGGGGATGGTAGACAACCAAAAATTGCAAAGATGTTGAGTTGAAGTACGAGGATGACATAGTCACTGGGTGGGAATTGTTCCTACACTATTATGGAAAAAGAAATTTTCATTCCCTTATCTCCAATGCATGGACCTATGATTTCGAGATGCTGGTTGTTCCTAATGTCTTTATAAATGTGGAACTCATCAGATGACTTACTTCTTGGTATGATGAAAATATCAGAATAATTAGGGCAATGGATGGAAGTGTCATAATGGATATAATCATGGATTTTATTTGTTAGTTGTTTATACTCAATGCGGCCCCAAAAAGGTTATAGACCTTGCTTCTTTGAGAAGAAAATACAGGCAAGATAGACATAGCTTTAGTGTGAAGTGGTTCCCTAGGTTTAGACATAAAAGCTTCTATGAAAAGTCATTGAGGACCCCTCATATTGAACATGAGCCTTTTGATGTCAAGTCTTTTAAACACTATTTCATAAGCACATATTGGAAATTATGTTAGGTGTTGGGATAAGATGTAGATAAAAAATGGAGACACCTCCTATGTATATGACTATTGATGTACAACATCCTTTTGTTAATAATAACTTTGACTATACCAGCTTATTAGTTGATGCTATTCACAATCAACTAGTGGAAATTAAGAGAAGGAACAGTGGTAAGGAGCCGAAGGTGAATTTCATGTGGTATTCTCTCCTTTACCATATGCTTTTGTATAAAGGGAAAGATCATTTCAGTAGTTTTTTATAATTGAACATGAAAGATAAAGAGTGCAACAATCTCCTAGTGCAATGTTGGACCCATATTTGGGATAAACATTGCAGTGAGTCTGACTAATTTTTATTTTATTTTGTAAGATAAGTCATGGAAAGGTTGGGTCAACCTAGAATCAAATTGCACAAGAAAATTTTGGATTTCCTTAGGTCCAAAGAGTGGAGGTCGGAGATAAGAGTACAACATAACTGGGGAGATTATTACCTCCATGAGAACTTAGTTGATATTAGAGTTTATGGTTGCCCTCAAGGCCCCCATGTGCTACATAGATATGTGTCACCCAGGTTTTCATTCATGGAAATTATGTTGCAATTGAATGAGACTAATCACTTTCATTTAGGAAAACAAAAGGAAGGGTCTTTTTTCCCTTATGTTACTACCTTTTTAGATTTCATTTTTACTAGAGATGACTTAGATAGGATGAAAGAAATTCTTGGGAGATATAGGTTATCTTAGTTAAATGTCAAGGATTTTGATCTTGAAGGTTTCATACATGAGGTCAAGGAAAGGCTTAGAAGGTCTTATTTTTTCCATCAGGTTGATTTAGACAAAGATACATCATAAGAAATTGCAAGGATTAATCTGAGGTAAAAAATAGAAAGGTGAAATGGCTTGCATTCAACAAGGTAGAGGCTACAAGGATAAAGAAAGATAAGGATTATCATGGAGCATTTACTGATATTGTTGACCCAATTGCTAGGACTGAGGAAGTGTTGAATTTTTTTGATAGAGTTGTAGGTAGGGCCCCTCTCCTAGAAGAGAATCCAACAAAGAGACCTAGACTTGACCTTTCTATCAGAAGGCCCCAAGGGCCTAAATTATTAGAGAAAATGTGCAATTATACCCACCATAAGTCACTCCCTCTCCTTCTACTGGCCATCAAACAATCAGTGTGGATTTTGATTCTCCCCCAAGAGAGAAACCACAAGAGAGGATGAAAGTTGAGCAATCGCCATTGTTGGTTGAAAATCCCATCAATGTTAGATGAAATTGAAGATGTTAATATCACCATGGATGAAATTCATCAATATATGCCATGCCCCACAAGACCACCAAATATTGTTGGCCTTCTTCAACAAAGGTTTGAGTTGGGCATGCCTATGGGGAGAGATAACCTCAATGATGTGATGGAATTGGCCTCTACAAAATTAATGTTTCATGATGATTTTATGAAATCCTAGGAATATAAAGAGTTTTCTTTAAGATTAAAGAGTGAGGAGTACCTTAAAAGTGTTCACTTGGCACAAGCATATGTGCCTAGAGAAAAGTATGATGAACTAGCTACAAAGGTAATGATAGAAATGAATTTTGAGTGCAAAAACATTATGCCTGAAGAAGGGAGAAGAATGGTGGATGATAGTGGATTGCTACTGCTCCCTAAATGGGACATTTCTTCTACAATTATCTTTGATACTATTAGGAAACAAGAAGGAGAAGTTTTCTCCACAGAAGAGGAAGCAAATATGGCATTGTCAGGATCAAGATTCGACGAACATTGGGAAGCCCTTGCAATCTAGGCCCTTGCCCCAAATACAAATAAGCCTGTGATCAATGAACCATCACAAGGTAAGGGTATCAAAGGGAGCTTGATTGTAAAGAGGGTATTTGACGCCTCTTCCCATGAAGCTATTGCATTAGTGGTAGATGTTTCCAAGTTTAATGAAGCTAGTGTTTTGAAGTTTGAAAGATAGGCTTAATACAGTGACCAAGGAACATAATGATCTCATAGAAACTTATAACTAGTAGTAGGTATTGTTGGCTAAAAAATAATCCCTTCTTGAAAGTTTGTAGGAAGCAAGCTCCTCTTCTATAGTCCCCCCTGCCCATGTGATGATTGAAAACATGGAGCTTAAAGAAAATATTCAAATGCTCGAAGATTAGTTGGAGAATACTCAATAGAATTGACAAAAGGAGAATGTGTGCATTGTAACGTACATCCTAAAGTATAGACTATCTAAAATCTTAAGAAGGCTAGAAAATACCCATGTCCCATATCTTAATTTGAGAAATGTCATTACTAGAGTAAGTGGGGATCAAGAGCAGCTCAAATGTATATTTGAACAATGGATTCCTATATTTTCATCTCTAGAAGGTATGTAAAAGGGATATAAACACACATCTGATGCCCCACCTAGTATCTATCTTACTTTTGAGATTGTCAATATAGCACAAAATCATAAAGGGTATTTGGAAGGTATAATTGAAGTTGCACAAGAAAGAATGAATTCTTTCATAAATGTTGACAAAAGGGTTGCACTCTATCTATTAGAAGATAATGGAGAGTTGAAGACACTAGAGAAATGGAAGGATAGTTTCAATATTCTAATCCCCACACTCCTCCCTTTTATTTGCAAAGATGACAATCTTGAATTAAATTAGCTTGATTCCTATTCAGAGAGGATGGCCGATGTAGAAAAAAATGGGAACTTTTTGCAGAGAGGTAAGTGTTTTACTTGATGCCAAGTATCATCAGAATTTGGGGAATTCGAAAAAGCTTGTAGCTCATGACTAGCCTTCTGAGGATATGATTAAGGCATGGGATGTAAAGTATAAGTTTTTACCTGGCCTGTGAATGAATACATGCTTTTATTTCTATGCCTCCTATGTGAGAATTTGGTTATTAGAAAATTTTGGGATGAGGTTCTTCACTTCTTTGCTTGTTGCTTCCCTTTTTTGATCTTTCATCTCATTCTCTGTAAGCTCTTTTTTCACAATTAAGCTATTTGATAACATATATAGGAAATGTTGTAATTTTTCTCTATAATAACAAAAGATGACTCAAATACTTAAGTGTATTTATTTAATTTTGAATATTGTCCTATCTTGCTCTCTAGTATTGTAGTCACTATATTTTCACTCAAAATAATGAGGGCTATTTATAAGTTGTCATATCACATCATGTGCTTATGTTATGGATGTTGAACTCTTAGCTTATTTTCAAGAAATGGATTAATATTCCTTTCACTTATTTATCAAAGATTGTGTGAATGGTAATGCAATAGGAATTTTTATAAGTGTTGTGATAAGTTTTGTTCTTTAAAAATGATGCAAAATCACATATCAAATTCAATATCATGGAATACAATATAAAATATCATCAACTACAATTTAGAATATGATTCATGAAATGCAATATAAAATAAAATATCATGAAGTGTAGTATAAATACCTAAAAGATGAGCTAATTCACCTCTATTTCCCAAATCAAGTCAAGGTCCTCAAACTGACATTCAACTTGAGATAAAGTAAAAGATTCATCTTGATTCTTAGTCTAGTCTTCATTTTCTTTGTCCTACATCTCAAATTCAACATTCATTGTGTCACTGCCATTTGTCCCACAGCCAGTGCCACCACTACTAGCATTTAGAGTGTTGCACAAACCTCTTCTTTCACATATGGACCTCCAAATTGTGATTTCCATTTCAAAAGGAAAAGTTTTGACATTATACGTAGTTCCTTTCACCCTTAAGCAATTTTCCAAATTCTTGTCTAGTTTGTTTCTTATCTTTGATTTCAAAAATTCCAATGAACTAAAAACTCTCATCCTCCACCAACCCCAATATCATTTTTTGACATAAATCATCAAGTTTGAAATATTTTGATATTGAACTACACAATATTTCACTCTGACCTAAGGTTGTCCAAGCCTTTGTTATTGATCCCAATTCAAAGGGCTTCTCCATGGAATCAAATTGGTCCATCTTACTTCTTGTAAAATGCTTACATTGTTGTCTAAGCTTATCTCCATTTATAATTCCTTCTATTGTCTGCTCATTGTATTTTACACTTTTCAAAAAGTGTTTAACCAAGATATTTAATTTATCATGAAAATAGCTTGGGCTATCTCAGTTTATCCAAAATTGAGGATACACAATACCCATGGCTTCAGGTATTTATTCTCGAGGAAATCCATTATAAATCTTTGAGGAAAGATATTTTGCAATTTCTTTCAAATTATCACTAACAGATTTAATAATTTTGTTAAAAGCTTCCTTTGTAACAAGTACTTCTCTGATAGAGCACCTGACTATCGTACAATGGTACATTGATATCTCAAATCCACATACATAGAAACATAAGTTCCCGCTTGCAATAAACTATAAATAATTATTAGGTTGATTCAAATCTATAATTTTCTTCTAGCTTAAAAAAAATAGGTTTTTAGAAGTTAGATCTAGATATAGATGATTGAGAGCCATGCATGTCATTCTACGTAGTTTTGTATATTCATTAATATACATAGTTCTGTCTTGGGATTTCTTCACAAGATTGTTCATTTCATCCAACATGGGGAGAAGAATAGCTAAAGTCAAGAGTGTCTCTATATCACTTAACCTATGTAAGTGTGACCAATGTCATAGTATAGGTTAACTACACCCAATCCATATGAATTCAAGGAATATTTAACCCACTAAGAATCAATCCCAATAAGATCATTCACTATAAACAAAGACAAAGAAGCCATTAAAACTAACATTCTAAATCATGAAAGCTTGACAAACCTCTAATCTAAGACATTAAAACTTATCCTATTGGGGGAGTGGTGTCGTATTGATGTGGAATGGAGACCCTTTCCTAATCTCTTCAAAAATGAGCTTGTTTTAATCAGTTTATTGAAGAAAACTAATGAAATTATGAGAGATATGTAATAAAGCATGATTTAAATACTAAATTAACATGATATATTCTAAGATGATCGATATGGGTGTATGAAAATCTACTCTAAATGTATGTAAGACTTAAAATATTAAAATCCTAATTAACAAATAAGCTAAATGTATGCATCTATGTTATCATGGAAGCCATTAATGGAAGCTAAGCTAATATGGTGTGATTAAAATAAGCTAGAATTATGCTAAATGTGAGTGCAAGTAATAGTGATTTTAACAACATAAGTTTGATGTTAAAAGATGGATTCATTTGTCTCCAAATAGTGATTTATTTATAGGAAAGCAAATGAGAAATGAAGGGTTAAGATCAAAAAGGCTAATCAATGGTCAAAAAGAAAAGAAGATGGAGGCATGGATCATGGATTCTCATCAAGGGTTGAAAATGCAAGTTGATATTTAATCAAGGGCTTAATTAGCAATTTAGTTAATTAAAACTAAATCTAAATGTGCAAGATGAGGAATGTGAGAATATTCATTAAATTATAGATTTATTTAATGAAAAGGAGATGCAAATATGATTTTTAATTAAATAGTTTAGGTTATTTAATTAAATAAAAAGACTTTGGGTTAAAATTGAATAATTTTCATTATTTAATTAAATTACATGAAATGTCAGTGTTAGAGGGGTAGAATTAACCCAATTAGGTCAATTAGATTAATAGGTGAAAATGAGGCATTTAATTAAATAATTAGGCTTATTTAATTAAACAAGCAAAAAGAGGATGGATTTGAGGATGAAATGATGTTAGTTAGCCATTTTGATCCATTGAGATATTTTTAGGTGTCTACAGTAAGAGGTTAGGAGATTTGTCTACTTTATTGCGGTGCTCATACATTACTCAAATCAAGGATTGATATCTTGAAAGAACTTGTTGGGCTGGTCCATGCAAGGAGATCCATCTAGTATCAACATCCTTGAGAAGATTGTTTCATGTTGTTATTCCCTCAGTAGAATTTTGAAATTTCATGAAATGTTTGGGATTTCGGTAGAAGTATGCATAGAGTTCACAGACTATATTTTCAACTTTTGATACAGTAGGAAACTTGCTAACAATTCTAAATGCTAAATTCATTTTGTGGGTCATGCAATGAATTCCAAGCATGTATCCATTACAAAACTAGTTTGTAAATTTGTGCAAACACCAGTCCTATGACCTTGCATTACTATAGCTCTATCAACTCCTACACATACCAACTTTTTGGAAATTGTCATGTCATCCATGCCTCCAATTTCATTCAAATATTTCTTGACTAGTTCAAATAGATTTTTCAATCTTAAATTGTCCTTCATTTATGAACACAGAGAAGATGAGCCTGGTGGACATGTTGTTTCACAATATACACATGCATATAGACCCAAGAAGTATTATCTACTATAGTAACTTCATCTAAAGATAATGCAATGAAGTTTGACTCTTTTACTTTCTCCTTTAAATATTTCTTTTCCACTAAAGCAAGATTGTTTTCCCATTCCCATCCAATGCTTACTAACTAATGTGAGATGGGAAAGTGAGGAACAAAAAAAAAAAAATTAAAATATTCTGGGTAGTCTGTCATAGGATGCCCTCTAGAAAAAATATGAAAAACAACACTCATCTAGACAATTTTTTCCAGTTGCGTTCCTTCCATTACTTTCCCAAATTGAGCTTCAATTGTACATCCACATGTAGCAAGCTTCGACATTCTTTTATTATGCTCTTCATATTCCACATAATACTTAACATGAAGACATTCTTCCTTTGATTTCCATCATACTACTGATTTTTCCTTTCCATCTACAATTTTTTTTTCATAAACTTTACCGATATGATTTTCTAAAGTGTCAAGCTTTAGCTACAAATTCTTGTCTCTTTTACATTTCCAACTACAAATCATACACTTTCATTCTGTTGGAGGTTCATCTTTGTTTTCTTTCTCCACTGCTACAATGAATGGGTAATTTGATACCCAATCAAGCTGAAAATTCCTTTTCATTTCCCACTTGTGCCCTACTTTTGGTTTTCCTTTTATTTTCTTGCTACCAACATCATTCAATTCAATTATCTCTATTTTTTTGAAAAATGTCACTTTAGGTTTGGGAGATAGATCAAAAATTTTCTCCAAACATTCAAGGAAACCCTAGAGATCTCAATCCAAGGATAGAATGAGGGAAAGAGATCTAAAATAAGGGTGTCCTAGGGTTTGATTAGAGACTAAAATAGGGTTAACTACCAAGCTAGGGCTTGGAAATACAAGAAATGTGAAAGACATGCAAAGTGAGCTTTGAAAACCTAATTAAATGACCTAGGAAATGAAACTGAAAATCATGATAACAAACTAAGAATGAGCAGAGGTGCACCTAGAAGAGTGATGAGGTAAAAAAATGCTCCAAACCCCTAAAAACCTGATGTTTGATGCCCACTAGGACACATACACTAGTTTGGGCAATTTAGTCCCAGACTAGGGTTTTTGTGCCAAAATTAGAATCTAACAGTGGTTGATCTAAATTCACTGAAATCTAGAAAATGTGTAGTATTGGGACTCATATGCCACAAGTGGTGTATCAGTCCCACTCTACATTTGTAGAGGTTCAGGACCTAAATCCATTCTCCTATCTCTGCTCTTCCTTCCTAGCTTTGTTTCCATGTCTAAAACTCATATTTGCAACCTGTAGGTGACTTTCTGTGAAGATAGCAACCTTGTGACAACTTGATAACTTTCTTCAACCTTGCAATCTAGTCTTTAAAGGAGATCCAAGTCTCAAGACACTTAGATCTAAAATCACACATGTAAAGAGGGAGAAAAACTTGTTGGCTGTTAGAAAATGGGGGTTTACCTAGGTCAAATGTCGTTTAGGTAATTAAACCTTATGATGAGATAATGAAATATGAACATGAAAAATGAAACATGAAACATGAAAAATGATACCCTGAATGATGTCTTGAGATGTAAGTCAACAATCTGACATAAAGTGGTCATGTAGAATGTAGATTTTGATCTTGAATAAAGGTAGAACAATGCTTAATCTTGGATCTTGAATGCTACATCACAACACTATCAAAACAACATGTTTGATGAATGATGACTTTGACATGATGAGGGATCTTGAATTGCTACAATGAATGATAAAGAAATCTTCCCTTGAATGCCTTAGAAATTCTCTTGTAAACTCTCTTAATGCACTTGTGAAGTCTCAAAATGCTTAACTCTTGATTGCTTAGGTTGATATCATGAAAGATTAGATGAAATAATGATTTGAGACCTTATTTGTATATGCATTCGATCTAACTTATCATTTATTAGATCCCAAATGCTAACATACATGAGATTTGAATTCAAAAATCTAATTTCCCTTCTCAAAACCCTAAAAAGGGGCCAAATGGGACTTATGTACACTACTTGTGGAATATAGGTCCCATCTGGGTGGGACTCACATTCCCAAGGTGGTATATGGGTCCCACCAAGCTTTTTCAAGTGGAAGAAATGTCGGGGAGTTGGAAAATTGAGTGTATTTATTGATCTTATTGGGATTTCGATTGAAATAATCCTTGGGATGCATAATACAGGATCTTAGAGTCCTATTAATGAGGATATTAAGGTTATAAATGTAAGAAGGCCCAAAACTCAATGTGAAGGTGTAAATAAATACAATTTACAACACTAAATTAAGGAAAAATTAGGTCTATTTAGCTTAAAAGGGCCCTAAATCCAATGTAAATGTGGAAAACACATTACAACACTAGATCAAGGTGACATTAGGTTCATTTTAATGTTAATCATTCCCAAATTAAGTACAAAAATGTAGAGGGGTATATTTTTTGTCATTACATTTAGCCTCCACTTTAGTGAGAGGAGGCGCTTGCTTCAAACTCACACTAAAGTAGACAATCAAGAGGGTTTCCAAGTGTACCAATGCAGATGGTAAAGGATGAAAAAGATCAAATGAGGTAGTCAATCCCCCAAGATCCAAGATCCTATGTCAAAATAACATAAGCACAAAAGGAAATGCACAAGGTGTATGATACACAAGAAAACAAGATACACAAACATGCAATGTCAATAACTAAAAGATAGAAAAACAAAAATAAGAAAAAATAAAAGGAGGTGGATCAAGCCTTGAGCATTTTTCCTACATATTGTGAATCAGGTCTAAGTTATTTGTCCAAAAATACATGCTTAAGTGCTCTGAGGTAATGGAACTTCAGGTAGTCCGCTAGGTGAGTATAAAAAAATGATGGCTTACAAGTGGAAACCAATGTCCACAATGCAAACCAAATGCATGCTCACAAGGGCAAATGGAACCTTAGGCCATCCACTAGGGGATCCCCCAGAGAGATGATACACATACACACGTGGCCGGTATGTGCTCATAGAAACAATGGCTATGGGAAATTCATGCCAAAGTTTGGATCCTATACGTACAACCATACCAAAGCTATACCTCCTATTAAATTTGATAAGGTTCCACACAACAATGATCTTGGAGCTTCACGAGGGAAGCAAATCTTCTTATGCTTGATACTCATGAACAAACAAGATGGATCCACATGCAAGCAAATTGTGTTATGCAAGGTGGCCATATAACAAAATAGTGTAAGGTACATTCAAAGGGATTTTTCTTAGTTCATGTAAGGTCTCTTCTTAGGGAACATCATGCTTTATGTCTCCAAGAGAGGATAATTCAAAGTAATATCATGCTCTCAGAGGAAATCAAACCCAATGACACCACCAAGAAAAGGATGCATCACAAGAAAGAAAATCACACATTGAAACATGAGTGCCGATGTATGCCCCCACTTTAAAGTGGTTGCTAAAACCATTGTTGTGAGAAATTGCTTTAAATTAGAAGAAGACAACTCAATATGAAACATGTGAGCTAACTTAAGGCATGTAGTCCACATCCCAATCTTTCTCTTATATGTACATGAAAGGTGGTCAACTAGCCAAAAGAGACAATGACAAGTGTCATACAAGGATAAGGCTTCCTAACCCCCTTGCCCCCACTTAGTGTAGGACAAGGATAAGCCAAGATGATTGATGAGAGGTTTGAAAGTCAGTATCAATTAGAGGAACTAGGTGCTTCAATATAAGAGAGAGCACTAAACTCCTTAATATGTTGAATTTTGTTACACAAATTCTTGCATTCATTAATAGAATGACCATGAACTCTATGATATGCACAAAAATAACTCTTATAGTAAAATTTCTTTTATGTTCTTGGAGGAAGGGATACCAAATGATCTTGGAGGAGTCTTGAAAATATACCCTCTTGATCAATAGTATAGGATGTTCCTTTATTTTCACAAGAAGCCATACACACACTAAATGATGAGGCTTTACATGAACATGGAGATAAAAGTGGTAAACCTAGATATTTCTTGAAAGAGTATGGTATATCAATTTTCTTCACTTGTTCATTGTTCCTATGTTTAGGAGGGAGTTTATATCCAAGACCATAAAAATATTTCAATTTAGATGAAGGGGGTTTATGCTTCTAAGAAGGGTTGGCTTCTTCCTAAGAACACAAATCCTTTTTGGGTTTCTTAAAGTTATGCATTGTCCTCTCATGAGGGATGGGAGTTAAATAGCCCATATTACCACCATGGTGTAATGTTGTTGACGTAGAACCAAGTTGAGTAAATAAAACACAAGGTTTTTTTGGTTTAGATTATGAGATTTTGTATTCTCCTATAAAGGAAGGCACAAAATTTATTGAACCCCAATCGTCACTAAAACTTGTGTCTGAAGTGAATCATTTGTATATGACTCTTTGGAATTTGATGGTGAGAATTTGGATTATTCATTGAAATGAGGTATAAAATATAATGACTCCCAATTATCACTAAAGAGTTTCATTGTAGGTGAAAGACAATAAGGATTAGCATCAACTTGTATAGGTACAACTTTTGATTTTGGAGTGAAAGTACTAGGGGAGTTGGGAGTGTTGTGATCATATGATTTATAGCTTCACTCATCTTCTTCAACCATGTATATCTTGTTGTATTCAAATTTCATCACATGGTGAAGAGTATATGGAACTCCTTTCATAGCATGAATCCATGGTCTCTCTAGGATAATATTGTATGAAAGAGGTCTCGGCATGATATGGATAGGGGTAGGCAACACTACAGGTCTAACCTCAATAGGTAATGTGATCATTCCTAATGGTTTCCTATTAGCTTTGTAAAAGCCATAAATATTAATATCATTAAGTTGAATAAGCCTCTTGTCCATGCAAATTTTATCTAGGAGGTAAATGCTACAAACATTAAGACCTGCACCATTGTCTATGAGAGTGCGCCTAACTATAGTTTCCTATTTTATACTCTTGTTTCACTCAAGGAAACCCTAGATATTTGAATCCAATGATAGAATGGGGGAAAGAGATCTACAATAGGGTTTCCTATGGTATTATTAGAGACTAAAAAGGGGGTTCACCACCAAGCTAGGGCTTGGAAAGACAAGAAATGTAAATGACATGCAAAGTACTATACAAAACCCAACTAAATAACCTAGGAAATGAAACTAAAATGCATAATAAAGGATTGAAAAAGTATAGAGGTGCACCTGGGAGAGAGATGAGGTCAAAAAAAGCTCCAAAACCTCAAAAAACTACTATTTAATTCCCACTAGGACTCATACACCAATATGGGCATTTTAGTCCTGGACTAGTGTTTTTGTGCCAAAATTGGAATCTGTCAGTGTATGATTTGGATCTCCTAAAATATAGAAAATGAGTTGTATTGGGACTCATAGGCCACAAGTGGAATATTAGTCCCACTCTAATCTTTTAGAGGATTAAGCCATGAATTTGTTCTCTAGCCTCCACTCTTCCTTCCACACTTTGTTTATGGGTCTGAAATCCTGATTTGCAACCTATAGGTGACTTTTCGCGAAGATAAAAATCTTGTGACAACTTGCTAACTTTCTTCAACCTTGCAACATAATATTTCAAGGATCTTCAAGCCTCAAAGCACCTAGATCTACAATCACACATGTAGAGAGAGGGAAAAACTTGTTTATTTGTTAGGAAATAGGGCTTTTCCTTGGTCAAACCTTGTTTAGATAATTAAACCTTGTGATGAAACAATGAAATATGAACATGAAACATGAAAAATAATACCTTGAATGATGTCTTGAGATGTAAATTAACAATCTAACATGAAGTGGCCATAAAGAATGTAGGTCTTGATCTTGAATAGAGGTAGACCAAAACTTAATCTTGGATCTTGGATGCTACATCACAACACTAGCTCAAAAACATGTTTGATGCACAATGAATTTGATATGATGTTGGATCTTGAATAGCTGCAACAAATGATGAAGAATTTTTTCCTTTGAATGCCTTAGAAATGCTCTTGAAAACTATCTTGAAAACTCTCTTGATGCTCTTGTGAAGTATTGGAATGCTTAACTATTGATAACTTATGTTGATCTCATGAAGGCTTCATGAAATAATGATTTGAGACCTTATTTATATAGGAAATCCATCCAACTTACCATTTATTAGATCCAAAATGATGACATACATGAAATTTGAATTCAAAACCCTGATTTCCCACTCAAAACCCTAAAAAGGGGCCAAATGGGACACATACACCATTTGTGGTGTATAGGTCCCATCTGGGTGGGAATCATATGCCCAAGGTGGCATATGGGTCCCACAAGACCTTTTTGGATAGAGGAAATGCCAGCGAGTTGGGATTTTAAGTGTATTTGTTGATCTTATTGGGATTTCAATTGAAATATGCCTCAAGATGCATAATATAGGGTCTTAGGGGCCTATTAATGATGATATGAAGGTCATAAATGCAAGAGGGCCCAAAATTTAATGTGAAGGTGTAAAAAATACACTTTACAACATTAAATTAAGGCAAAATTTGGTCAATTTAACTTAAAAGGTCCCTAAATCCAATGTGAATGTGGAAATTACATTAGGACACTAGATCAAGGCAACATTAGGTCCATTTTAATGTTAACCATTCCAAAATCAAGTAAGGAAAATCGATACTTTTTTCATTACCACATTTAGCCCACACTTAGTGAGAGAAACAACTTGCTTCAAACTCACACTAAAGTAGACATTCAAGAGGGGTCTAAGTGTATTGATGTAGATAGTCTAGGATAACAAAGATCAAGGAGGTGGTCAAGCCCCTAGGATTCAAGATCCTATGTCAAATTGACATAAGCACAAAGGGACACACACAAGGTGTATGATATGTAACATCAAGATATGCAAATATGCAATATCAATACCTAAAAGAAGAGAAAGAAACAAGAAAAAAATAAAAAGAGGTGGATCAAGCCTCGACTATTTGTCCAGTACGATGCAGATCAGATCTAAGTTGTGTGTTAAAGAATGTACACTCACTTTGAGGAAATGGAACTTCAAGCTGTCCACTAGGTGAGTATCAAAAACTAGGTGAGACACATATGCACGCAACTAGTATGGGCTCACACACATAAGCAAGTGGCTATGGGAAAGTCATGCCTAAGTTCGGCTTCCCGTTCAACCATACCAAAGCTATACCTCCTGGTAACTTTGATAAGGCACCACATAACAATGAACTTAGAGCTTCATGAGGCAAGAAAAGCTTCATATGCTTGAAACTCAAGAACAAATAAGATGGTTCCATAGGCATGCAAAGTGTGTTATGCAAGGTAGCCATACGATCGAAAATGTAAATGAAAAATAGTGCAAGGTATGTTCAAAGGTATTTTTCTTAGTTCATGTAAGGTCTCTTCTTAGCGAACATCATGCCTAATGTCTCCAAGAGAGGACAAGTCAACTATATATCATGCTCTTGGAGGAAATCAAGCCTAATGACACCATCAAGAAAAGGATGCATTGCAAGAATAAATAAAATCGCAGAATGAAACATGAGTGCCAATGTATGACCCCACTTTAAAGAAGTTGTTAACACCATTGTTGTGAGGAATTTTTTTAAACTAGAGGAAGAAATGAGAGCTTATTCAGAAATCCCTATGCCTATTCATATGTTTCTAATAAGCTACGTCATGAAAAAGGGAAGGGGTTTCCCCCAAAATATATAACTCGGTATGTCACATGCCAGCTAACTGAAGGTATGTCATCCACATCCCAAGATTTCTCTTATATGTACATGAAAGGAGTTCAACTAGCCAAAAGAGACAACGAAAAGTGACATACAAGGACAATGATACTCTACCCCTTGCCCCCATTTAGTGCAAAACAAGGATGAGTTGAGATGATTGATGAGGAACATGCTAGAGTGAAAATTAGAATTGATTAGAGGAATTAGGTTCCTCAACATAAGTAAGAGAACCACATTCCATAAGATGTTGAATTCTATCACCTAAAGCCTTACATTCATTAGTAAAATGACCATGAACTCTATGATATGCATAAAGGGAATTCTTGTAGTAAAATTCCTTTTGTGTTCTTGGAGGGAGAGATATAAAACGATCTTGGAGGAGTCTTGACAAGATACCCTCTTGATCAATAGTAGAGGATGTTCTTTTTTTTGTGGCAAAGATATATTTCTTAGTACAAGAAGTCATTACTACACAAGACTCTTTAGATTACGAGATTTCGTACTCTCCTTTACAAGCGGGTGTAAAATCTATCAAATTTGAATCATTAGTGTTCTGTGTGATGACATTGATATTAAGCAAGGATTTCTCTATTTCTTTCATTTCTTTCAAAGGATAATAATCAAGACCACTAGTGTTTATCAGTTCAGGATGCACTAATGTTAAAGTCGGCTTAGAAGAATCTTTTGTAAGAGTGTTGACATTAAGTGAAGTCTTTCTTGTTGCTTTCAAGGGACAATAATGAAGATCACTAGTATTTTCTTGCACATTAGGATCTATAGGGACATGAATACCTTGTTCTCTAGCACCAAATCCTTTCTCCACTGTATCCAAATTGTTTCATAAGTTCATAACCTTTTCCATAAAGCTTTTTCATTTCTTTTGGATTCAGTGGTTGTCCATAATCAGCTTCATCAAATTTTGTTGTATAATTTTCTTCTTCATCTAAAGTAGTTGAGGTGGATGCTTTTGAAGGGTCTTCTAAATTTTTTGTTGACATTATTTCTTTTTCTTTTTCCTTTTCAGAGTCTTTCTTTATGATCTCATTTTCACCCATGAATGATGTAAAATCTAAGGAACCCCAATCATCTTCTAATAGCTTTGTGGATTCCTCAATATGTTTCTATTTTCCATTCTATTGCACAGGTTTTACTTGTATAGTTGATGTTAATTTTTCCAAAGGATTTTCCTTGTCTTTGTCTATGTTCAAACAACTATTTGGTTGAATCTCGACATCAATTGTATATACTTTTTTTGTTGTATACATACTTCATTTTATGATGAAGATTAGAAAGCACCCCATTCATTGCATGAATCTAGGGATTTCCTAAAAGAAGATTGTATGAAATATTGTGAGGCATAACATGGATCAGTGTTTCTAATGTGGATTTTCCAAATATAATAGGTAAAGTGATCACTCCAAGTAGTTGTTTTCCTACATTGTCAAAGCCATTAATAGATAAAGAGTTAGGTTGAATTCTTGATTTATACATGCCAAGCCTATCCAAGAGGGTTACACTACACACATTAAGGGAAAAGCTATTATCAACATGGGTTCTTTTTATTCCCAACCTATTATAGATAGCTATTATCATGAAAGCATCATTTTGTTTTTGCACTTCCAAAGGAGGGAGCTCACTTTGGTGGAGAAAAATTTCAGCATTCATTTCCTAAATCATGGATGCTATGTCATTTGGTTGCACATTTGGAGGGTTAGGAACTTGTTGTAAAGTAAATTGAATCATGTTATGATAATGAGGGGAGGCTTGAATAAGATCCCATAGGGATATATTAGTGGGAGTATTCTTTATTTGTTCAACAATATCATACTCCTTTCCACTTTGTAAAGGAAAATGAGGAGGAACAAGTAAGATAGGGTTAGGCAATGGGAGGGATGTTGAAGGTGTTTTTATTCATTGTGAATTGTCTCTAGTGTTATATGTATGAGCAATGGTATTATTACTTAGCTACTATGAAACATTATTCTTAGGTGGGTAAAGGATAAGTTTAGGTTTTTTTTTTAGTTTGAGGTTTTTGTGAAGGCAGGAAAGGATGAGTTGAGGTTGAATAATATTAACTTCCCTTAGTGAAGGAGAGTCTAATAGTTACTTCATCATCTTGATCTAGGGAAACTATATCACTATTTTCAATGTTATAATTTTATTATACCATGAGATCCTCTCTAGGAGGAGATTTTTTAGGAGAACTACAAGCTAGATGTTCATGACATTCAAAGGTTGGTTCTTCTAAAATTATTTCATCACAAGTGAGGGAGTTATCAATGGTTAGATTGTCTTGTTTATCAATAGTGGGGATATTAGGAGAAGGCTCTATTTGATTGTTATGATTGTCCATGAATTTATCCTTTTTTCTCTAAGGTCTCATTCTATTGTGCCATACTATCTACCCTAATAGGGGAGCTTTTAAGATTTTCATCACATTCCATGGTTATGTTTTGTAAAGTAGCTTCATCACAAATAGGGGAGGCATTGAGAGAAGGAGAGCTATGATTTTCATACTTACCAAATAGATATTTCCAAATGGTAGGATCATTAGGGAAGGGAGGAACAAGATTCTCATGACTCTCAATAAGTGCATCTTCTAATAACAACTTATTTTCTTTGTGTCGAGGAAGGATATTAGGAGAAGGAAAAATTTTATTGTCATGGTTATCTATGATTTCATCCATTTTCACTAAAACATTCTCACAAGCAAGGAATGAATGTATACTAGGTAGGGTGATGTTTAGATATGTGTCTATGATCTCACCTTCTTGTGTCATAATATCTTTCCAAGGGGGAGGAGGAGTGAGACAACCAAGACTCCCATGATTCTCAGTGATTGTATCTTCTTTCACCAAGATACCTTTGTCACTAGTAGGAGAGGTATTGGGAGAAGAACAAATATGGTTTTCATGATTGTTTATGCTTTTATCTTCTTGTATCATATCATCCTCACCAATGGGAGAGATAATAGAGTTTGAGATAGGTAATGGAATATTAAGGATTGTGTCAATGGTTTGATCCGCTTGCTCTAAGATATTCTCATAACTATGAAAGATAGTAGAGGGATGACCAACATGTTTCTTGATGACCTCATTGTTGTACTCTAATTGAACTCATAAGAGGGGATGTTGTACTTATGAAATCCATTCTTATCCATATAAAAATCACATCTCTTAATAGGAACATGTTATCCTTAAAACTTTAGTTATATAAAGTATATAATGCTTCAAGTAAAGTGCAATGTAATGAGCTAAAGTGAAATGTGTAAATGCAATTTTTAGATTCGAAACAAGGTAATTTGTTGATTATGAAGCTCTACAAATCTGTAAACACTTAAACCTCAAATACACATAAAATAATGGGCTAGTCCAAGCCATACATATCTATAAGTGCTCCTATGGAATAATACATCATGCTTCATAAACAAATCAATTACAAACATGAAAGAAGAAAACATGATCTATACCTATTCCATATTGGATTGATGTCAATTGTGCAAATGACCCTTTCCCAATCCTTGCTAAAACTTAAATGATGAAATGCCTTGAAGATGCAATGGTGATGGACAAAACCAGTTCTCAATTGAAGAGAGTGACTTTGCATGAGATTGTGGATGGGTTGATGAAAAATGAAGCTCTCATTGATAGATTTTCAAATTGGAAGAGAGCTCAAAATAGAGCAATGTGGGATAATGATTTGACCAATGAGATGAAGCCACTTGCCACATTGTGATAGGTTGAGGAATGTGCAAGTTTTGGCCAATGTGCCAAAGAGGGGGAGATTCAAATTTGAAATTGAGAGTTAAATGCTAAGAGGGGGGACATGTAAGAGAGAAGTTATTGCCATGTTGGAAGGGACAAGTCAACTTGTCTTCATATTCAAACTTGGAGAATATTCTTAAAAAGATGCTTTGTTGAGGGAAAATGATGATTTTAATAAATCAATAAATTGATTTATTGGTGCAAGTGGGAAAAGCTAGAGGATGTGATGGGTGGTTAGATTAGATTAATTAGGATTAGATTATATTAAATGATGTTTAGGTGATTTTGACTTATTTGATTTAAATACTTTGATTTATTTAAATCAAAAGGGATGGAAAATGCATTTGGGATTTAATTAAATAAAGTTTGGTTTATTTAATTAAAGGGATGATGCAAGATAAAGGTGGATTAATTCGCAGGAGATGAACTTAGAAGATGGTTTATGAAAGATGAAATGTTATGGTTTGATTAAAATTGATTTATTTAATCAAATGAGGTAATGATAGGCTTAAATCAAATAAAATTAATTTATTCAATTTAAATGGATGATGAACCTGATTTACCTTATGAGTGGATGAATGTGAATTTGATTTATGAATGTGATGCTATTTAAGTGCACAATGCTAATTTCAAGCATTTACATTTTTCCCCTCTTTGAAGCAATGTACTTGCTGCATTGGTTAAAAGAATAAGCTTGCCGTGATCAACATTCAAAAAATTTCTATTTTTTTTGGATGCCCCAGTGGAAAGAAGTACACTAGTACATTGCCCCCTCGAGAGATTGAGTGAAAAGATTCTATTTGAGGGTCGATCTCGCGATAAAAAAGGTTAAAAATGGACATATGGATGGTTATGATGATGATGTAAATGAGATGGTTTTAAGATGCTTAGAATAACCAATCTATATTATCCTAAACAACTTAAATGATAATGCAATGCATGTGAGATGGATGAGATGGATGATATGATATGCTATGATAATGAGGTTTATGTATGCTAATGATTTGTGGATGCAAGATGAATGCATTGGTGATGTTATGTTAGCTTGGAGAGAAGAAAGAAAAAAATGAGATGATGAAAAGAGGTTCCAACAAGTCCATGATTTGATGAGACTTTATTAGAGATGATGATGATGATGATAGATGATAAATGGATGATTTTCTTATCAAGGATTGGGATTTTAAAAGGCCTACTCACCTTATGTTTGATTACACATGTAGATATGATGCATCGAGGTATAAAGAACCAGGATGGTTTTGTACCTAGTGCGATGGAATTTGACTCGACAAATAGATCGGAGTATTCTTGCTAACACTTGACATACGAAAACCTTGCTAGGACGTACCTAACAAAGCAAGTATTCACCAAGTTATTTTACAAGAACATCCAACAAGCACAAAAAACAAAATATAATGATTTTTACCCCATTCCTATCTCTCTAAATCCTTTGTTCAGATATCATCGAGAGGTCCTTGGAATGAGCACAATAAGATAAATCAAAAGAAAAGATCAAGTACGCAAACAAGCCAATGTTCTTCATACCTTCAACCAAAGGGATGTGTTTTGATAAGATAAGAATCCAAAGTTATATCCAAAATGATGCCCATTGTCGGAACGATATATCCTAGGACATACATTGTATAGGATGACGATGGGTTGATAAGTTGATTGACATGTTTGAAAATGATCAAGAGTTTGATTTTGTGTTTAAAGGTTTGTTGTTTTGATTTTGATTTTGTGTTTGAAGTTTTCTTTTGTTGATTGTTGTGGTTGCTTCTGTTCGTGTTTCCAAAGGATGAAGGTGACGATCAATTTATTATGGATGATTGATTATTTTGAGTGAAAGTGAGATGAGACGGATGGATTTTTTTCAAATATTTGGATGTTTTTGATGTTTTGGAATGTTTTGAGGCTGTTTTTGGTATTTTCAAGATTTTACAAATGTTTTGATTTTTGATTTTTCAAATGTTTTGGGGTTTTGAGATTTTATGAATGTTTTTGGATTTTGTGGTTTTTGAATGTTTTGGATTTTGTGTTTTGAATATTTTTGGATTTTGATGTCTCGAGGCCTGATTAGAAATGAGCCTTGCCTACGTTTAAGCTCAGAGACAACGTAGTTTAGATTCCAATGTTTTCAACGTTTTTATGATTTTTATGAATGTTTTGGATTTATTTGATGTTTTGGATGTTTTTGGATTTTTTGCAAGATTTTGATGATTTGGATATGGACATGTGTGACGATATCAGTTCTCTATTTGGGATTTTTTTGAAGGTTGATTGATCAAATTGATGGATTGATGAGGATAACATTGTTGAGGATACAAAACAATGCAAAGACAGTGTTTAAGCAACACAAGGATTGGGATGGATATCCTAAGATGATGAAGGATTGATTGGATTTGATTAATTAGGAGTTTGAAGCTTGATTTGGAACAAATTTTTTTTGAATGATTTGATGTGATGTTGAAGCACACATTAGATGTGACCGATAGTGATTGTTTGGATTGATGTTCGATGAAAGATAAATCTTGATAAGGACATGTTCTCATCAAAATGTGCCATGGGCTAGTGATTTGGATTTTTTCTCACAAGTGGTGGACCAATTTTATTTCATGTTTTCCAATTTTTGAATCACCACATAAGTTGGGAGGATATAGATCAAGATTTATTCCCAAAGCAAGATGCAAATATCTGCCCCTAGTGTCTAGCAATGTATGGAATGTTATGGATAGATTCTCGGATAGGTGTATGGATGGATGGATATGGCAAGAATGCAAAGGATGCCAAGCATTATCTTGCGATAAGATAAGGTGTTCAGATAAATAATGCTCATTTGGATAATGCTTCATGGCTCAGATAATGCTACATAGGATAGGATCAATGAAAATGACCCATGTCAAGATGTTTACCATAAGCAAGTCTAAAGTGTGCCCCAAAAATTTCATCAAGATCAAGATAACTTGGATGATGGATGCAAATGGATGAAAAATAGATTGGATAAATGGTTCATGGATGAATGGATTTATTATGGTTGAGATGGATGGAATGTTGGATTTATTATGGATGGGATGAGATGCTTCCATCTAAACTAGTGTACACAGATGCTCGATTCTACTCATGATGCCTATTTTCCACGTTTTCATCATGGTACCTATCCAAAGTTCCACCGTAGTGGTTTTCACTAGAGGACAATTTTTTATCTTTACTGTTTTCAATCCTTTTTCTAATTTTTTTTTGGATTTTCATATTTTTTTTATTTTTTTGGATTTTTCTAAAAGATTTTAAGCTCATACTGAATCACAAGGTGTTGCTGATGTAGACGCTTCTGTCATAATGTGCCATCGGTATCCTACCTGAAGAAGTTGCTTTGCTAAGATATGTGCACTTTAATACAACTTTTGAGATTTCTGATCTGCTTCGTCAATAATTGAGTTAACTTTATATTTGTGTGCACATCGTGATAGAGTTCCTTCTAAATCCTTATGATGAAGGGTCATTGCCAACACATGGTCAATGTGAGAATTGGATATCATGCATGGAGGCGTGGATGGAGTGTTTTTATGGATAAGAGATGAATTGGTTGACAGTTTGGAACCTTTGACTCTCCAAACATGGGAAGATGAGCAATGATGGGTGGATACAGAAGTGTGTGTGGAATTAGGACCAACTGCTTGATACACTTTGTACGTCACTTGAAAATTCTTCTTTTTCTTTTGTGGACATCTTTGATGGTTACTTTTCCATTTTTTATTTTTCCCCATAGTTTCTTTGACTGATGGAGTTTGATAGGGATAATCTTTCTTTGTATTCTTTGGTATCCATTTGTATTTGATTTGTCCATTATGATTCTCAGCTTCTCTTTCTTTGATAATTTTCTTTGTGCTTTGATTCACATCCTTCATTTGATGTTGGTCCCAATTTGTGGATGGGGTAATGGGTGGATGAAGATTCATGACGTGGCTG
Source organism: Sequoia sempervirens (assembly GCA_007258455.2). Lineage (NCBI taxonomy): Eukaryota > Viridiplantae > Streptophyta > Pinopsida > Cupressales > Cupressaceae > Sequoia > Sequoia sempervirens. The sequence goes on along the minus strand of VDFB02381180.1, from coordinate 35,844 downwards.
GTTGTAGTATTGACACTAGTTTCATCATAAGGACTCTTCGTGCTCCCTATGTTGACATTTGCTTGAGACATGGTTGCCCCCAATATGGTGGTAGTAGTACCTTCATGCTTTGATTCCACCTATTCTAAGAGCTCTTGTTTAGAATGCATTCTCTAATAAATGACCATCATAGGTGATGTTTCAATTTGCTGCTCTGCTAACTTTGAATTATACTGTTCTGTCTGGCTTGTTTCCTTGAGCGGATAATGTTAGATATCCGCATACCTAATGTCCTCAGTTTGAATTTGGGATATATTTGATCTTGATGTTGACAACTCAATAACCTGCTCTTTTGTGTAATAATGTCAAGAGTAAAAGAATCCTATTTTGAATGAAGATCATCTATGTGTCCATCCATAGAAAGCATCTCATGGGTAGATGGAAGAGAATGTGCTATATGGATGTGATCATTATTTGCAGCATCTTGTATAGATAGGAGAGTGTCCATTACATCATTGTAGTATCTTGGAGATACAAATTCTTGATCTTGATTAATTTTGGACTTGCATTTGTCATGCTTTGGATCAAGTTCTTGACATGGGTCAATTTCAAAGGATTCTTCCAAGGGTATCTTTATTAGGCATAGGAAGTGGCTCAATATCCTCTTGATCTTTGAGTGAATTGGGATCAAGTGTTGAGTTGAAGATTCCTTCAGTATCAACAATCATGAGGTCAAAGGATGTCAATATGTCTTGGAAAGGACCATTGCTAGACTTTGGTGAGAGATATTGATCATGCTTTAGAATAAATTCTTGAGATATTCCCTCTAACTCATTAGGTGATGTAGAGACATTTTCAACATGATCATTGGTCGATGCCTTGTTGGATGAGGCAAAAACATTTTTATTGATGGATAGATCTTGATCATTGTTTTCAACAATTGTGGTGGAGGGATTTCCAATGTCTTCAACCATAGGGTCAAGTGATGTTGGCATTTCTTTGATTGGATTAGTGTTGGTTAGTGGACTTTGGTCATGATTGAAAAGTGACTCTTGATGTATGTTAATTTGATCATTGGATGAGGTGGAAACATCTTCAAGGTGTTCTGTGGTGGATTGATCTTGATCCTTGTTCTCGACAGTTATGGTGGAGAGATTGTCAATCTTATCATTGTCCCCAATAGTGATTATCTTTTGATCAATTAGGTCTTGGATGAGTTTTTTGAGTCGAACACAATCTGATGTTGTGTGTCCCTTTATTCTATGATAATCACAAAGGTGCTTCTCATTATACCCTGGCGGTTTTATGTCTGGTTCTTGATAGTTCATGTAAATGGGGATTTTGATGAGATTTTCTTGTACCAACTGTTGTAGGACTGATTTGATTGGTCTCCCAAGTGGTGTGTATTTTCGCTTATTACCCTGTGATACTTGTACTTTAAATTGACTTGTGGTGATTTTTTTTGGAGATGTGGCAAGTGATCTTCGAGATGTGGTGATTGATCCACGAGACGTGGTGATTGGGTTTGTTGTTGATGTTGTTGATCTTGATATCCGACTTCTTAACATTGGAGATATTGTTCTTGATGTGATTGTAGACATAACTCAATGCTCTGATGATATGGTTCAATCAATGGTAAAGTACATTGATTTTGGAGTAAAAATGTCTCTTGTTTCAAGGCTTCAGTTACTTTGTCAAGTGAAGCAATTTGGTCTAGCAAAACTTGGTCTTGATTTTGATCTTGGCACCCTTGATATAGTTGATTTGGCTTTTGTTTAAGCAGATTTGGAGTGTGTACTTGTGGTGTTTGATTTTGGACAATGTTATGATTTGGGATGACACTCAGATTTGGCATGATAGGTTGAAATTGAACATTGTTGTGATTGGGAATCACATTGCCTTGATTTAGGTAACTTTGATTTTGCATGGTGTTACCTTGACTTGGATCAATATATGGAGTTGTTATCATTGTGTTTGGACTTTGAACAACATTTGAGTGATTCACAAACATATTTATCCCAAATTTTACCAAGTTTGGACTCAAAACATTCATGTTTAGTAAAGTTGTACTTGGTACATTCTCATTTGGCATGTAGGGATTTGGTGGGATGACATTGTTTGTTTGAGAGGGCTCATGCATTGATTGTTTGGTTGGTGGATTTGTAGGTTTGGAATTGGATTTAAATCTACCATCGAGAAAGGCATCCCAAACTTTGATTTGGGAATACTCACAGTTGTACTATTGACATTTGTAGAAGGTAATTATCCCATGTACGGTTTGTATAGATGTGAGTGTTGATAATCAATCGGCATTGTAAGGCTTTGATAGCTTAGTTGACTTGGATTACTCATGATGTATGGATCAAGTTTATATTCCATGTTTGTCTTGTGTTTTGACTTTGTTGCAAAAGTGATCTCTAAGGTTCTTAGGACCAATGATGAGATGAAGGATGAAAGGAGTAAATGATATGAGTGTTGAACGTTTAGGGACTTTGGATCAATGCTAGACTTAGGGTTTGATTTTGATTGTTTGATTTGGATAATAAAATTGTAAACCCTAAGATGTTTAGATGTGATCTTAGGATGAACTTGTTCAAAGGATTGATAATTCAATTAAATGTATGAGAAAGGATACATTCCCATACACCTAACGAAACAAGGTGATTTTGATTTTGATGATTTACCCAAGTCTAGAATAATGTTTCCAAAGCTCTAAAGTTGTTTGGGGAATGGGATGATAAATTTTTGAGATGGATGAAGTGTTTGATTTGATCCTAAATGAACCTAGGAAGGACTTGTTTACAAAACCAAGATAGTGAAGAACATGCCTTTCTCTAAGAGTAATTCAAAATCAAAAGACCAATGTTTGCATGAAAACCATATGACCAAAAGATGCCAAGCACATGTGTGGGGTCCAATTGATTCAATCTTTTCTTAATGGATTCTTTTTACCACAACACTTCTTGATTAGGTTTTCAACTAAATGTCCAATGTTGTAATTTTCTTTCATCCCACAAAATGCATTATGTAGAAATTGAGGAAATCAAGGCAAAGGTTTCCTAATGTTGGCCTTAGTAGGAGCAAATTGAGATGAAATCCAAATGCCTAGAAAACCTCTAAGGACATGAATCCCAAGGGAAAGCAAGGGCATGTGAATTCGTTCAAGGATATTTTCTTCTCCTAAAGAGTTTGAGATTTGATGATTTGTTGAATGTTGGTTTCAATGTTTTGGATACAAGAACTATGTTTTTGAACTGACTCACAAGCAATATAACATCCTAGGTCAATCGGTATGTTTTTCTTGGTGGGCTTGCCTCATGCCCTTCATAGTAGAAGAGATGATTTTACATGCAACCAAGGAAAAAATATAAAGGTATGTTAAGAATGAAGTCTTAACCTCTATATTTTAATGAAGATCAGACATTGCAAGTAACTTCTTGGAATCTAAGTTCCAATGCACCACTTTGATAAACTTTTTGGATGGATTGGTTGGTTGCTACAAACAAGGGTTTTAGTTCAAACTTTCCATTCATGGAGATTGAACCATATGGCGAGAGTCCCTTTTCAGATCCATCTCATCGGAGTCAACCACTTGATACTGGAATTTACTCCAATACCCACATTTATATCCCAACTGGAAATACTCTCGGGTTCAGAGTGTTACCGGTTGAGTCATTCCTTGGGAGAGTACTTTTTCCCCAAGGCAAGCCCTCTAAGATAGACAAAAGCAAGCAAACATATTCATAGTTTGATCAACCTTCATTTAGAAACAAAAGGAGAACACATGCAATAGGTTTACTCACACTCGCAAAGTGTTTTGTTCAATTTTTAAACTCAAATTGAATGGTGGAGGAAATATTTTATGCAACTTAATGTCATCAAAAAGACTTTTGATTCTCAAGATCACCGTGAAGTGTGAGAGAAGTGAATACACCTTTTTAGATGAGATTATTTTGCAAAAAAGATTACAAATCATAAAAGGCACATGTTTGTTTTAACCTCCAAAAAACAATATTGAATTTGTTTTAAGCACCAAAGGAAATGTGATAATTTTCTTTGTTCAATTATTTAAATCCAAAACCAACTTTAGTAATTTTGTGTCCTAATGTTCATTTTAAGCCCATTGTCATGAAAATGGAAGTGTTCTTTTTAGAATCCAAAAAGATTTTAGTTGATCTAAAATAGAAAACTAAAATGTAAATGGAAGCTCTTTAAAGCATTTAAAAATGCTTTGTCAATTTCAATTTTGATGTTCAATTTTCGAGCTTGAGCAATTTCACTTGCTTTTGCTTGATTCCCATGCTTGACTCTAATGTCAACCTGCAAACAAAGTAAAATCCAAGATTTATTTCAAGGAATCAATGGAAGCATATATCCTTTAAAGAAAGAAAAAAAAGAAAAAAATAAATAAAAATTATAGTACTAGAAATCATATTTTAAGAAAGCTATAAGATCTCAAATGTTGGTCTATCACAAAAGTAGCTTTGCAACAACAACCAATGTACTATCCATTTATGATACTATGCCACCTTTTCCAATTGAATATTCTATGAGTTTTCGGCTATTTAGAAAGATTTGGAAATGTAGTATAACCTCTTCATTCTTCAATATTGATGTGACTCATAGTTTACTCGAAGCTAAAAACATGGTACATATTAGAAAGCATACAACACAATATCACATTTCTATCATAAATAATTTGCATGTTTAGAAGAGATATGAAGATTCAACACAATCAATCACAGATCTAAAAACAAAGGTTACAAGTTTTCTTCACAACCAACTAAAAGATACCACCGTAAAAAAAAAAAAACAAACCTTACCCAACTTAATAAGCTGATGGAAATCTTAAATGATCAGTAATTATTGTGTTTTTCTTTAACATTTCCAAATCCATGAGTCCCTTAGAGAAGGGTTAATGATGAATAAACCTAAAAATAAGGTTAGAATGACATATCATATGAGATGACCAAAGTTATGTTTTCAGCTCATACAAAACATAGGATTCGTAGCTGGCAACAATTTAGAACCTCCATGAGAGGGAGGGACTTTAAAAACCTTCCTGCATGGACTGATTCCCCATGGTTGTAGCAAGCCATGCATTCCTTTCAAGATATAGGATATGGGTGGGCTACTGTGTTGGCATTGATTCGAGTGTTGCAGTCAATACATGCAAGGAGTACATGAAGACAAAAATCACTTTGCATTAACTATGATGGAAAACAATGATGATCCAACCACACAAATCATTTTCAATTTAAGTATGAACCAAATCTATCACATCAATAATAAATAGATCACGATTTTGGAGGGTATTCAGACCATGGAAGCAGTTCAAGAATGATTTGAACTCCAATTTGCATCTCCATTCCCTATATTCATGCCACACATATAGGCCTCCATCAAGCATTAAATAAGGCATGGTGTAAAGACCAAATGCAAATGGCACCTTAGTTGATTGTGGGACCCTAGTAATCAATGAAATAGAGCAACAACAACAGTCTTGCTTCATTATAAGACAAAAGAGAACATCAATATCTCATCTAGAAGCATTTTGGTTGGGCAACGAAGTCAAAATATGGTAGTTGGCTAGTAAAAACATCTCCATATCACCAATATCCTTCATTAAATGTCCCTTGGCCTGTAAGACAAAAAAATTTAAAGTAAATGCGATTAGCAGGTGGGTATGTGCAGGATCATGATGGGCCAAAAATTGGCAATATGATGGGTATTTGTAGGGTATGTGGCTGACAACATTTTTTTTACCCAAAATTGGTGAAATGAAAAGGGTTTTAAAGGAGATTCTCAACTTTCCACCAATATAAATTATGCTTTACTTTGAATTTAATAAATAATTATTATTCATTTTCTATTTGAATTATGACTAAAGTGTTGATTGATAGGTTGATTGAAAAAATCTATAGCTTTCAAATGATATCATATTTTTTAATCCAAAATATGCATCACATTCTATGCTTCGCATGCTATAGGATTAAAAAAGAAAAATTGAATTTCATGAAGTTTTGACCAAGTTAAGTTGGTCAAACATATGAGTTTTATATTTTTTAAAAGTTGTAATAAAAATTCATAATTAATTATTTACTTGGAAAAAATTACAAAAAAATATGCATCACATCTGGACATGAGTCCTCTACTTATTTCTAAAATATTATAAAAAATATTATCATTTTATTGTGGTTAGGGTGGTCGATAGACACCTACTTATTTTTCCTGAAATTTAAGTACTACTGCATTAAAATTTAAAATTTTCACTAGATAGATTTTTTTTTATAAAATAAAACTAGTAGTTTAGAAACTACATTCAATTTTTTACAAATTCTATTCTTACATATTTTTTAAATAATATAGATAACTTATTTAAATCTTTACATCAAATTGCCTAACTCTAATTTTTCTGAATTTTTTGCCACTTAAGGGCCTATTTTTTCCATGATGATCCTGCACATACCTAGGTGTAAAAATTGAATGAAAAGGCTTTAGAAACTTTCAAGCAAATGAAATTTGTGAAAGCATAGACAAGAAACATGAACTATTTGACAGAATGCTTCAAAGAACTACAGTTTCATCAAACGCCTGAAGGGATAGCACGTTTGGTAGCAAATAAATATTAAGAGACTTTCAAACCACTGTATTTGGCATGGTGTAAAAATGTGCCATAATTTTTTTCTTTGAGGAAAGTGCTTTTTAAAGAAAAAGTATGTGCCTATATTTATTGCTTCCCTATGCTACCTACCTCACAGAAAGACACATTATTCTCGGTATTAAGAAAAGAACCTAACATAGCTGATGGAGGATAGGTCACCATGCCTCGTAATCCTTTACCCAAGGATATTTAAAGTTCTCTCTAAGAGCAGATGGGAAGAGGAATACGCAATCTCAGGGAGACAAGATTGGATGACCCAGATTCTCTACATGACTCTTGGCGCATCTATTATCATTACGCCTATGATTATAAAGAATTTAAATTTTAGTTCAAGGCGGGACGCAATGTATATTCACAGCAAAGTATTTGGTGTGCCATATTTAATTGTATAACTGCTGTATCTTCCAATACAAGAATTTCGCATTCCCTAATGATCAAATACTTCTCTCATGTGGAGGGACTAAACTTTTGTTGTTGCAAGTAGACTAAAGATACATAAATTCTCCTAACTAGCCTTACAAATCACTTCCAAATTGTTAACCAGTCTTGCACCTTGTAGAAACAAGTTAGTGAGTTGTTTAGAGCAGGGAAAGGTAAGCATGTGATGGAAATGGCGAAGAAGAGGTTGGGCATTCATTAGAGAGCCAGGAAGAAACATAAGGAGTTGTATAATGAAGATGAGGTCTACCAGAATTATTGAAAAAAAGAAACGAATTTTTTATAGACTGCTAAACTTTCAAATAGAACAGTAAGAACATTTGTCACAAAATATTCATATAAATAGCTGGCTTTTGACAGAATAGCATAAAAAAATTTAGAACTTCCATCTATCTTGTACCTATGTTCCATTCATTTAAATGAGATAGCAAAGGATTATCACAAAGCAAAGTTAGATTGATTTCCAAATAATTCAATAGGCTGAAGAGTTTGTTCTTCCCCAAAGAGAATAATATCAAAATTTAAAAAGGATGTGTATGCGAGAATATGCTCTAAATTTATAACAACAAAAGAAGCAATTCAAGATAGAGCTGATGGATTTTAGTATAGAGAACAGAGAACAACTGTAGGTCTGACAAACTCCTTCTAGCACCATGATGAAGCTCTACAAATCTGCAAACACTTAAACCTCAAATACAAATTAAATAATGGGTTAGTCCAAGCCATGCATATCTATAAGTGCTCCTATGGAATAATACATCATGCTTCATAAACAACTCAATTACAAACATGAAAGAAGCAAACATGATCTATACCTATTCCATATTGGATTGGTGTCAATTGTGCAAATGACCCTTTCCCAATCCTTGCTAAAACTTAAATGATGAAATTCCTTGAAGATGCAATGGAAATGGAGAAAATCAGTTCTCAATTGAAGAGAGTGACTTTGCATGAGATTGTGGATGGGTTGATGAAGAATGAAGCTTTCATTTATAGATTTTCAAATTGGAAGAGAGCTCAAAATAGAGCAATGTGGGATAATGATTTGACCAATGAGATGAAGCCACTTGCACATTGTGATAGGTTGAGGAATGTACAAGTTTTGGCCAATGTGCCAAAGAGGGGGAGATTCAAATTTGAAATTGAGAGTTAAATGCTAAGTGGGGGGACATGTAAGAGAGAAGTTATTGCCATGTTGCAAGGGACAAGTCAACTTATCTTCATATTCAAACTTGGAGAATATTCTTAAAAAGATGCTTTGTTGAGGGAAAATGATGATTTTAATAAATCAATAAATTGATTTATTGGTGCAAGTGGGAAAAGCTAGAGGATGTTATGGGTGGTTAGATTAGATTATCTTAAATGATGTTTAGGTGATTTTGACTTATTTGATTTAAATACTTTGATTTATTTAAATTAAAATGGATGGAAAATGGATTTGGGATTTAATTAAATAAAGTTTGGTTTATTTAATTAAAGGGATGATGCAAGATAAAGGTGGATTAATTTGTAGGAGATGAACTTAGAAGATGGTTTATGAAAGATGAAATGTTATGGTTTGATTAAAATTTAATCAAATGAGGTAATGATAGGCTTAAATCAAATAAAGTTAATTTATTCAATTTAAATGGATGATGAACCCGATTTACCTGATGAGTGGATGAATGTGATGCTATTTAAGTTCACAATGCTAATTTCACGTGTCTACATATTACACTATTAAACAATCTAAAAAATAAATGTTGTAAATGTAAATATGAAATTAAGCAATGCCATATCGGGACCAAATTAAGCTTTATCTAGGTATGTGCAAGATCATCATGAAAAAAATAGGCCCTTAAGTGGTGATGAAAATTCAGAAAAATTAGAGTTAGGAAACTTGATATAAAAATTTGAATAAGTTATCTATATTATTTCAAAAATATGTAAGAATAGAATATGTAGAAAATTGAATGTAGTTTCTAAACTACTAAGTTTATTTAAAATAAAAAAATCTATTTAGTAAAAATTTGAAATTTCAATGCAGTAGTACTTAAATTTCAGGGAAAAAATAAGTAGGTGTCTGTCTGACCACCCTAACCACAATAAAATGATAATATTTTTTATAAGATTTTAGATATAAGTAGAGGACTCATGTCCCAATGTGATGCATATTTTTTTGTAATTTTTTCCAAGTAGATAATTAAATTATATTTTTTATTACAAATTTTTGAAAAATATAAAAAATCATGACCACCTTAACTTGGTCAAAACTTCATGAAATTCATTTTTTTAAAATCCTATAGTATGCAAAGCATATAATGTGACACATGTTTTGGATTCAAAAAATGCAATATTGTTTGAAAGCTATAGATGTTTTTCCATTAGCCTATCAATCGGGACTTTAGTTGTAATTCAAATAGAAAATAAATAATAATTATTTATTAAATTCCAAGTAAAGCATAATTTATATTGTTGGAAAGTTGAGAATCTCCTTTAAAAACCCTTTTAGTTTCATCAATTTTGGGTAAAAAAAGTTGTTAGCCACATAGCCTACACATACCCATCATATCGCCACTTTTTGGGCCATCATGATCCTGCACATACCCATCTAATGAAATGAATGTAACAAAAACTCAACCAATTGAAACAAATAACCAATGAAAACTAATAGAAGTGCAAAAACAAGGTTTTTAATGTCGTAAAAAGTATTTTTAGGGTTGATCTAGGCCTAATTTTCCCAGAGGGGAATATGAGTCCTAGTCAAGGTTTTTGGAGGGGTCAAATGTTGGAAAATGCACAACACAAAAATCCCAAAAAGTAGGAAAAACAACCTGTACTAGGACCAAATCACCCAAAGGGGTGTATGGGTCCTAGATTAGGGTTTTTGCACCATTTTCAACAAATTCTATGTGAATGTTATGTTTTCTAGTTAGAATGGTGTCTAGGCTAAGTGCAAATGCAGATTTTAGATGAAAAACAATGATGCAAGATGAAAAAATGTAACCTATATGCACTTTCGCTAATGCAAGATTTTAGAAACCCTAGATGCCAATTACCTAATGAAAAACCTAATGCAATGTCAATGCAAGCTAGATCTAGGATAATGATGTGCTCCAAATCAGAAATGAGGTGTTCCAAATTTGTAGGTTCACCAAAATGAAACGATGGTAATAAGGGGATCTACCTTTGAGGAGATAGAGTTCCTATTTCACACTCTTGTTTCACTCAAGGAAACCATAGATATTTCAATCCAATGATAGAATTAGGGAATGATATTTGCAATAGGGTTTCCTAGGGTATGATTAGAGACTAAAAAGGGGGTTCACCACCATGGAAAGACAAGAAATATAAATGACATGCAAAGTACTATGCAAAACCTAACTAAATGACCTAGGAAATGAAACTGAAATGTGGAATAAAGGACTGAGAAAGTACAGAGGTGCACTTGGGAGAGAGATGTGGTCAAAACAAGCTTTGAAACCTTAAAAACCTATTGTTTAAATCCCACTGGGACTCATAAGACCATCTGGGTGATTTAGTCTCAAACTACTAGGGTTTTGGTGATAAAATTGGAATTTGTTAGTGTATGATTTGGATCTCCTAAAATCTAGAAAATGAGTTGTACTAGGACTCATATACCACAAGTGGAATATTAGTCCCACTCTAGTTTTTAAGAGGATTAAGGCTTGAATCTAGTCTCTAATCTCTACTCTTGCTTCCACACTTTGTTTCTAGGTCTAAAACCCTAATTTGCAACATGTTGTTGACTTTCCATGAAGATGACAACCTTGTGACAACTTGATTTTTTTCTTCAACCTTGCAACCTAATCTTCAAAGGATCTTCAAGTCTAGAAGCACCTAGATCTACAATTAGACATGTAGAGAGAAGGAAAAACTTGATTTATTAGTAAATAAGGGTTTTCTTTGGTCAAACCTATTAGAAACCAAGATCAGACATGCAAACCAGAAAAGTCTTCCATAGAAGAGAAAAATAGTAAAAAGAAAGAGCTTTGCATGAAGATGTGAAAATAATATTATTTAGGAATTCAATAAATTACAATGAGATCAATCCTTATGAAGGATATCATGAAACCCTAAAGGAAACCCTAAAAGGAAAAACCCTAGTGTGCACAATTAATAATTAATAAATAATTATTAATGTGCCTAAGTTTAGCTTAAGTGAAATAACTTATTAATGTGCCAATGTGATGTAATTAATGTGCCAATGTGATGTAATTAATTAAGTGAAATAACTTATTACTGTAACACCCCCCCTTAAGATGAACTTAGGAAATAGCTAAAACATTAAGTAAAAGATGCATGAAAGCAAAGATGGGTCCTGACAACAAGGCCTGGTCAGGCACCCATTTACAAATGCAATAATGAGGTAGAGAAGGAAAACCCAATGGGAAAAAACCCCCCTACAATGAGATGATCTACTACAAAGAAGCACTAGAAGAACACTATGGAGTAACACTGGAACCTAAATTTGGCAAGCAAGGAAAGATACTTTTGTTTACAAGAAACCAAGTGAGAGTCACTGAAGGACTCAGGTCGAATCATAATAATGCAATAGAAGACCTGATGCCACAGAACAATGGAAAACTCACAAATTGGAACAACCCTAGAATCCATAAAGCAATAGTAAATGATAAATGATGCCCCCCATAAGAGGGAATGAGATGATGAAATAATCCGGAAGCCATGTGAATCTTAATGCCGATGTCGAACTGTGACTAAAACTAATCCATAGGAGCAAGTACCATGAAGACTCAAGAACATTAACCATAAATTTAATGGCCCTCAAATTGAGATGTGACTAGATGCAGATCAATAACCATAGGCTCTCAATTTGAATTGTGAACTGATGTGAATCTAATATGTGTCAAGCTAAAAGCAAGATGTGGCCAAAAGAAACTACAAAAACTAGATACAACCCACGCTAGTTGTCATCAAAATCAAGATGAGATAAAAGTGAAACTACACTCTAATCGGATTATTATGCAAGAAATCCCCCTAATGGAACTTTATATCAGCTCATTTATTACAATAACTCATTATTGAAAAAGGAGAGAATACAAAACATGCATAAATGAGAGAGAAAAAGTAAACCTAGTGCAAGAAAAAAAGAATGAGTGGATGAACAAACCAAATTTCACAACTACCTTGTTGATAAAAATGGAACTTTGATTTTTGTAGAGGATTGAACCAGCTTTCCAACACCATGAGAATGGTGAAAAAAGGATAAACGAGTAAAAAGGTATGCCCTGTGGAGTGAAAACAACAACATCTAAGTTCAAGGACCTAAAAGATTAAAATTTGCTACCTTCACCACTAGATTGGCATTAGAATCAACTTTCCAATGGTGTCTCGTTTGTGAAAAAAGGACACTGTATGCAAAAGTTATGCCTAATTTTGTTAAAGTTTCTCTAGGAAGGCCAATATGGCAAGCGCCCAGGGGGCTAAAAAAAATGGGCCCTTGGTCTTGTGTGCGACCAGGGGCTAGCAGGCTGGGGGCTAGGTCAGAGCCTTTGGTTGCTAATATGACTAGTAGGCTGGTGTTGTGGGTGATCGAGGGTTGGGTGCATAGTGCCCGATCCCCCATATGACTATGACCTTGTAGCAGGGGTCCAGTGGGGGCTAAACAGTAGCTGGTAGTGTTTTAGCGAAGGAGACCAACGATGGTGGCAGACCGGTGGCCGCCTGGTGGCCGCCCAGTGGTCATCAGGCGGTGGGATCAGTTTGCATTGGGAGTGCTAGCATAGAGTTCAAGAAGCATGTTTTTAAATAAAAGATCATTTTTGTGCCTTAGAGTGTGTGTTGGGGAGGCTATACGACCTCCTTGGAAAAATGTTTTTTCCCCAGAAACAACTTTCTCCAAAATTGATGAAACAAAAGGCAATCTTAGGGTTTTTGGCCACTACGAACACAATGGTGACCTTTGTTTGTGCCCAAAATGCTCTGAAAAATTGGCTACCCCCAAATCTTGCAAAAAACCTTCGAGCTTGAAACCATCATAGATCTAGCAAATGATGACCAAAATCACAAAAATAAAAGCCAATCTTGACTTTTTCCAGCACTGTAAATCCAATGGAAATGCCCAATCTGATCCAAAATGTTGCATAGATGAAATCAAGGCATGAAACCCTCAAGGGATCCCAAATGAACTTTGTAATTATTTTCTCCAAAAAATTGAGAAGGGGCTACAAATCAAGGCTTTGATACCATGTTAGAAACCAAGATTAGACATGCAAGCTAGAAAAGCCTTCCATAAAAGAGAAAAATAGAAAAAAGAAAGAGCTTTGTATGAAGATGTGCAAATAATATTATTCAGGAATTCAATAAATTACAATGAGATCAATCCTTATGAAGGAGATCATGAAACCCTAAAAGGAAAAACCCTAGTGTGCACAATTAATAATTAATAAATAATTATTAATGTGCCTAAGTTTAGCTTAAGTAACTAAAGTGATAAGTGACTTAATTAATTAACCAATGTGATGTAATTAATTAAGTGAAATAACTTATTACTCTAACAAAACCCTATTTAGGTAATTAAACCTTGTGATGAAACAATGAAATATGAACATGAAACATGAAATATGGAACATGAACAATGATACCTTGAATGATGTCTTGAGATGTAAATCAACAATCTAACATGAAGTGGCCATGTAGAATGTAGATCTTGATCTTGAATAGAGGTAGAACAATGCTTAATCTTGGATCTTGGATGCTACATCACATCACAAGCTCAACAACATGCTTGATGCCCAATGACTTTGATATGATGTTGGATCTTAAATTTCTGCAACAAATGATGAAGAATTTTGCCTTTAAATGCCCTAGAAGTGCTCTTGCAAACTCCCTTGATGCTCTTGTGAAGTCTTTGAATTCTTAACTCTTGATAACTTATGTTGATCTCATGAAGGCTTCATGAAATAATGATTTGAGACCTTTTTTGTATAGGAAATCCATCCAAATTACCATTTATTAGATCCCAAATGCTGACATACATGAAATTTGAATTCAAAACCATGATTTCCCACTCAAAACCCTGAAAAGGGGGAAAATGGGACTAACAACTTGTGGTGTATAGGTCCCATATAGGTGGGACTCATACATCAAAAGTGGAATATGGCTCCCACAAGGCCTTTTTGGATAGAGGAAATGCCCCGAGGAGTTTGGATTTTAAGTGTATTTGTTGATCTTGTTGGGATTTCAATTGAAGTATGCCTTGAGATGCATAATATAGGGTCTTAGGGGCCTATTAATGATGATATGAAGGTCATAAATGCAAGAGGGTCTAAATATTAATGTGAAGGTGTAAATAAATACACTTTACAACATTAAATTAAGGAAAAATTAGGTCAATTTAGCTTAAAAGGGCCCTAAATCCAATGTCAATCTAGAAAAAACATTACAAAACTAGATAAAGGTGGTGTTAGATCCATTTTAATGTTAACCTTTCCCAAGTCAAGTAAGGAAAATGGATACTTTTTCCATTCCCACATCATCAAGGCTTCATTTTTGTTTTGAATCTCAACTGAGGGTAATACATGTTTATGGAATGTAATTTTTGACTATGTGATGTGCATACAATCAAAGGAGGGTGATACATCATTCAATTTCATAGAATATTGGATCTCCTTCTACTTTATTTGCAACATTTCTTAGAATAAACAATTGTATGTAGGTGATATTTGAATAAGATGCCATAAGGATATAGTAGCGAGAGTCTTTTTAAGATCTTCTACTACATTGTGTAAAGGAGAATGAGGGGCACTAGGAAAAATATGTTGAGGAAATGGTAATGAAGTGGGAGTTGTTTGTGGTTTCCTACATTTTTGAGAAAATATGTTATAACTCAGTTCCTGTGAAACATTGTTACTATCAAATTACATTATAGATTTCAAGAAATCTCTTATTTTGTTTCTATGAGGTTCAATGATGGGAGGTGGCTTAGGAGGCTTGCTAATTAAAGGTGATTACATTATTCTGTCATAACCTCAACAAAATTATCCTTATTTTCATTATATCTTAGTGAAGAGGATTCTAATGTCACTTCATCATCTTCATCTAAGGAAGCCTCATTATTAGTGTTTGAAACATGTGTCAATTTTCACATTTTCTTGCACCATGACATCCTCCCTAGTAGGAGAGTTTTTTGGATAACTATAAACTAGATGCTCATGACATTCAAAGGTTGGTTCTTCTAAAATGACTTCAGCACAAGTAAGGGAGTTACCAATGGTTATATTTTATTTCTTATCATGATGGTGTTTTCTTGTTCAATAATCTTTTCCCTAGGAGAAGAGAGACACATGAGATTCTCATGACTCTCATTGGTTGTATTTTCTAACCTCAAAGAATATTCTTCACGACTAGGAAAGATATTAGGAGAATAACAAATGTGATTGTCATGTTTATCTATGATTTCATCATCTTTCACTAAGACATTCTTGCAAGCAAGGGATGAATGGAGACTAGGTAAGGTGATGTTTAGAAATGTATTTATGATCTCATTCTCTTGTTCTATAATATCTTCTAATGTATGAGAGTTTATAGAAGAGGATCTTTCAACATTGTCATGATTCTCAATGAGTGCATATTATAACACAAAAATACCTTCATCACATGTAGGAGAGGTATTAGGAGAAGAGCAACTATGATTATCATGATTGTTTATAATTTCATCCTCTTCTATCACATCATTCTCACAAATAGGAGAGATAGGAAGGGGTATAGGTTTAAGGAAAGAGTCAAAATCTTCACTCTCTTGCACTAATTGAATGAATGAATAACATGCTTATTAACTAAATTTTTCTTTGCAAACTTGGAAAATATATATTCCAAAATTTGTGAAAAGTAATATATGCAAACTAAAAATGGAAACAGACTTAAAATGCAATGTAAAGACCTAGCATGAAATGTGTAAATGCAATTTTTAGATTTCAAACAAGGTAATTTACTAATTACACAATGAAATGAAATGTTGTAAATATAAATTTAGAATTAAGTGATGCATGAAATGAACCAATTTAAGCTACATCTAGTGAAATGCATGTAACAAAAACTTAGCCAACTAAAATTGATAACTAATGATAGCAAATAGAAGTGCAAAACCAAGGTTTTCAATGTTGTAAAAGGTAGTTTTAGGTCTGATTTGGGACTAATTCGCCCATAGGGGAATATGAGTCCCAATTAGGGTTTTTAGGGGGGCTAAATGATAGAAAATGCACAACACATAAATCTAGGAAGTAGGTAAAACAACCTATACTAGGACTGAATCACCTAGAGGGGCGTAATAGTCCCATATTAGGGGTTTTGCACCAATTTCAGAAAAGTATGAGTTTTTTATAGGGTTTCTAATTTTTACGATGTTTGGAATGTTTGAAATTATAGAATTTTACTGAAATTTAGTGATCTAAAATGCAAAAATGCAACCTATATACACTTTCACTAATGCAAGATTTAGAAACCCTAGATGCCAATTAACTAATGTAAAACCTAATGCAAAGTTAATACAAGCTAAATATAGGATTATGATGCACTCTAAATAAGAAATGAGGTATTCTAAAGGCTAGGTTCACCAAAAAAAATTGTCAAAAAATGTCACTCTAGGTTTGGGAGATAGATCAACACTTTTCTCCAAACATTCAACGAAACCCTAGAGATCTCAATCCAAGGATAGAATAAGGGAAAGAGATCTACAATAAGGGTATCCTAGGGTTTTGTTAAAGAATAAAAGAGGGTTCACCACCAAGCTAGGGCTTGGAAAGACAATAAATGTGAATGAGATGCAATGTGTTATGCAAAACCTAACTAAATGACCTAGGAAATGAAATTGAAAATCAAGATAACAAATTGAGAATGAACAGAGGTGCACCAGGAAGAGTGATGAGGTCAAAAAAAGATCCAAAACCTTGAAAAACTACTATTTGGTGCCCATTGGGTCTCATACACCAATATGGGCGATTTATTCCTAGACTAGGGTTTTTGTGCCAAAACTAGAATCTCACAATGGTTGATCTAAATTCACTAAAATCTTGAAAATGTGTTGTATTGGGACTCATACACCATAAGTGGCATATTAGTCCACTCTTCTTTTCAAAGGGTCAAGACCTAAATCATTTCTCCTATCTCTGCTCTTCCTTTCGAGCTTTGTTTTTGGGTCTGAAACTTTAATTTGCAACCTACAGGTGACTTTCCATGAAGATAACAACCTTGTGATGAATTGATAACTTTCTTGAACCTTGCAACCTAGTCTTCAAGGGAGCTCCAAATCTCAAGAAACCTAGATCTACAATCACACATGTAAAGAGAGAAAAAAGCTTATTGATTGTTAGGAAATGGGGGTTTGCCTGGGTCAAACCTTGTTTAGATAATTAAACCTTATGATGAGAAAATGAAATATGAACATGAAATATGAATAATGATACCTTGAATGATGTGTTGAGATGTAACTTAGCAATATAACATGAAGTAGCCATGTAGAATGTAGATCTTGATCTTGAATAGAGGTAGAACAATGTTTAATATTGGATCTTAAATGCTACAGCACAACCCTAGCTCAACAACATGTTTGATACATGATAAATTTGACATGGTGAGGGATCTTGAATTGTTGTAATGAATGATGAATAAATATTCCCTTGAATTCCTTAGAAATGCTCTCGTAAATTCTCTTGATACACTTGTGAAGTCTTAGAATGCTTAACTCTTGATTTCTTAGGTTGATATCATGAAGGCTTAGATGAAATAATTGTTTGAGACCTTGTTTATATAGGCATTCCATCTAACTTACCATTTATTAGATCCAAAATGCTGACATATATGAATTTTGAATACAAAAGCCTAATTTCCCACTCAAAACCCTAAAAATGGGCCAAATGGGACTCATATGCCACTTGTGGCATATAGGTCCCATCTGGGTGGGACTCATATTCCCAAGGTGGTGTATGGGTCCCAACAACCTTTTCAGTTGGAGGAAATGTCGAGAGTTGGAAAATTAAGTGTATTTATTGATCTTGTTAGGATTTCGGTTGAAATAAGCCTCGAGATGCATAATATAGGGTCTTAGGGGCCTATTAATGATGATATGGTCATAAATGTAAGAGGGACCAAAACTCAATGTTAAGGTGTAAATAAATACACTTTACAATATAAAATTACAAAAAAATTAGGTCTATTTAGCTTAAAAGGGCCCTAAATCCAATGTGAATGTGGAAAATACATTACAACACTAGATCAATGTGACATTAGGTTCATTTTAATGTTAATAATTCCCAAATTAAGTGTGAAAATGTAGAGGGATACATTTTTCATCATTACAATCTCATTTTGGCTAACTAGGGTATCCCTTGGAACATCTTTTGTGGTATTACCATCCTCATTTAACTCATTTAACGTAATTCCAATGTCACCTTGACCTTCTAGTGGTGTTGAGGTATTGTGAATTCCTTATTCATTAATATTTGGTAGAAGATTTGATAATGTAGCTGCATCTTGATTTAATGGATCAAAAGCATTGCCAATTCCAAAGTAAGACTGTATGGTAACTCTACATTTTGGGTGTTTTGATGGCCTCCTAGTCCCTTCACCACCCAAAGGAGTCTTACCCTTGTTGCACTTGTTGCTTGACATATAATCTCTCACTTTGAATAAAATATGGAAAAAATGCCTTCTTGTTTAAGGAAATAGAATATAGATCTCATTCCCTACTCAATATCATCTTTAAGATTGAAAGCAAGAATGGAAAAGAGATAAAGAAATATTATAACACTACGAAGAAATGATCACTCACCTTTAAGTTTAGGTTTTCACTAACTTGTTATTTGTTAATGTAGGAATGGCTATGTTGTAGGTTTGTAACTTTCCTACGATCAACTTCAAGGTGCCAAGTCAAACTTTTGAATTGAGAGCTCACAAGTTCATAACTGAACAAAATGTGTAAGAATAAATGACAGTTTCGATTTTATTTATATCAATCTATTTTTGGAAAATTTTGTGTTATTTTTAAATGGTATATTAAAAATTTGGTGAATCTTGTGTAATTATACAATGATACATTGTAATTTTCAAGGCGATTATGGCGCTATGATTAGTGTGGAGGTGTCATAGAAATTGGTGAAATGAGTCCTTATATGTAATTAATTTTTAATGTTATTGGTGAAATGGGTCCTCATAAGCAACTATTTGTAAATTTTAATTGGTTAAATGGGTCCTAATACACAATGTATTTTTAATAGTATTGGTGAATATGTACACGATTTATTACATTCTTCCAAGATTCTAGGAAAAAATATTAACCAGTCCATTTGAAACATGTAGTTTGTTATGGCGAATTTATTACTTAAATATGCCTCATAAAAAAAAATTGATCATGAGTGGACATGCATTGGACTAATTATTCATAAAATTCGAGTGATTTTCCCACTCTATTGGATGTGATTAATTTTCCAATTTCATCTTGGTCGATATCTAATATTCACCAATTGGTGAAGATTCACCACTAAAGTTATTCCTATTCTAGAAATTTGAGTTATTGAAACAAATTTTGGAGTTTACAGAATAGAGATTGTGTTTCTAGGTTGTAGAAGTGATGATTGTACAAAAGTCTCAGAGTTTGTGCCAACAAAGGGAAATGTGTGCTAGTAAGAGGAAATGTGGGAAGGTGAATTGGGAATAGTAAAGTGTATATTGTAAACTACATGATGATTTTTTACTTTTAGAGGTAATTTGGGATCTAGGAGTGGCTAGCTGCATGTTACATTGGAACTAAAGATTAGGTCCAACTTATGGTCGATGTGGATTAACTTAGGGAGTTCATATGACATATAAGAAATACTTGTGATTGTTGCAAGGTAGAGAAGGATGGCTCAGAGGAGTTTGGAGAATGAGAATAATGGTAGCCAAAGAAAGAGAAAATTTTCTAGTCTTGAGTGTCAGTTGAGTGAGAGAGCCAAAAGTACAGACAAGATACAAAGTTCTAATTATGTTTCTAGAGGTGATGTCATGCTTTAGCATTTGTGTACGAGGTTATTGTTGCAAGGTGTGCACCCTTGGTCTCCTTGTGTTGTGCAACATAGTTCTTGAGTTTGTGACATGGTTTAACTGCCTATCATGGATTCATTAACTCTGGTGGTTGTATTGGGCATTAATAGGTCAATCTTTTTGTGCAACGGCAACCATTTATGAAACAATTAGTATTATAGCTTGGGTCATAGGTTTGAACCCCTTGCTTTTGGGGGGTATTGTTGCAAGGTGTGTGTCATTAATCTCCTTGTGTTTTGTATCACAACACTCAACTTTGTGGCATGGCTTAACTACCTCTTGTGGATTCATTAACTCTAGTGGTTGTATCGAGAATTAACAAATTGATCTTTTGGTGCAACGACAACCTTATGTGTAACAATTATTGTAATCTTGGGCTATACCCTACCATGTTAGCTTCCCTTGTGGCATATGTAATGTGTTTTGAGAATGAGTATAATGAGGATGAATTTTTGGAGGCTTAGTTTTTCCATTTGAGAGCTTTTCCAAGATAATTCTTATTTTTTTTAATATATTCTTTTGATTTTCCTCCATGATATGCATGTGTTATACTATTTTATGGCCTAACTATGTTCCAGATAATTGAGAGGTTACATGGCTGGATAATCCTCAATTTTGACCCTCCATCCTTGACTACATCAAGTGGTATCAAAGATAGTTATTGAATCCTTTTGGAGTAAGGGTGTTTAGGAAGATCCAGAGTGAACTTGGCAAGTCATCTCAAATTTTAGAAATGGGGAAGATTGGGAAGAAGTTGAAGAAGAAAAATAAATATTTTTTTATGTGAAAAGGATATTCTGGAAGAAGAGATGAGGAGTATTAAGAGGAAAAATGAAAAATTAGAAGAAGAGTTGGAGCTATTTGAAAATGTTAAAAATGATTTTGATGAACTAGAGGAAAAGTTTGAGCTGCTTGTGGAAGTCAAAACCTAAAGAATGAAGAGTTAGAGGAAATGTTGAAGAGGATGGAAGAGGAGAATAATATGCAGAAGAATGAAATATCTAAACTAAGAGATCAAAATTTCTAGTTGTAAAAGGAGAATGAGCACCTAGGATGTAAGTTGGTTATGTGTGATATATCTTGTGATACAATGATTTGAATTGTTCATTGTAGGATTCTGGTAAGTGTGATACAGTTGAAGAATGTAAAATTGAAGATGGTGTTTTTGTTAATTTGGAAGAAAATAAGACAAGTTTGTTTGAAAAGAGTGTTGATTTCAAGATAATGAAAAGGATGGGTTAGGAAGGAGAAGGATTGGGGAGTCCTAGTCAAGGAATCAAGGAACCATTTGAGCTTGAGAATCTACATCCCTATAGCATATATAGATTATAGATTCATTTTGAATTTAGGAGTGTTCAAACCAAAAGTGGAAGAGAAAAGGAAAGAAAAAGTGCATACAAGTGAGTTATGGATGGCTTGATGGATCAAAGTGGAGAAAGATTACTGACATGTTCCAAAAGTTGTATAGGCATAGTCATTCAAGTTTTGAAGGGGATAGATCAAATTACGAAAAGGGAGGAAACATGCAAAGCATAACAATGAAGAATTTGGAAGAAGAGGCGATAGGAAACTATACCGCAAAAGGAGAAGAAGCCATGACTCATGTCATAATAAGAGAAGTATGGGTAAAGAAGCATAATAAAGAATAATGACCTAACTTATGAAGGGGGAACTGGGCTCTAGGTGGATAGTGCTAAGGAAGGTTAAGGTTAAAATTTCTAAATATTCATGTCAATTGTGTAGATTGAGTTATAATTAAGTCTAGAAGGTAGGGAGAAGTGCTAGGAAAATTCCAAGAATATTTTGTCTAGGAATGTTAACCAAAAAAAAAATTCATTATATTTCAAAGGTTGTGGTTGGAAGGTACTATCATAGTGAATATTCATCTTGAGGCAATTTTCCAAAGAGGGCCTATATAGACCACAAAATATTGAGGTAGTGCAATAATTTGGTGAAGACCATCGAATTCATCTTGAGGCAACTTGTGGAGAGGACCTGTATAGACCGCCAACTAGTGAGGTAGTGTAGTGTTTTCGGAGCAAACCACAAACTTGTGAAGCTGAGGTAGAGGAAAACCATTTGTAGAGAGGCAGTCGAGGATGGTGGTGGAACCTTCAAATTTTGTAAATTTGAAGTTCCCATATTGAAAATTTTGCTCTGCACACTCAAAAGTGCTCCTGAAAAATCTACCCAAGTGACCTAGTTTGGAGGGTCATAATTCAAAGCCTAATGATTTTCAAGCCAAACCCCTTGGTGAGCCTATTTATTTGACATATGTGAATATGCATGTCAATTTTTAGCTCCACAGGATGAATTTTGACAAGGTTTTGAACTACAAATCTAGAAGGTTATAGGATTGTTTTGTTGTTTGCAAACTTTGTCCTACAAAGTGGCCTCCTATTTGAGCCAATATTTCATAGTTGGATGATTGTCATGATGAATGGATTGGTTCCCTATATTCCCTCACATTCATATGCTTCCTAGTCTGGTTTTAGAGCATCATGATCAGATTTGATATTTTTTCAAGATCAAAAGCAAATGTAGTGTGTTTTGTTTTTACATCTGCATTTTTGAATTGCTTCAAGGTGGTCAACTTTGACCCCTAATATCTCATGAAGAATGATGAATTAAGGATATCCCTCTTGCACACATAATCATTGTACCTAAATGATCTAATTTTTCTAGTGGTGACTTCCCACGATTTGATTTGATATTTTTTCAAAGCGTTGACTTGGTGAGCCCTAATTGGTTTTGGACAGGTACAGTTGCAGACTAAGCAACTTTGACAGAATATCTTGCACCTCGAAATATTTTTTTCCAAACCATTTGTTGCACTGTGTTTTTGGTTCAAATGTCTAGATTCCTATAAGTTTTCATGAATCCATGTAGTCATTTGGTTAACTTTCCAGAGCGATTCCAAAGCCCACCCGTCTAGTTTTGACCACTATGCAGATATGCTAGAAAGCATATTTTAATGACAACCCACTTCATTTTTTCATACTAGATGCATATACAAGCTGGCTCACAACAATTCAAGGGTAAAATTTGTTTGGAAATGATTATTTTTTTAGCTAGTTCCACATGTGGACCCAACATACTTTTCCCAATTATGAAGTTGTATGTGTTGCATTGTAGCTTATCAAAGGACATTTTGGTTATGAAATGCATGAATTTTAGAGCACTATTCCATCAGTGGGTTTTCATTTTTCATCATCATGAGTTTCTTCTATCTATCTTGAAGGGGGTGGTGATGCATTTGAGTCACTAGGGGATAAAGTCACAACACTATTCACTCTTGCTTGGTTGTTTGAATAAGCAGAAAATAAAGTTTGATAAAACTAGCATTCAAGTTAATGAATTGGCTACCAATTGCAAAAAAGTTGAAGGTGGCTGGGTTGATAGTGTTATGATGGACAACCTAGGCTGAAGTTTATTCAAAGAAGTATCATAAATCACATGATCATTGTAGCTTCTATTTCAAGAAGCAAGATAAGAAGAGGTTGAAAACTAAAATGATTTTGGCAAAGATAAAAGAAATAAATGAGATGAATAGGAAGGAAGATGATGTATTTCCTGCTATTGTTGTTGGGAATAGAAGACCAATAATTCCAAATCTGTAGTTTGAGTATTATGATCCTAACATTTGTGAGGATTTGTATCAAATAATCAAGTACTCATGTGATGAGGTATATACAACATGGAGCAGTTGGAATAGGTAATGAAGATTTGGACCACCTTTGTAGAACCTATGCTTGGTGTTCCTCCATGGCCTCATGGGGTAGAGGACGTTGGGGAAGTAGTCAAAGTAAAAAAAAATTGTTGCAATGGATAGCCATCAAAGCATAGAGGATGGAGGAATTCTATTAAGAATTTTTTGTGCATGGGATTGGTGAAGGATGCTTTTAGGTTTTCTCCATAAGAAGGGCATTTCAAGGAATGCAGATGCACATTTTAAAGGAAGAGCACAATGTTTCTTATAACATTCCATTCAACTTCAAGCATGTCGCCATTGCAGAAGGTGAGAACAATTCAAAGGAGTCTTCACCAAAGTCATTGGACAATATAGGTGGAGTTGCAAAAAAATTGAAGGGAAGCACTATTTGGAATGTTAAGGTCTTTTCAATGAGTGGAATTGAATGGGAGATTCCTAAGGAGGGATCCAAGAATGATTCAACATTTTAAAGAGCTGGAACTGTATTATACAGAGCAGTAAAGGATCTAATGAATGAAGGAAACACATTGTGACAGGCTTGAAGGCTACCTTTGAAGACTATTGGCACAACACCCAGATACAAGTCCCACACAAGACAAAATGTATCAAATTTATTTGAGGAAATTCTATTTTGTCACTACAACCAAGTGGTATTTCATGTGGTTTGAGCAACTTGAGGTAGAGTAGCAGCAACAATGCTCGATTGTATTGTGAAACATAACAATGGTGAGCTTCTATATGCATGGTAGTGGAGGATAGAGTTGCATATTATCCCCTATAAGTATCTGCTTTCTACCATGGCCAAAAGGATTTGCAGAAATGAGGAGGACAAGTTAGGGAAAACAAAGGAGATCTATGACCTATAGGTGATAGGAGATATGGCCAAATCCTCACCCTCAATCGCAAGCCACACAAGACTGAAGATGATGTCTGCAAAGAAGCTATAAGGTGTGTGAGGAGAGAGGGATTTGATGGGCCCGATGAATTTTTAAAAGGAAAAACATTTAAACATAAAGTTATGCCTGATGAAATATTTAATTAAAAAACCTTTGCTCATATTTAAAAGTCAAAAATTACATTGTGTTGGGCAGTAAATTTTAAGGTGTAGTACATAAAGGCAAGGGTAATATTTTACTCTGCCTAGTAAGTGATTTTGTTTTTAAATCTTCACCTTTTTAAAAAGGATTTAAGTAAATGAAAAATGGCACGGGGATAATTTTATGAAGTGAATAAAATATTCACTATCTAAGAGGACATTATTTGCTGGAAGTGAAATTATAAAATGTAGCAAGGTAAAGAGTAGAATAAAGGGATTTCACAAGAGAGCAAGATTATTTTCATCTGCAAGGTAAAAAATGAAAAAAAGGAGGTGGAATATTTTGCAAGCACATATATTTTTAGTTGCTGAAGGACAAAGGCAGTGTAAAAGTTTTGCAAAGGACTAGATATTTATTCAACTACAAGGTAAATGGAGATGAAGATATTCCATAGAAAAGTGGTTTTTCTATTGCAGATTGGTTTTTCAGAACAAAGTGGTTTTATTACAAATGAGGAGAGATGAGAGAAGCTTTGTTCAGCTTCTTGTTGTTGATCAAAAGAGGATGAAGCTTCTAGGTGTCTTCAACATATTAATTTTGGGGCTCTTCTTCCTTCTATATATTCTCATTCTTTTCTCATTGTAAGGGGTTCTTAATTTTTGTATGGGTTGGGTAGATAGAGAAATGTTGAGTCTAAGTCATGAATTGAGTATGCAATTATAGTAGCTGAGTTTCACGAGTAAATGTCAATCAGTTTGTGTAAACAGAGCATGACTGTCATGAAATTGTCTCTAGATTTGTACACTTTGAATCATATAAATTTAATATACAAAGTATGTTTGAATTTTTTATCTCAATTTACCTGAGATTGTATTGTTTGTTCATGGTTCTATTTTAAAGAAATAGTTAAATTACTTTGAGAAAATAATTGTGATTTTTAGTGGTCATGGTGGATCTATAAGAAGAATTTTGCTGACAATAAGAGTGGATTTGTCAGTGTAAAGCATTAGCAGTTTTGAATCCATTGGTTGAAGTTTATTTGCTAATGAAATTATCTTTATGATTCTATATTTGACTCCATGGCCCAAAATTAGGCATTGATTTATCATTCAGCTAAATGCATTTTCAGAAACAAATTATAAATTCAAAATCATTTTAATTTCTATTGTTGGGTTTAGTTTTAGTGTTGAATTCTTCTTACCAATTGTTCAGTGAGTGTTGAGATACCAAAAATATAGCCAGATTTGAAGTTGTTAAGGCTTTCCTTGGTATATTTTAATTGGGAATTATCTGCTATAAAATACAATGTCTATGCATAATTGAAATAGGTCTTTAGGCATTGTGAAGGGAGACCCACCTTGGTCATATAGAGCTAGAAGTGTAGGAGAATTTAGTCCTTGACTGAATCTTGTCATTGGGAAAATATACCTTTTAGTATGAGCATTAGAAATTGTCTATTCTTTAGGACTCGTTGAATCTGTTGATTTGGGAAACCAACAGATGGATAGTTAGTCAAGTGATGCACAAGCATCTACAAGCATCTAAAATATTTAAAGTATTTTTTGTCACTAGAAGGAAAGTTGTAGGTGATGGTATTACAAAGTATTGCATTCTATTGAATTTCATTGTTTGGGCCTTGTGGTTTGGAAGGAAGGTAGATCTAGTTGTGAGGAGTGTTATTTTTAAATTTTCATAGGTTTGAGTTACCAGAACCAATTTTGGAGGTGATAGAATAGAGATTACATTTCTAGGTTGCAAAAGTGATGATTGTATAGAAGTTTGAGATTTTGTGCCAACAAATGGAAACATGCACCAGTAAGAGGAAATGTGGGAAGGTGAATTGGGTATAGTAAAGAATATATTGTAAACTGCATGATGATTTTTTACTTTTAGAGGTAATTTGGGACCCAAGAGTGACCAACCACATCTCATATTATACCTAAAGTTTAGGGCCTACCTATGGATGATGTGGATTAACTTAGGGAGTGAAGATGATATATAAGCAAGACGTGTGATTGTTGCAAGGAAGAGAAGGAAGAAGAGGATTTTGGAGCATGAGGATAATAGTAGCAAAAGAAAGAGTAGGGTGTCTAAAAAAGTGTTAGTTGAGTGAAAAAGTCGAGAGTAGCAACAAGATGTAGAGGATGTAATTGTGTTTACAAAGGTGATTTCATGATTTAGTATTTTTCTATGAGGTTATTGTAATCATGGGTTGTGACCTAGCTTGTTAGAAACCCTAGTGGAAAATGTAATGCGTTTTGAGAATGAATATAACGAGGATGAACCTTTTGAGGTTGGGTTTTTCCCTTCAAAGGTTTTCCTAGGATAATTCTTATATATTTTTCTCTGTTATGTTGGTGTTCCTCCATGATATGCATGTTTCTAATTTTATGGCCTAACTATGTTTCAAAAAATTGAGAGGCTACATGGTTGGACAGTCCTCAATTTCAACCTTTCATCTTTGAATGCATCAATGTGTTTATTACCTAAATAAGTAAAATATCAATTTTACATTCATCTACATTTATTTCTTACATTTATATAGAAAAAAGTACTATGGAAATTTGTTCATTCACATGTTCATTTCTCTTCTAGCATTTTTTCATGTCCATTATAATGATAATATACTATAATAAATATAGCTAGAAATAAAAATTTTAAACTTGTACACACACATACCCACAAGCACACACATAAAATGACCACATTGATCTAGCTTTTTAGTTGGAATCATGAAAAGTAACATATGTGTTTTAAATTTTGAAATGACATGAATAGAATGAAATATTTATTTTAATATATTTATATTTATATTTTATTTTTAATTTTTTATAATAAAACTGACACTATAATTTAATTGATAAATTATTAAAGTAAAATATTTTAAGTGGAGTGTTGCTCTTTATATAATTTATTTTTCCTTTAGTGTTTTTTGGTAAATAAATAAAGTTCTATTAATATCAAAAAACATTACATTTTTCCACCACAACATCCTTAATAGATTGATCTGAGAAAACCATACATGCATTGTTTACAAACATCCTACCCCCAAAACTCATCCTCAAGATACAATCAAAAAGACCAAACATAGACCACACAATTTGAAACATCACAGTGTTGAACCAGGACTATATCGAGGGAAAAATTTGTGTCTTCATATGTAATCGGTTGCGCCAACTTTCTTGTTTAACTTCCAATTCATTTTTAATTAAGCACTAGGGAGCCCCACAAAATACTGCATGTTCTACTATGCCAAAATGCTTCAGCCTGCTTCACTAAAAGGGTGCAACAATTGTTCTAGAAACCACTATCAAGTGTAAAAAAATGACCCAACAACCAAAAAAATCATAGCACCAAAACTTCATTCTTCAAGCTTCACGCCTTCCACCAACAGGTACTCCTAAAAGTGTTAATGTCATTCAACCCCATTCACCAGCTCTAGATATAGATGATGCTTCAAGAAGATGACACCACACCGGGCATGGTTTCTATGCTCTTGCAACACCTCCCCCTTGATATCTAACAATAAGTGATAATGTTTCACCTGGGCACCTGACACAAAGACTCTATTCATGTCCCATGGTCGTGGAAGGCCAACACCTAGCTCCACAATTATTAGCACATCCTCTACACCACCCAATAGATCACCCATTACCATTTTCTGTGCCATTAAGAAAATCATGGCCTTGGATATGTCCAAGTCGAGGAGAGAGTCAAAAAAACAAGATGCAATATTTTCATTCATTCAATACCTCTCAGAGGGGACCATAAACTCACACCCCAAAATAAATTGAGCTTCCTCCAACACTAGGGATCCCAATCCTTGAATACCAACTTTAGCCTATTGTACAAAATGTTGCCAAGAAAAGCCCATAGGCATCTCCATCCTTCCACCCAACTGAACATAAAACAAAGCCTTCAATTGAGAATTTAACAACCAATAGAATAAGTCTTGGAGAGAGGCAACAAAACAAGATACAATATATGCATTCATTTGATACCTCTCAAAGGAGACTATAAACTCACACCCTAGAATCAATTGAGCTTCCTCCAACACCAGGGGATCCCAATCCTTGAATAGCGACTTATCCTATTGTAGGAAATGTTGCCAAGAAAGGCCCATAGTTTGTGAGAAGCTGTAAGTCTCAATGATGTCTCCATCCTTCCACCCAGTTGAACACAAAACCAAGCCTTGAATTGGGAATTTAACAACCAACATCGGCCATAAAACATGTGATCCAAATGTCTGTAGCCCACCCAACATTAAACACACTTCAGGATGTCATCGACTCACCCAATGTGACCTAATATAGACATAAATTGCATTGATTATTTCCTTGCACTCAGCTAGTAACTGCACTAACTTGGGGAAGAATATCTTGAGCATCCATCTTAGTGACATGTATTTAGGCTTGCCACCCCAACCAGATTGCCATGAGGTTTTTCCTTTAGTTTTTTATTACCTATAACTTGAAACTTTAGTGCATGGACTATATTGTTTTCTTGTTTGATAAATATATCTTTTTAATTAAATTTCATAATGTGCATATGTTGAAAACACAACTAATATGATGGGACATAACCCTTTTTCTTAATTATTTATCCAAACTAGACAAATATAATATCAGATTAACATAGAATCTCTTCTCTAGTGCATCTTATTTAAAAATAATAATAATCAATTTTAATATTTTTTGTTCACAAAATAAGCAACCTTATATTTTGGTGTTGATAATGTAAATTTAATAAAAAGTATAAATGTAGTGTAGAAAAATACATACCCTCACATTTTCACACTTGTTTGGACTTTCCTTCCTTTATTTATGCTTCTTTATGGCTTAATTGGTCCTATTTTACATCCACAAGCCTAATAAACTATATATTTTATGGAAAATCTCAACAAACCTCAAAAGATAAATAATCATTTAATGTTTCTCTCTGTGTGTCCCTAATTTGTGGACTAGGACTAAAATACCACCTAGGGCGTCTTTTTCCTCCATGGGTCTTGGGTCCCTGATTTTGGAGTTTGTGCCCTGAGATTTGAGCCTTGGAATTAAGATGCCACCTAGGGAATCTTAGTCCTCCTTGGATTATTTTGAGAATTCAATTTCAAATTTGGGTGGGAATTAGCCTCCTTTATTTAATGATTTCATATGTTAGCTTGTTTTGGTGTAATTTTAGCATATTAAGCATGAATAAGTATAAATACAAGGTTCCTCCACTCATTTTTCTCATAACAAGATAACAAGCATTCAAGTATTCATTCCTAAGGAAATTTTATGCATTCAAGAGAATTTCATCAAGTATTTGCAGCCATCATCAAGATTCAAGTATCATGTCAAGGGTTTAGTGCATCCATTCATGTTGTTGAGCCAAGATTGTGGTTGTAGCATTAAAAATCTATTTGCAACCATTTTTCACATCATATCCAAGGATCCAAGATCTACATTCTTCATGGCCACTACATGGTAGATTGCAGATTTGATTCAAAAGACATCATACAAGGTGGTATAATTTACACATTTCATGTTTCATGCTTCATTCATTTCATCATTTGGTTTAATTACCTACAAAGGGTTTGACCAAGGAAAACCCCTATTCACTAACAATCAACAAGTTTTCCCTCTCTTGTGTGTTTGTATTTACAGATCTAGGTTGAAGACTTGAAGATCATTTGGAGTGCAAGATTGAAATTTTCAAAGGTTTCATTTCCAAAGTTGTCATCTTCACGTAAACTCACCTACAGGATAGATCTAGAAGTTATAGGCCTTCAAATCTAGGGAGAAGCAAGTGTAGAACTTGGAGCTCAAGGCCACATTTAGAGATTTTAGACATTCAAAATGGGATTAATATGCCACTTAGGGTGTCTTAGTCCTCCATAGGGTATTTTTTAGAGATTCTTTAGGATTTTGCTCGAGCATTTGAAGACTTTGTATTTTCCTTGAAAAACAACAAGACTAATATGCTATCCTAGGCATCTTAGTCCTCCATAACACTTTTCGACAACTTCTTTGCATTTCTAGAGTCCTTGTCACATCTCTAGAATTGTCAAGTACACATACGCTAACTTGGTGTAGCTTAATTTCATCATTTGCATCTTTCATTTAGCTTGCATTTCTAATTCTAAGTCATTTTGCATATCATTGTGTGTTTTCCAACATTTTCTTTTCCAAGCATTTGCTTGGTGGTGAACCCCTTTAAACTTTAGAAATCCCCCTCCTAGGTCCTCCTTGTTCAGAATTGAATCACCTTGTGAGGTTGATAGTCAATCCAATTAGGGTTCCTAGGAAACCCTTGAATGATTAGTGGAGAAAGAGTGATATCTTTAGGTATCCATTTTTCCACACATCATTTTGGTGAACCCAACTTTTAAGCATTCGTTTCTAATTTGGAGTCCACTAAAGTCCTTAGATCTAGATTGCATTCATTCTTGCATTGCATCTTGCATCAGTGAAAGTGCATCTAAGGTATCTTACATTTTGCATTAGTGAAATTGCATTCAGGGTTTCGTATATTTGCATTAGCGAAAATGCATATAGGTTGTATTTTTAGTTCTTGCATCATTTTTTTTCATTAAAAAGCTTAAAAGTGCATTGTTATTCATCTTCATTGCATTTAGAAACATTCTTATTGCATTAAAAAGTGAAAAAAATTGAATTCAATTGCTTGTTCCTAGTTACTTTTTCTTGCACTTATTTGCACATTTTTCTATTTTTGAGCATCAATATCTTGCACATAAATATATAAATACTATTGACATTCTTAATCATTTTTTCTAAAAAAACCTCTTGGGACTAAGCATTCCTTCTAGCATCTTAGTTCCCTCTCGAGGTTTTTAACAAAAATCTCTCTTCATTGTTTATTTGTCTACTTTCAGCCTCTCTAGAACTTTAAAATCTCATCAAAGGAGGACCAGGCATTACCTTCACGGCATCTGATCTGAGATTTGACTCTCAGTTTAAGTTCAAAATTTCTCTTTTGATAGCCCGTTTGCTAGCATTGGTTTATCTTGTTTTGGTGGATTAACTTTATGTTTCATACCATTTGCTAATCTACTTAAGGGTTCTTGTTTCATTGCATTGTATTCCATTTCATTCACAACATTTCATTTCCACGGTCATTGCATAGATGTCGATTTGATACCTTGGTTTAAATGTCAAATTGTATTTCATTCTGAGCCTTACATTTTGCATTGCATAGATTGTGTTCAAAATGTTGATTCCGGTCTTTTCCAGAGTTTGTAAAGAATTTAGTCAATAAGCATATTAGTCCATTCATTCAATGCATTCCCTAGTTATGATAGTCTCTTAGTGCAAGAGAGTGAAAATGTTAACGCTTACCTTAAACTTACACACCCTCCTATCTCCCCTATTTGTGAGGATGATGTGTTAGAAGAGAATACAAACATAGATAGCCATGATGATCATAATTTTACTTCTCCTGATACCTCTCCTTTTAGTGATGAAGGTATCTTGGTGAAAGAAGATATAATCGTTGACAATCATGAAGGTCTTGTTTTCCCTTATCCTCATTCTCCTTGGGAAGATAGTATAACAATAGAAGATGAATTCATTTCCATCACTTTACTTAGTCTCCATTCATCTCCCAACAACTCCCCTATTTTTGAAAATGCTTTAGTGAATAAGGATACAATGAATGATTATGAAAACCACATTTTTAAGGAGGATATTTTGGTATCAAGAGATCCAATGATTGAGAGTTACACCATTATTTCTCTCCTTCCTAATGTTCCTAACATTTGGAAGGGTCTATTTGAACAAGAGGATCCAATCATTAGCACACATAAAAATCATAGTTGTCCTTCCCTTGATGTCTCCCTATTTGTGATGGAGTTGCTTTGCAACATATAACCATGAAATGTGATGAATCTCTTGTTCGTCACCTTCCTAAAAGCTCTCCTGCTAGGGTAGAAACTATGGCACAAAAGAATGAGACCTTAGAGAAAAATGATAAATTCATGAGCAATCATAACAATCAAATAGAGCCTTCTCCTAATATCCCCACTATTGATGAACAAGACAATTCAACCATTGATAACTCCCTTACATGTGATGAAGTCATTTTAGTAGAACCAACCCTTAAATATCAAGAACATTTGGTTTGTAGTTCTCCTAGAAAGTGTCCAGCCAAGGAAGACATAATAATGGAAGAAAATGAGAACATTGACAATAGTAATTCCTCAAATGAAGGTGATGAAGTAACCTTAGACTCCTCTTCACTAAGAGATCATGAAAATAAAAATAATTCTTCTAAGGTTATGCACATGTCCTTATCCTTGAACCACCTAAACACAATATTCATAGTAGTCGAGTTACAATACTATTGCTCATACATATAACACTAGGAACAATATGCAACCAATACAAACACCTTCAACATCCCTCCCATTTCCTAATCTCATCTTACTAGGCCCCCTCATTTTCCTTCACAAAATGGAAAGGAGTATGATCTTGTCGAACAACTTAAGAATACTCCTGATGAGATATCTTTATGCAACCTTATCCAAGCCTCCCCCCACTATCATAACATGATTCAAAGTTCCTTACAACAAGTTCCTATCCCTTCTAATACACAACCAAATGACATAGTAGCCATGATTCAAGGAATAAATGCTGACATTGTTTTCCACCAAAGTGAGTTCCCTACTTTGGAAGTGCAAAAATAATATGATTCTTTCATGATCATAGGTCAATACAATACCACAAGGATAAAGTGAACCCTTTTTGAAAATGGGTCAGCCTTAAATGTGTGTAGTACAAGCCTTTTGGATAAACTTAGTGTTAATAAATCAAAAATTCAACCCAACTCTTTATCTATTAAGGGATTTGATAATGTGGGAAAGAAATTGCTTGGAGTGATAACTTTACCTATTAGAGTTGGAAAAGTTACCTTACAAACCCCTATTCATGTTATGGCTCATGATCTTTCATACAATCTCCTTTTAGGTAGACCATGGATTCATGAGATGCAACTAGTGCCTTCTACCCTTCATCGTAAAATAAAATGTCTAAAAGAACAAAGTGTACACATTAGATGTTGATAATGAGCCTTCTAATGTTTTACAACTCGAGAAAAACAAGGAAAATCCTTTGAAAACATTAACACCAACTACACAAGTGGAACCCATGCAATAGAAAGATAAATAAAAACACATTGAAGAAGTCAGAAAGCTATTAGAAGATGATTGGGGTTCCTTAGATTTCGAACACACATTCATGGGAGAATACAAGATCATCAACAAAGAATCTGACAAGGGAATAGAAAAAGCAATATTGTCAACACAAAATTTGGAAGACCCTAAAAAAGAATCCACCTCAATGACTTCAAAAGAAAAGACAATAAACTACACAACAAACTTCCAAGAAATTGACTATCAACATTAACCACCAAATCCTAAAGAAATGAAAAAGCTTTACATACAAGGTTATGAGCTTATGAAACAATATGGATATAGGGGAAAAGGATGTGGTGCTAGAGAACAAGGTATTTGTGTCCCTATAGAGCTGCACACATAAGAAAATAATAGTTTCCTTGGATATTGTCCCTCAAAAGACACAAACAAGCCTTCACTTAATATAAACACTATCACAAAACATCCTTCTAAACCGACTTTAATAGTAGTGCACCTTGAGTAGATATACACTAGTGGTATTTATCCTTTGAAATAAATGAAACAAATAGAGAAGTCCTTGCTTAACATTAATGTCATCACACAAAACATTTATGATTTGAATCTGCTAGATTTTATGCCCTCTATTAAAGGAGAGAACAAAATCTCACAATCTAAAGAGTCTTGTGTAGGTATGACAACTAATACTAAACAAGAGATATCTTTGTTGCAAAATAAATCAACATCCTCAACTTTTGACCAAGAGAGTATCTTGATGAGACTCCTCCAAGATCATCTAATCTCTCTCCCTCCAAGAACGTGAAAGAAATTTTATTACAAGACTTCATTTTGTGCATAATGTAGAATTCATGGCCATTCTAGTAATGAATGTAAGGCTTTGAGTACTAAAATTCAACATCTTGTTAAGGATTTTGGTGTTCTTCCTTATGTGCGGGGGGGGTGGGCACCTAATTCCTCTAATTGATATTGATTTTCACTCTAGCATGTTTCTAATCAATCATCTTGGCTCACCCTTGTCCTACACTAAGTGGGGGAAAAGGGGTTAGGTAGTCTTGTCCTTGTATGTCATTTATCGTTGTCTCTTCTAGCTATTTGACCACCTTTCATAAACATGTAGGAGAAAGCTTGGGATGTGGATGACATGCCTTAAGTTGGATCGCATGTGACATACTGAGTTATCTTTAGCATTGTATTTTTGGGGGCAACCCTTCCATCCTATTGCATGATGTAGCTTATCAGAAAAATATGACTTAGCATAGGGCTTCTCAAATAAAATATCATGTCTTCTACTTTAAAGCAATTTCTTACAACAATGGTGTTATCAACTCCTCTAAAGTGGGGGAATACATCGCCACTCATGTTTCATTGTGTGATTTTATTTCTTCTTATGATGTGTCTTTCTATTCATGGTGTCATTGGGTTTGACTTCCTCTAAGAGCATGATATTTCCTTTTCCTCTCTTGGAAACATTAGATACAATGTTCCACAAGATGAGACCTTGTATTTATCCTCTCTTGGAAATATTAAGCACAATGTTCCCTAAGATGAGACCTTGCACGAACTAAGAAAAATCTCTCTTTCTTGTTGCATCTTTTGTTCCTTACTAAATTCATAGAGGTATGGCTTTGATATGGTCCCTTGTGGCTCACCTAGTGGAAAACTAGCTTCACTAGCCCTTATGAGCATGCATTTTTATTTTTGACCTTATCATAGTCATG
Source organism: Sequoia sempervirens (assembly GCA_007258455.2). Classification (NCBI taxonomy): domain Eukaryota; kingdom Viridiplantae; phylum Streptophyta; class Pinopsida; order Cupressales; family Cupressaceae; genus Sequoia; species Sequoia sempervirens. The sequence goes on along the minus strand of VDFB02381180.1, from coordinate 107 downwards.
GGGGTATGAATTTGATATGGACCTCTTGGGGCTCACCTAGTGGACAACTAGCTCCCACTAGCCCTTTTGAGCATGCATTTTATTTTATCCTTATCATAGTCATGGGG